>JAWNNL010000752.1:600000-1007506 GCA_035045005.1 Liodrosophila aerea
ATTTCGCTCGCATTTGCCTGACATGGGCACAAGTGCAGCTTGCTCGCTTCGGTAGGCTGGGGTTGGGGTCGTCGCAGTTGTCCCAGCCTGGCCCAGTCGCATTAGCTTAATTTGTGTGGGTGGCGTCATTAGAAGCGGCAGACATACGCTTTGTAATCAAAAGCATTTGACGCAAAAGAGAATGCAGCTCAGCAATCAGCAATCGTGAAAGATGAGCCAAACACTAGCCCATATGCCACACACACAATGTCCGATGCCAAAGTGGAGTAGAACCAGAAACAGAATACAAGATACAAGTATGCGCTTTAGATAACTGTACGAGTGTTGGAACAGCAAAAACATTGAATTAAGCAAAGTATTCTTTAAGTAAAGCAGTCCTTATATGAGTCATTAAAACTGAAGTAAAGAATTAACCGAAATCAAATGGAGTCACTGTACTTGGCTTTGCTTTGGATGTCGATAACAGCAGCAGCATGTACATACACACATACACCCCTTACCCATGCCCAATACCTAGTATACAAAATGGATTATCCCATATCTTCAGTGTTTATAATCCGACCAGGCTGCAAATCGCACTATACATTCAATGTATCTTAAGCTTTATTCCTGCAAAAAAAAGAAGACAGTGACTCAAACCTACACCCGCTGAGAATATTTTTGTGAATTTGAGGAGGAAGGAGGATGAGATATTGAAAATCCGACGGAAACTTTACCTGCCCATGCTATTCACGAACCAACCATAAAAATCAAATGAAACATTTTTTACATAATTTTATTTAATTTTATTAGAAGCTTATAAAGACAGTTATTCACTTTTTTCAAGGGAGTTGAGTTGCATTTATTTATTTTTAATAAACCTCTGTATATTTAGTGCTATTTTCACTGACTTACTTTAAATATAATTTAGTATTTTTAAAATAGATTTTTATATATACTTATCAGCTAATCTCCTACTATCACAGTGATATTCCTACTATGATATATTTTATTTGAGTGTTCTATCAACTCTATCAAAATTGGAGAATTTTCAATTTAAAATTCTTAAAGATGTCTTTCGTAATAACTTTTCGCTTAATAACGTGTACACTGTATACTGTACACTGTATGTATTTGAATATGTAAACAAGTATGTCTACTCTAGCAAATTTCAATTTCTCTATCAGCCAGGCCATCGGCTCACAGCCCGCAGAATTTTATGTTCGAGTATACAATCTAAGTTACCCCACACTTGGGCACACTCATATACAATTTTTGTATATTTTGCCAACTGATTTATGCATGAGATAAAACAAACTTTGTAGACATTCAAAGCGTGAAGAACGGGGAGTGGGGAGTGGCAAAAAGAAGAGAATGTGGAGCGAAGAGTGGAAACGACAACAAAATAGAAAAAATACTTCATATACTCCTATACTCGTATACGTACTGGCAAATGTATGTATATTAGAGCTCACAAAATATGCATAATATTTGATAATGCTTTCAGCGACATGTCCTGTTGTTGTTGCTGCTTTCAAGCCAGGACTTTCAGCACGTCCTTACGCACAGCCATATAGAGGCAAATTTTATTTCAGCCCACGAGGCACGAGGCAGTCCGAGATCTTATCCAAGGCGCCATATGAGCATAAATTACCAACTTCCGCGCCCATAAAAGGTCACCAACAATATGCCCCAGTCTCCAGTCTTCTGTATCCCGTATCACGCCTTAGTAATGCAGTTGCAAAGTTGCTTCAAAGTTGATGATAGACCAAATCCACAGATCGAAGAGACGCCGGGTGAAGTCCACTTGGAGCTCAATTGGCTTGCTCAGGGGGGGCGTGGCATGTGGCACGTCGCTGCCAGCAATTACAAGACGATACTGCAATTACTTCTAAGAGGCATCTCTCTGCTATACTATATAACTGGAAGCTGGAAAGTTTTTGCTTGTTGGAGCAATTAATACCAAAAATTACACACTTCTTCCATGAGATGGACGCGAGCCGCAGGCGAGGATTTGAACTGCCTGTTTGGTGGTTAGTTGCTTGTTTAATCGCTGATTTCCTGCCGGACCCGGCGACAAGACGTCACGACGGACAGACCGACACTCGGACTGAATTCAGCCATAACAGGACCAAGTTCTGGCCACCCGTTTCCGTTTGCACTTGAGTGATTTTGTTTGGTTTGCCATTACAGGGACAGGGGGGAGACTTCTCTTTTGTTTCTGCGCAGTCTAACAAGCTCATAAATAAATTTACCAAACAAATAAATTCCATGCCCATGACTCGTTTCATAATCAAGCGCCTTGTCTTTATCGCCGCTAAGTATCAGGCAGATAAGCAAGAAACTTTCTGCTTTCTATACCACACCACACCATACTGTCTTCAGTTTCAGCTGTTTTTGCTCTTGTGCCCCATTTGGATTGATGCCTTTTTGGCTGCCTTTTGTCTTCGAGCCGCACACGTTCTTACCGAACCACTGAAGCGTCAAGGTGTACCAATTTGCAGCGCATGCTTCACTGCCCCTAATAAGTTTGCAACCGCAACAACAGCAACAAAAACAATAGCAGCAACTACTACAATGGACCACCATCGGGAAGAGTTCTTTCACTTTATTTGTGTGATATTTTTTTTGGGCTGGTCGAAAAGTTGTCAGGCCAAATGAATAAATTTTAGTTGGTCGTACTACCACTAATGCTGTGCGAGGGCGATGCTTTTGATTTCCAACTTGTCGCCTGATTGTCACACGTAAACAAAGCCTCAAATTTGGTGATCCGACAATCTGAACATTAAGAGGGGGAACGAGCCCGGGGAGCTGGTCAATTCACCCTGAACTCCGGACTCCCCATACTCCCCGTACTCTATACCCAACACAGCCGTTGGCTGCTCGTGCGCAGCAGCGTGCAAATGATTAATGGACGGTTAGACAAATGGAAATTGTATGAATTACATTAAAGTGTAGTTAGTTCGAATTTGGCAAAGGGGGAAAACGGAAAACGAAAAGCCAGCGCCCGACACTGGGAAACAACTTTTCAAATGCTCACATTCTTTTCATTTTGAAATTATATTGAAGTTCCTGCAGAACTGAATCCAATTTGAGAAGTACTCCAATTGTGAAATGAATGTTTATAATCTACATAGTTGCATATAGTTTCCATTTAATTCAACTTTACATACTTGACACCCATTTTACACATTTACATACATAAACATTGCGAGCTTAGTTCAATTTTTTACATTTACAAGATCTAACAAAATCTTCTTTTGTAGCAAAAAAATTGGCTTACTTGCATTAAAGAGTGCAAAAATCCCGGAATGCTACAGGTGGATGCAACCGCTAACAAAGACTCACACATGCACACTCACTTATGTACATACATGAAGTGCATGCTCGCTGTCCCTACTTGCCTAGTACAGAAAATTAATAGGCGAATATCTCCGGTATTTATTATCCGATTGGGCCACAATTCACAGCACAGATAAAAGTTACCATAGCAACTTTGCATGCTAAACCACAAACTAGCTCTCACAGTTTACGAAATCTAGGTGTTTAGACAGACAGACGGACGGCCGGACAGACGGACATGGCTATATCGAATCAGCTCGTCGTCCTGATCAAGAATGTATATACTTTGTGGAGTCTGTCACGCCTCCTTGCTGTCTTGATTTATGCTTCATGTCAATATAATGCATCAACTAGACTTCCAAATTCAAATCGAAGTAATTTCTTCTTAATTTCTGTGTGTTCAAATTGTATGTCTGAAGTTGTGGAAACACAAAGATCTCTATTAACTTCAAATAAAAATTGTTCTACGATTAATGCAGTTTATTGAATTCTTTAGGAAATCGAGCTTTATTAAATTTCAAATTCAAAACACTAGAAACACAGGTTTTCAATATAATATGATATTTTCATTGAATTTAATAGAGTAAAAGACTGTCTCAGTCTCCAAATTTTAAACTTCTATAGCCATTAATATGAACGAAATAAACTACATTATTCTTAAATAAATTCTATGTAAAATATGTATAATTAGTTCTATAATTAGGTTAGATAAAATAATTTTTGAATGGTATTACCCCTATGCGGTCATGGAGTAAATTTTAGTTCTCAGGCCAAACAACTAATTTGCCGTCTGAGTCCCCTCTTTTTGAGTTTTCAAATTTGGACAAGTAAAATTGCAGTGAAATGTTAAGGAAAAGATGGAACCCAGGCGAAAATTTATGATTTATGAGCGAAACAATTACGCTGAGGCCACAAAGATGTTGGCTGGTATTAGGCGAGGAAGAGGTGTGTGTGTATACAGGCAAAAGCGAGTTGAACTGCAACGAAAATTAAAGTCGTAGCCCCTTTAGCTTTAATTTCCGATTAAACTAAAGAAAAAGCTAAGTGGGGGCAACTACTACCACCATCACTACAAAAACAAAAGAAGCCAAGAAGAACAAACTGTAACAACATAAGAAATTGGCAGCAAACAAGCTAAATGGAAGTGGATGGAGGCCAGCAAACGGCCATTGCAATGGTGTATCATATAATAATAACAACAACAGAAGCAACAACAACAACTGCAACAGCAACAATAACATACAACAATAACTGCAATAAGAGCAGAGTAAAACAAAATTATTACAAAAGGCAGGCCAAGGCAGGCAAACTGGCTTTTGAGACCATGCCCCATGTCTGTGTCTGTGTCCGTGTCCAACAACAACTGCAACTGGCCGCCACTCGCACTCGCATCATTTTGGAAAATCTACCTTGAAGGTAATTATAGTAATTACTTCACGAATCGCAAGTAGTGAACGCTGCTGCTGCCGCTGCTGTTGCTGCTGTCGCTGACGACGTGCGACCGCCTAAAAACATCAACAGTTGCCGGGACCAGACACCACGAATTGCAAGACGTTGAGGGTTCCGAGAGCTTGATACCATACCATACCATGCCATATAGCCTTAGCTTCATATACGAGTAAGCTGACCAATATGGCGCAGCATAGCATTTCGGGGCTGGCAAAACTCATTGATACTCATTGCTGCAGGCTGGCCTCAAACTCCAGCTCCAACTCCAGCTCCAACTCAAACTGAAACTCAAACTGCAACTCAGTTTCAGATTCAGTCTTAGCCTCAGTCAGACAGTCATGGCTGCTGTTGTTCATGCTTATATTGTAGCTTATCTGCTGGCACCGCGGGCATTTCTGTGCGAAGCCCAAGTGGAAGCCCAAGTCCAGATCCAAGTCAAAGTCGAATTCGAAGCCTGTTTTCAGAGCTGGGCTGAACTGAGCTGAGCTGAGCTGGAGCGCCTGCTGTTTCGTTTGTAATCGGATTGGATTTAGTTTAGCCCTTGATTAGTTTTCGCTGCGCCAACTTGCTCTTATTATTATATAAAAGTTGTTTTATTTTTCGCTCTTTCCTTGCCTCATTCCTTCTTATTGGCCAACTCGTTGTGGCTGCTGCTGCTGCTGGCCTTTTGGCAAGGGACTGCAGCCGGGCAAGACTAATTTTCTTGCACACGATGCAATTTGAATTCGCAGCGCAGGCGCAGAGATCTTGCCAGGAATGTGTTGTTGCTGTTGCTGTTATTGTTGTTGCTGTTGGCGGTCGCTTGTTGCTGTTGCTGCTGTTGTTGTCGCTGGTTGTAGCAAAATTGCTCTGAACTTTGCTGCACTTTGGAAATTTGCAGTTTCAGATCACGATGTAATTTCGGAAATTGCCGTGTTGGCTATTCGAAGTTGGAATGTAGCTCGTGTTGTTGCTGTTGTTGTTGTTGTTGTTGTGATTGCTGTTGTTACAATGCACCTAATTTGTCGCCGGCTGCAACATGCAGCAAACATTTTCCTTACGACGTATTTGAGGCAACTTCTTAAGGAGTTATGACTTCCCGCTGCTGTCATAATTAAAGGTTGCTTTTCTCCCGCTCTCATTGATAAATTCTAATTGTTAAATTTAATAGCCATATCGATTGCTGCAACCCCAGCAGCAATAGCAACAGCAGCAGCAACAGCCACGGCAGCCACAATGCGTTCCCATTCGAATTTATTGGTACAAATGGCATTCTTAATGATGCTCTGTTCACCAGCGTATCGCCTTCGTCTTCGTCTTGGTCTTGGTCTGTTCCGATCGTGTTTCGGCGCCAGCTTTGCTGTTCCTTTGTCGGCATCCTCAATGGCCTCTTGAAAGTTGTCGCAGTAGCCGACAAAAAGCACCGAAACTACCGCAACTACAGTCGGCTCTCTGCAGTGTTTCCAATGCATTATAACCGATTTTTATTGGTAACCATATATTACATCTTATTGAGTCGTTGCCATTGCCATTGCCATAGCCATAGCCATTCCCTTTGCGGCTCAGAACAGTGGCAACAAGTGCATCTGTTGCAGGCCATGAGAGGCGATGTGGCAGCTCGAACACAAAATATATTTCATTGCATCCATTCGCTAATAGCGTAAAAATTAATTAAGTACTCATTAAAAACAAACGATATCACTGAGAAACTTCTTTCAACTAAGGCTACAGAAAATAAAATCTATTGGAATACGTTTAAAGTATCACTTATCTTTTTCTTTACATTTGTTGATATTGTTTATGTCTGCCGTAAATGATATTGTACATCAGTATACATATTACACAACAATTTATATTTTAAATTAATTCTCAAAATGAAATTTAAAATTGATACTAGAGTGTAAATCTGCACGAAATTCTTACTCTGGAATAATACCGTTACTGCGGCACAGACATACAAAGAAGAAAGGGTGGTTTTGGTTTTTGCGTGCATTTTGTTCTTGTAATTTGATAGTGCATTGGCGTTACCACTAAATTACGATTAGTATAAATATTATCCATAATATTATATATATTACTTTTTTACATACAATTTTTTCCAGTGAGTTTTCTTTAGCAACGACTAAAGGTAAGTGAAACATGAATTTAGTCAAGCAAAAATTATTTAAATTGAAGTTGATCTGAGCAAATAATTTTATCTGGCATTCCTGGCATTATTGATATAAAAACCTCACAAACGATTGATTAATCAAAAATTATCGAAATATAATTGAAATTTTGAAGAAGTTTTCCGATTATTATTAAACCCATAAAAATGTTATATTCAAATAATAAAGTAAGATTTTAATTGTATTCCATTCGTAAATTGTCATATAAAAGTAAAAGCCAAACAAAACCCTACCTTAGCATAAGCCAAACTAATATTCTCAATCTAAACTAATTACTTTAACTGCTCATCAATTTAGTTACTTACTAGAAACGCGTTTTAATTGGCTTAACGCCTAAGCAGAATTATTGCAATGCTCAAGATATTTATAAGAATATTAATCACTTTAGCTTTTATAGATGCACCTGAATCCATCACAGTCTAAACTAGTCTAAACACTCACTCAATCACGCCGATTCACACGAATCGAAAGGCAAGGGAATGCCATTACTCTGACATCACATCAGCTTATAAACCTGACGTAAGATCTGTTGGCCAACAATAGGACTTGGCCACTCCCAGTCTGGCAAATGATGGCGCAAATTTTCTGACTAACAGAATTATCCAGCTAATCAACACAAGGCCAAACAACTATTTGTGCAACAACAGCAACAATAATGCAACATACAGTCAAGACTAAATGGGTTTGCCCTGCCCAGTAAGTACCATGTGATAAGCATCCACATACTGCAGTCGAGGAGCGTAACAATAATGAAGAAATGCGTAGGCTGATTGAAACTGCAGATGACACGAAGGTTCTGAGCTGAGCTGAGCTCTAGCCAGGATCAGCCAGCAGATCGAACTGCCAGCAGAGTCATTTAGAGTCTGGAACGTAGTCGTGGCCGCTGTTGTTGTTGTTGTTGTTGTTGTCTCTAATTTCGCTGGACCAAATAAATGTCGTTACAAATCACGATGGAATTCTAGTCGAGCCGAGTAGACGTCGCCGGCAAAGCACAGCCTGGGGAGCGATAAATGCCAGACAGTCGACTGGCTGACTGGGCTGACTTGACTTGGCTGACTTGCCTCGGCTTGGCTCATTATTTAATGGACTGATCGATCATAAAAAATGAGGTACATGCGAGCGCAGTATGTAAGTACAAGTTGTATTTGTACCTGGACACAGTGTACGGACACAGATTCAGCTGCAAGTTAGACCAAGTTGTCGTAGGAGCGGCCGCGTTTGAAACTCAAATAGAGCTTGTCACGTCTGGGAGCCTCAAGAGTGGTACAAATGTTTTGGGCCACAATTGGAGCACTTCTGTTTGACAGTGCGTATGATTTATGTGTGCCTGCTGTTTGTTTGTTGTTGTCCGGCCACTTCGAGGCGAGGAGACACAGAGTGAGGAATTTCCATGCGCACATCCGGCGGAATTTCAGACTTGACTTTTTGCTCTGCTCAGCGGCTCTTAAATGCAACAGCTTGTGCAGTGTGAAATTGTGCAAAGTGCGGCTGTTTAACCAGCTAGAAACGGGGACAGGACAGCGCACTCCAGAGAACTGGACAGCAGCCTCCTTGGCTCTGGCAAGTTTATTAGAGTGTCCCGCAGGAGTTGCCCACTTTACATCCGCTATCCGTTGTCAACAGCAACAACAACAGCAGCAGCAACGACAACAACAATACCAACTCAAGCAAAAGGCAACAAAACAAAATTCAGTGAAGCAATTTCTATGAAATTTATTTCACATGAAGATTTATCGCGATTTCAGACAGCACTGGCGACACCTGCCAACGCCTACAAATGTAATTTATGGCTCTCCCGCATTATGCACACCAGCTCACACACACACACACACACTTACACACGGACACACTCCCGCTTCCCGCTTCCATTGACTTAACTCCAAAATGCTCATAAGCGCGCCACCGTATCACCCCGCCCCTCACACCATACCCTACCATCTCAGCTCCTGCGACATGGCACAACACCCGACCGACCGCCCACGGACTACTGCATGAAATATATAGTCGTATCTGTCGCAAATTTTGACTTTTAGTCATTCAAACCGCACAAGGCGACTGCATTTGAGGCATTCTTTCTTTCTCTGCTTGCAACATTCTGCACTATGTTGTTATGCTCAGAGCGCAGACAGTGACATTTCTGCTACACAAAATGTTTAATTAGATACTATGTGAAATATACAGGCAAATCCCCTTAACTTATTAATAAACAGATAATTTAAACACAATTATATAATAATTCCTTAAGACGATTTGGGTTACCTGTTTCTGTAAGTGTTGCTTACATTTGTGGCATAAGTTAGTGAAATTCAACCGTATTAGACTCGGGATAAAAATAGTTTAAGCTACATAATACTACTTACCTTATCCACAAGTTGGAATTTGTGTAAATTATATTGTTAAATACGTCATAAAATATGTAATGTTAAATATGTAATATGTAATTATTCAGAATTTGCTTTGTTTTTAGTTACTCCGATTATTTACTAAGACTGCCAATATGTTATCGAGTAGTCGATTATCGGTAAGAAGCGGCGGCAAGCCGATAACAAGTAAGTTAGATAATTGACGGCGAAGTGAAGAGTTGTGAAATTGTACAAAGAATACAATTGAATTACTTAAAGACTTAACATTAATGTACAAAGCTATCTTATATTTATCAAGGTATTCTTATAAACCTGCAAGTATTTACAGTGACACTAATGACGGCAAAAGTTGGCATCGCCCACAGTTACTTCTGATAAAAATGTGTATCGATAGGTAATTTATTTACCTTTTTAAATTACTTTGTCAGCTGTGTTTAGTTGACTTTAAATAAATAAATTTATTGATTTTGCCAGGTTCAGAATACTGTTAAGGTAACTCAACTATGTAGTAAAATAATTGAAAACAATTGGAAATAAATTGTAAATAAATAATAAAAAATTAGTAAAAAATAAACTTGGCCATTTTCATGAAAATATTTAAGTCAGTTGATCAAAGTTAGATTTAAAAGTAAACACTACCTAATAGTAGATAAGAGGTATTTGAGTTGGTTTAATGTAACACCAGTCCATCTTTAAAGAAATAAAATCACCAATTTTGGTATACCACAATGAATATTTCTAATTAGATTCATTTTAGTTTAAGTGCTTTACCACAACAGTTTAATGGGAAAGAAACAGTCTCATGTAAAATTTTTCAATATATCTTTATGCATCAAAAAAGCGCACTAATCTCACTTATCAGTCGCTAATTAGTATTATGCTTGTAAACTCTTAATAAATAAAAATAGTGAATAAATAAACAGCTTATGCTTTAGACTGTTACTAAAAATATAAATTAAAATTATAAATATACTAAATTCCAAAGGGTGAACTGTTTTTGTAGTCTGCAATAGATGTGAAATTTGTTATTAATTTGCATAAGTCATAGACTGTTTAGAATGAGCATTCAAAGGCTGACATGTTGAACCGCATTATTTCCCATAGTTCATTCAACTACAAATCGATGTACACACATTCACATATGCATACATGTACGTAGTATGTAAATATATATCTCTGCACATAAATTCGTAAGTGGCTTTATCATCACAAACCCTTTTTTGGTCAGCTCCAAGCCCCAATTCCCGGCAACTTCTCGGCAATCCTTTGATATGTTGAACATCATGCCACTTGGCGCAATTCTGGGTAAAAACTGTGTGTGCATTTGCATATGGGAAGTGAGCTCTGGCATTTTCCTAACTACGACTACAGCTGCAAGTACAATAATAATAACAACAACTGTCACTGTGAGCTTTTCGAGAAATTCATAAACTGAAAAAGTGGATTTTCGTATGAAATTTTGTGTATGCAACTCAGAAATTCAAATTCAAATGTGGCGCAATGACAGCTCCACTAAGTTTGCAACTTCTTCTTGATCTCTGCTGCCTCAGAGCAGAGCAGAGCAGAGCACAGCGTGTCGCACGCATGAACACCTCGTCTCCCTGGGTCTGAGTGCTGAATGGAGAAATGTGTGCCTGGCCTGGTTGCAGCCACACAACATACAACATAAGTCCCACTAATGCCCATAAAAGTCGCACTTTCCACCAGCAGCAGCAGCAGCAGTAGTAGGGCCATAGTCATAGTCATAGTCGGAGTTGGAGTCGGAGTCGGAGTCAAGTCGTGAGCTCGTTTTAGCCCAAGTGCTTGAGATAAACTTGAGCACCTGGAATAGAGTGACAAGTGGGCAGCATTTCATACAAATTGCTGTGGACGACTGAGCGAACGACAATTTAATGATAAACATTCTACAATAACTTGGTGTATTTAGTAGTAGTGTATTTCTTCCTCCAGCTCTCGGTCTCATTCTCGTTCTGGTGTCTCTGGTGGCTGCCACAACTCAATAAAGTTTACGGCTATGAAATTGTTTGCTACAAAAACGCAATTTAACAATTAACAACACGAGCAGCAAGAGCTGCAGCAGCAGCAGCAACAGCAACAGCAACAGCTACAACGATAACGTTTATTATTGTTATTAACATTTTTTGCAAATGCCGTGAGCTGAGTTTTAATTGATGATCCCCGTGCCGAGAGCCATTCCTCTAATGCAGTTGTACAAAAAGCTGATGAGGGCAGGGCAGGGCAGGGCAGGGCAGGGCAGGGCAGCGGAGGGGAGGGGACTGACTCAGTCGACTGACTCGCTCTTTTGCATGTGCCACGCCCACCTGGGCTGGGCTGGACTGCCATTGCGCCATCTTAGTCGCAGAGAGACTAAGTCGTCGGCTATTACGAAATTATCGTCTACGGCTGCCAGGCCGAAGACATTGTCCAGCCCTGGGCCCTGGGGCCATAAATACACGTACCGAATGGGGCAGCCCTTGCTGCTGTTGCTTAGTAGTAGTTGTTGTTGTTTTTGTTGCATTTGCAACCAGAAGCCGAAGCCTAATTGCAATTTACCTTTACCTTTACTTTCGGTCTGGCTCCCTCCCTCCTTCCCTCCCTCTCGATGTCTGCTTGCCTCATCCCCGCGAGCAGTTAAGAATTTTAAATTGTTTAATGGTGACTAACTTACGATTCCGAGCCCAGTTAATTACGTCGGGGTGCATATTTGCCGATATGGCTGGACTCCCAGCCCCAGGCCCAACTGCCCTACTGCCTGCTCTCCTCCTCAGCAGAGACTGTTGCTAGCAACAGGTGCAGAGGCAGCAGCAGCAGCAGCAGCAGCGGCAGCATTCGTGAAAAATTAAACAAAATGAATTTGTAATTTCATGTCATAAATAATTGGCCGCTAACTTGGCCCCGAGTCCGAGTGTATCTACTACACTCGCAGTTGGAGACACACTCTGCCAATTGCTGTTGCAGTTGCAGTTTCCATCGAAGTAGAAGTCCAAATTGAAGTCATCTAAGTGGAAGTTAGCTGCAGTTGTAGGAGAGCGCGAACCAGGCCAGGCCAGGCCAAGTCGAGTCGAGTCCAGAAATTGTAAAAGCTGAAATTACGCTAAATGCTGATTAAGTGAACATTTATCATCGCTCGTTGGTAGCGGGCACAGTTTTGCAGCTGTATTAAGGAAATGGCAGAGAATTGCAGAGGGGAGTGAATGAATGGGCTCGAGAACGGGCCTCTCCTCCTGGGTTAGTTAATTTTCTTGGAAAAGCGATAGCCAAGACAGAAGCTGCTCTTCCACTGCCAATGCCTTCGTGCCATTGGCCGTTGTAGTGTCTTAGCATGAAAACAGCTGTTGCTATCGCCCCGGCATAATGAGATATGAATAAAATGGCCAAGAAAAAGCCATTTGCCGCGAGTTATAAATGTGATTGACTACGACTCTGACTGGCTGCAGTGCGCGTTGATTAGGAGGAGAAAAATATTATAGCTGATACTGTTTGATATAGAGCGTAATGCATTTCAATTATTTAAATTCACACTCTTACATACGAGGTCTTGGGATTATGTCTTAATGCACTCAAAGTTAATAAAGAAGGTAAAAGAGATTGTAAAGAAAAAAATATTAGAATGGGAAAAGGAGAAGGTAAGACGGGAGCTGATAGAGAGGAGATGGAAAATATGATACATAAGGAAGGCTATAAAAAGACATACATAAAGTAATATAAAGAGAAAGTCCAAGAGAATAGAAGTTAGAACAAGGGGAGATAGCAATGGGGGAAAAAATGTCAAATAAAAGGAAATTCCAAAAAAAAAAGTAATATTATTTAGTGTTAAGCTTTTTTTAATACCTTAGGTTCCAATCTACTGAGAGGGTTGCACATGGTGACAATTACTAGAAAAAGTTTAAGATATCGCCAGTTCATAAAATCATTAATATTAAAAACTCAATAGTGGACTTATATTTCATTGAATCTTGTTATTTCATAACAAGCGGTCATATTTAGGAACTCAAAAGCTTCACTGTATAAGTTTCAGAAGCAACCTAATACTGTTATTTCCGCCTTTATGCAAATACTCGTAGTAATGGGCAAACTTAATTTTTTAATGACGTATTTTGGCCGTTTCCTTTTGAATAGATGCGGGCTTGTTTGCCTTCAGCCTTCCATTGGTAGGTGCCTCGTATTTTGCGTGCAATCTTTGGGAGAAGACAATGCCACGTAAACAATCCCACAATGTAAGGCAAGCAGAAGACAATTGACAAAAAACATTCAGCAACAGATACTTACACCAAAAAGTGCCACAGCACAAAATGTCGGCTTATCAAAGGCAGTTGGCCAGTGTCCACTTCAATGTCCATAGACAATGACTGCGAAAAGACGCAGAGGCTGAGATACTGAGGAGGATGAACTGGCGGAGTTGAGGAAAAATCAAAGACAATGACAAGTAGCCACAAGATGAAAATTCAAGAAGATGCAACGTCAATTTGATACATATTTATGATAATATGCTCAATGGAAGCGACTGTAAAAAAAACAAACAGGCAGAGCGCGAGGCAGCCCCATGGTCAGTCAACCACTAGAATGCAGTCAGCCAGTCGGGGATCTGGGATCTGGGGGGATGGCCATGGTGGCAGCGGCGGCAGACAAACGAATCGAAACGAAACATAACGAAAAACATTGCACGTTGCACGCTGAACACTGAACGGTTCCGGTGACAATCCCTCTGCCTGTGGCGGGCTTGTTAGTACAACAAGTAGATGTGGATGCGGACGCGGACGACAGCGTCAGCGACCGCTAGGCTCAGGCTGAGGCTCAGACTGAAGCCCACATTGTTATCGAACTATATCAAAATGATCGGCGACGTTGGCCACATTTGCGTACTCAACTGAGCTGCTGCTGTGATTGTGGCGACCCAATTGAGAACGAGGAGAAGAAAATAAAGTCGGCAAGGCTACAGTCGGACCCAGTCGACAGAAGGAGACCCTGTACTACACTAGTTCATCAAATGGATAGTCAAAACTATCTTATGCAATATTAAGCTTAATTCACATTTACCAAATGAAAACAGTAACATTGCTACATTTGCTAGAACTAAAGGGTTAAATCGTGTTCATAAATACTAATGTGAAAAAGAAATTTAACCCAATTTGTTAATATTTAAACAATTTCAATAAAGCAGCTTAAACAATAAACAAAAGCTGATAAACGTTAAAATTGAAAGAAAATAGAACAGATTGTCAAACAATGGATTCTTTTAAATTCTTCCGGCTGAAGCACTAAAAATCAGGATAAATCTCTCAGGAGAAAGGCAAAGTGAGCAACACTGGTGTGCCTACTTGAGCGTCTATTAAGCATTTGTTTTCGTTCACTCAACAGCAAAGATGTTGGCATGTGAAGTTGCCCAGCTTGGAAAATCATACTCCCCCTTTCCATAACTTATAGTTTGCAAGATACAGACGGTCAGACTGATGGCCATAGATATATCGACTCAGCTCGTCGTCTTGATCAAAGTTTATTCACATTTTGTGGTGTCTGCCTGTAACACACATTTTTCATTTGCACAAGCTTAATAGACCCTTTTACACTTTATCAAAGTACAGGGTCTCAAAAGGAGAAGCAGCTACAAACAATCGCCGCCAACGATCTAAAGGCTGAGGAAGAAACGCTCGCTTGGTATGCAGATCAGCAGCCAGCGTGGAGCAGCCGAGTCAGTCACAGTTGCTGTTGCTGCTGCAGTTGCATTTGCATGCTCTCGCTGTGGCAGTGGCAGTGGCAGTGGCTGTGGCAGTGTCTGTTGCCTCTTGCCGTTTGCCATTTGCCGGTTAGCAGCAAACAGGAGCGCTCACTCATCTCTGGTTCATCGTCTTTAGTCTCCGACCAGACCCAGAGACGACGCTGCCATTGGCAATGCCGATGCCGATGATTGCTGGCCATTGATAAAGCAGCGGCTGCCTCATGTACGCGCTGAAACTAAAAACTAGAAGCATTTACCGCAATTGTAATGTCGAAAGTACATGATATAAGATCGTTGATAAACGCTTCAGATTCTGTAGCATCTCTAGACAAAGCCCCACCCCCCTCGCTCAGTCCCCGTCCCCCATCTCGCCCGGCACTTGTCGGCTTGTTGTGCAACTGCGTTTGTTCTCTCCCATGTCTTAAAGGCAGGCTTCTTCTTTTTGTATAGTCTTTTTTACTTGTTTGGCGCAATTCAAAGTCGAATCGGGAAGCTGGGCTCCTGTGTTTGGGCTGGAGCTGTAATCCACGCCAAAGATGAACTGGTTTCGGTTCTGGCAACGACATCGCTATCGCCATCGCTGGTTGCACTCGTTGTAGTTTTTGGTTCGGTTCGGTTTCGCTTCGGTTTCGGTCTGCAGCTCGATAAAGATCACACAGACGCTAGCTCACCTGATCAGCTCCAGCTACAGCTACAGCTACAGTTCCACATCCAGCTCAACCACCGAATCCAGCTCCATCGGTCGAGGTATCAATGTGTGATTGCCAAAGAGCTTGCTCTCATCTCATATCGTATCGCTTCGATTCGTTTCGTTTCGTTTCGTATCGTATTTTTTTGCTGTCCATAAAGTCGTTTTGTTTGTTCTTAATGACTGCGTTTAGATCTTGATAGTTGGCCCACATCAAAGAGACACTGCCGCCGGCACAGCTGAACTGGGCTGCCAGCAGAGTTCGCCTCATAGCCATATATGCGTTGTTTATGGTACACTCCAGACTCTAACATTGACATCGACATCGACATCGACTTCAACTTCTACCTTGACTCCGACTCACCATATGAAGCACGACTATTGTTTTCCTCAGCAAGTGCGAGTACTCCAAGCCAGCTCAGCATCTTCACAGAAAACTTCCATACAGGTGTGGATAGCACCAGAGCAAACTGATATCAGATTTAATACAACTAAAGCATGGATAGCGACCTGTTTTTCATTATCAAAATGTCAATACAACACAGTTGCAGTATTAATTTCAGTAGAAATTAAAGTCTTCTTCCTGATGAACTTAGCAGGGATACCTGAGACCTAAACTGTAAGAGCTATAGTATATACCAGTGGTGTCCAAACTCGAGCGTTAGTAAAATCGTAAAATCAACGAAGCGTGACGCCTGTACGTGTGAGATCATCAACTGTGCGTGTGGAAGCAGCGCTGCAAAGGAACGCACATGTGATAGGAAATATGAATTTTGGACATACTACCGAGACCCTTGAAAAGGAAGTCATTCAAGGTTTAGTATATCAAATACTTGTAACCAAATTATAGACATAACTTAGCAAGAGACCAAGTGTATACTCAAATAGTTTCAATACCTTAAGGATTTTAATCTGAAAAATTCAAGTGGCCTCTGATCTCCTTTTCCTATTAATAGCTTTCGCTTAGCCTTGTTGGGCTATCACAAACAAAAAGCAGAGATTCATATGTCAAAAACCTGCCAGAATGTAAGCTTTCCTTGCCAAAGATTAGCAAATGGAGGACTGGACTAGTTCGCGCCATTAAGTAAACGACTATGGACGCCTACCAAAATGCATTAGGGAGTGGACAAAAACCCACATTAGATGCTGTGAACTGCATAAATCGATGAAAATGGCATAGGCAGTGGCACTAACAACCTAATAACTGCAGCTAGCCAGCCAGCCACCCCACCACCCAACTGAGCAATGACAATGCCAATGGCAAGCGACTAGCAAATACACCGACGACATCTAATCATGGCAGAGTAGTATGAAATGCCCAAAGTAAAGCCACTTGCAGCAGCTTGGATAGCGGCAGCAGCAGGCATTGTTCCTTCTTCGACAAGGCGATAGCCATTGGCCATTGGTCCGTGGTACCTGGTGGCTGGTGGTAACTGTAGTACTGAGTACACTATGACACTGTGGGCGTCCACCTCTTCATTCTACGGCAGCTGTGCACCGGTAAATTTTGCACTTTAGCAAGCAAAATGTCATTGGCAGCAGTGGACGCAAAAACCGCAAGTACACTTGAGTGCTGCACTCCAGGTGCCGTTGTCGATGTCGTGTGACGATGAGGTGGGGGGAGGGGCACCTACAAAGAGTTGGGTGCCAGCGGCCAGTTGCCAGGTTGCCTCCATGATGTGAATATGAACGTGGCTGGGACATGCACGACGTTGTTGATGTCAAGGCATAGACTAGGCTAGGTAGGTCTCACTTCGGTTACCTCTAGGCAGCAGTGAGTGTATGTGTGTGAGTGTGTATAGGAGTGTATGTGTGCTTGTCAAGACTTGAGGCTAAAAACCACCAGACATGGCCTGGGCCAACGGTCGAGCCGACGGCGAGAGATTTCATGTGAAATTAGCATGTCGTGACACAAATGACTTAAAAGCACTCAATCGCACCAAGCACAGAGTGTGCCCGAGAGAGAGAAAGTGTCCGAGAGAAAGAGGAGAGGAGAGGCAGAGAGCCAACTGCAGTCTCCAGCAGTCCAGAGTCCAGCAGTCGAGTCCGCAGAGTGAGGGTTAAGCCGGTGCCCAGTACGCAGTACCCAGTGCCCAATGCAAGTGTTGCACGCCCGCTGTGTGCAAAATAATTTACATTCACACGTAGAGTTCATCAACTGTTTGTGGCAGCATCAGCAGCATCATCAGCTAAAGCTTCAGATTGAAATTCAGTTCCATTTGCAGACGGACTAGGACCAGCTGGAGTCGTCGTCGCAAGGCACAACTTAATTAAGCCGGTCATGGCGGCAGGAGCATCAATGCAACCGCCTCGACAGTGGATGCTCGGATGCTCCGGCTGCACTCCTTGCATCCGCCTTCACCTGCTCAAGCCACGACTACCTCGTCGCATTCGCATTCACATTCCAGACAACATCCCATTGATTGCATTAATGTATTTCTTCAAAATTATTGTTTGCCCAGGCGCGCCTGCTTATCATAAATTATGTAAATGGAAAAACGCGAACCGGAAAAAAGGCTTTGGCTGAACAACAATTCTCAATTAATGAAGCCCACGATATCAGTCGCCAGTTGCAGATAACGAATGCAAAAGCAACTCAGCACAACGAAAGCGAAACCAGCCCGACTCGGACTCGGACTCGAACTCGGACTCTACCCAAGACTCTACCTGATCCCAAATATTAAATACGAACAGAGAATCGAGAACTTCAGCGAGTGCGCCAAAAATTAAGCGGTGACAGTCGATAATTTGTCAAAGCCACCAGAGAGCGGTGGTCCCTGCCCCTACGGGGGCTACTACGAGATGGATACTCAGTGAAGAGAACAAGAAACTTGTTTCCACTCAGTTTTCAGGCTCTTTCCCATTAGGACAACATACCTTTATCATGTTGTTTGGCCAATGAATTGGGCACAATCTTAATTACGATAGGGATGTTGATTTAATCTCTCTTTAATGATAAGCAAAACAAAAACAAATTATAAAAAATGTATAGATATATGGCGAATCTTTTATTTTGAAGTCTTAAAATACTGGAATAACATGAAATATAAATAACTCAGTCAGAATGTAACATAAACTTAAGGTTATTGTTTTATATTTACAAGAAATTTTTGTAAATAAATTACTACTACATATAATTATATGTACGTTATTACTTTTAATTTTTTTCCTATTATAAGTAAATTTTTCAAAGTTTGATGAATGCTGATAAATTTTGAAATATTTTGTGAATGAAATGCGACCTGCATCGTGAATCTTTTACTTCAAAATATTTATATGTAAAATTGGTTCAACAAAAAGGGTATTCCACGCAACAAACATATTGGGTTAATGATATTTAATTACAAATATTCAGCTTTTTATTAGAGATTCAGAAAGATTAATTTAAATTTGCGATATACTATAATCAAGGAGTTGTTTCCAAATATATAACGTCGATAATGTCGAAGGAAAAAAGCAACATAAGAAAAAAATACACCTCTAAATTCACCTAAACAATAAGTAAGAAATCTACTCGGAGTTTTATGGATAAATAAGGAACTTGAAAACTTAATTTAGACCACGATCAAGCCAAAATACCATATTAATTCAATACAAGAAAAACTCTCCAAAAACAGAACTAAAATGCATTGATATTTTAAAGTCTATAAAAACTGATAAAACTGATAAATACCTTCTATGTAATTAAATTTGTAATTACATTCAATAGCTTACAAAACCAATAGATACTTTGAAACAATTGAGAAAATATGATCTAGTCTCAAAGGAGAGCCCTACTCGATGTCTGTTCAATGGAATTATTGTGTCTTCAAATTCTTAAGAATGTAACAAGGGTATCACAGTGTCGTTGCAGTTTTTGGTGGCACCAAATTATTTGGCTCTTAATGATGACGACATGCGTTCGGTGCTTATAAGCCTGGCTAGGACAGGACAAGGGACACGCATGCGTAAGTTGTTGCCAGTGTAACTGTCAGTTGGTACTGATAATTAGCGATTAAATTTGCCGCGCACTCAACTGTACTACGTGTAGCCGATTCGGAATGGACTCGTATGTATAGTATGTAGTTGTTGCCGTTTGAGGTTAGGGGCATGTGGTTAGGGGCAGCAGCAACAGCAAGAGCGCTGATTAACTGGCAGCGGTTGCAGCAAAGTTCAATGTGATGGCAAGAACAGTAACGGTGTAGCAACCCTGTGGGGCTGTTGGCACTGGTAGAACAGCAGGAGAGCTGTGGCGCTGGACACGCACGCACATTTTGAGGTTAAGCACGAACATTTTAATGCGATAATTTAACCAGAATTTGTGGTTACATTGACTAATTGAACAGGTGTGGCTATTAAACAGCCGCAGGTACGACTACTACGAAATGCAATCGCATTTTGGCCATTTGCATGCAAAGGACATCCACAGGCAATGCGGCCTGTCCCCCTGACTCATCCTCCCATCCTCTCTTCGGCTCGCTACATTTGCGTGACATTCCGGCGACTGACCAAAGAGCCAGCGACAGCTTGATAATTTGTGAGCCTGTTGACTTGCTAGACGGCGACCATAGACATCTCCACTCTCCCCCCTCTCACCACTGCCGTTGCATATACATATAACATTATGTACGAGTATGTAATAATGCGTTGGACTGAGTTTGGGTAGAGAGCCGGGTCTTCCCTGGTCAAAGTGCATTGCGGTTTTGTGTCAGGCTGCTTGGCCGATTGTTGCATGTGGCACGACACTGGACACATAACTAGCAGGGGCACCTAAGTAGTGAGGACTCCCAAAATTAAACACTGTTGACAGCTCGCACTCACACACAATTTGAATGCAATGTCCGTGACAGAGACAAGGGAGACGAAGAGACAGGGGAGAAGCGAAGAGGGCCTCAATCTTCGCCAGCATTTGGTATTATCCATAGCTGCCCAACATGTCAACGATGCGGACCTTTACCTCTTGACAGTTGCATGAAATTCAACGTTTCGATTTGTGTCTTCTGGTTCCATTGTGCTCGCACTTTGTGGTTGCTGCAAATCATTGTTGTTGCCGAACAAAAGATAATGCCTTCGATTGGGTACATTTCATATCTCGACTCATAATTGGGTAATTTGAGTGGCCAACAAGCGTAGCTATGCCAGCCAATTAGTGTGCCCAATCTGACCACAAAGCCGACCTGTAAAAGCTGGGATTGATGTGTGTCTCTAGCTAAGGGTATTTACATTATTCTAGTTGTGATTGTTTACTATTTAATTAGTAAGTCGAAATAGACAGCTGCAGGTACCATACGATAAGTTTAAAGTGACGATAAATGGGATGGAAAAATCCTCGCCTAATTGACACTCTTTATTATTTTCTATTCTACTTGATTCTATTTTTATTTTTTTATAATTTTTTTATTTTATTCAAAATCATCACACTAAGTTGTCATGTAAGAATTATTAACAATTAATACTGAAAATAAAAAAAAAGGATAAATAAGAAAGCCGAAATCAAATATTACAAATATATAAAATAAATAAATATGATTTTTTTGTTTTTAGAACGAAAGTTTATTTTACTAAAATCAAAAGTACATATGCTTAAAAATACAAATAGTATTATACTAATTATAGTAATTACAGAATCTCCTTCAGTTAGAAGACAAAAATATAGTAAGCCATATCAAATAGCTATATTCCTGGCAAATATTTAATTTCTAGAAAATACTCGCAATCTGCTGAGTGATGTTAGCCGATTAAACCCTTTTCAATTTTTAATTAAGCACAGTCGCAAACTATTTCACTTTATTTCAATAAATTGAGAGCAATATGTGAGAAATCAATTAAAAATGAAATAAATTAAGTGAACTTTCATGTTATATGTATAAAATATGAAATGCACAATTTACTAATTGGTAATTTAAGCATATATTCAGATAAGAATGCTGACACGTTAATATCCCTTCAAGCGAAAAATGCACAAAAGTTCAAACTACTCGTAATATCATGATTGCATTATGAACCTTCCTCCCTCCCTGCCTGGATGAGATTCCAGCACAATCAAGCGTCCATCCAATTAGTTTTTGCATTTTAATGGACAAAGAACTATGATGCAAGCTATGCGATAGCAACAACAACAATTGTAACAACAAATAACTTCAGATAATTTGAATTGAGGAATCGAAAACCGTACAATCAGCATTGTTGCCACATTGAAGCGGTGCACGTCTTTACACACACACACACACACACACAACCTAGTCTGTGTGTGTGTGTGTGTGTATATACATTTGCATAGCCAACGATTTTTTGACATGTTGACAGTTGATTTTTCTGACAATTTAACTGGTTTCAATGTAAAATCAGTTTCGAAAATTACACTCAAATGTCGACCGACGACTTTAAAGGAATTTTACAGTCGGCCTCAGGTTTTTGTTGTTGGCTTTGTTATTGTTGTTGTTGCCGTCAGCACTGACCATCGCGTGCAGTAAATTGTATTTGTGATCACACACACACACACACATACAGCTTTGCATCTCAAATTGTCTCAGTTTATAGCACATGAAACTATTATTTTCGAAAAGTCAGCCAGCAAATTATTTAAATTGTTATTTAAAAGTTGTAATTATATTCCAAGAGTAATTAGTTTTTCATTTTCAGTGTGTCTGTGTGTGTGTGTGTATGGATTTTTTTTATATTTTTTACTTATTAAATGTTAATATCAAGTAGAAGGCCAGCACGAAATACTCCGTCACCCGACATTTGCTCATTAAAAGTTGCTGCATACTTTTAGGGTGCATGGAAAAATCAGTTGAAAATAAGCGACTGTTTTCTAAATCTATTAAAATACACTGTGAATTAGTATAATTATTATTTAATATGTTTGGTAACAGTTATAAATTAAGTTATTATTATTGATACAATAACTTTGTGTAATCTGAATAAAAACACTCAAAAAATTGCAATCAAAATAATAATATCTACAATTTACCACAATTCTAAACTTACTTAATGTGAAAGTGATTGAATTATAAAAACGAAATAATATAGAAAAAAATAACATATGACATAATAGTCCAAATTTTTAGTTTGTGCACATATTGCTATTGTTATATAATTTATATGTATAATTGAATTAACTTCATTAGAGAGTTTAAAAAAATTGGATTATTAATTTAAGGATTTTTTCGTTAAACATTTTGATTTGCAAAAGTTTGCAGCTGCTGTAAGGAAAAGCTTTTGTAATGAGTATAGGAAACGACAGGCTGAACCAACTGGAATCTCCACGCGCCATTGTCAAGTTGAGCCGAAAATGTTGCAGCAGCTTCGCTTAATTAATTAATGCACTCTAGCAATTTATGAAAATATATCAAAAGCTGACAAGCTGGAAATTTATGTGCCCAACTAAACCAGTCAGCACTGGGAACTCGGCATTCGCCATTCGCCATTCGGTGGCGACCGGCAGTTGGTAGCCAGAGGCATAGGCACTGGCAGTGGCACTGGCACTTCCACTGGCTCTGGCAACCTGAAATGGCAGCCGGCGCCGATGCCAATACAATTTTGGCTCGTTTCAGTGGTAGCGATTGTGGCAGTGGCTACAGTTGCAGTTGCAGTTGCAACTCTTACACATATGAGCAGCAAATGCAGCGCAACTAATGCGCCTCAAAATTCCTGACTCTTGACTCTGACTCTGCCTCCGACTCTGACTCTGACTCTGACTCTGACTCTGGACTCCCGGTTGCAGCTTCGACTGTGAGTCGGTGAGTCGGTGAGTCTGGCGCTGTCACTGCCGCGCTCCTTCATGCCAATGCATTGTGGCACTTGTGAACATTTTAATTATATGTTGAGGAGAGTCAGCAAGTTGACTAGTTGCAAGAGGCATAATCGGAGTCGGGTCAGGGTAAGCGCAAGCGTAAGAGTCCCGGGGCTGCTGAGGTGATAAAACACTCGATAATCGCACAGATCGTTTTGCAGCACCCATCGTTTGCCTCTTCAGCGTTTTTCAGCATCACCAAAGCCATCGCCATCGCCATCGCCATCACTGCATGCAAACATTATAATTTAATTGACAAGATTTATCGCGTACGCAATTAGCGTGGCAAATGCTGCCATTGCCGATGTTTCCGCGTAATTCGGTGGAAGCTACTACAGTCCCAGTCGCAGTCACAGCCACAGTCGCACTCACTGCCGTTTTAGACAATTTTTCTGCACAGCTTGCATAAATCTCTTTGGGGTTTCGCCACCGCTCCGTGGCCCGTCGCTGCCTGGCAATTATGCGCATTTTGTTTTAAACGTCGAAATTAATAATTTTCACTTTGGTAATTATGACATGGCCGCTGAAATGACAACGACAACATCAAAGACGCGAAGCAATTGCCTTTGCTTAGCTCAACTATACTCGCAGTACATCTGTGCCTCCTCTTTATTCTTCACCCTCAACCCCTTATTCAACTCATCGCAGTTTCGCATGAAACCACATCTTGGGCCATTCCTTTTGCAATTTTGAGCATAAATTGGTACTAGGTGCCTAGGTGTCAACCAAAGACATTAAAAATGTATTTAGACACGAGCATGGATACTCTTATGTCTGGATCAATATTCAATATTTTTCGGTCAATATTCATTTACATATAACTCATTTAATACAAGTTTTTAAACGAAAGATATCCATTTAGCATACGTTTTATGACGATTGTAAATCAAGCCATATTTAAACTAATATATTATAAAAAGCAGGGAAAGCTATAGTCGGACGCAGCCGACAGTAAAAGGCCCTGTAGTTCCATGCATACCAAGTTGGTTTAAATCATAACATATATTAATCTAATGATTAATTGGGTTAAAATTTAGTATGAAAAAGGTTTTATACTGCACTTAAACTTTCAACTAAATCGTGATTATGATTATGACAGATTTACATATAATATTATGATGTTGTTGTATTGTGGTCATTTAAATATTTCGCAATCACTTAGGGGGGAAGATATAGTCCAGAATTGCTTATTTAGGATTAGTATGGAAAGTCGGGTAAAACACTTATGAATGGAATAGACCTTTGATCGATTGAAATGTTTTCAATTCTATTTCAATCTAATGTATATATTGAAATTATCAATTCTAAGTTGAAACTCTGAATTATTGCGTCAATCTTGAGTGATTGTTGAGTGATTTCAATAATTAAACGTAAATTCAAAAATTTGGTGATATAGTATTTTGCTTAAAAGTACTCATAGGTGTCTCCAATATATGATCTTCTACAAAATACGCTTGTTTTTTCAGTTGACACCTTGTAGCTAGCTCAACACGCCACACACAGCTGCAGCAACATCTACCACATTCTCACGCCAGAAAAAAGCTTTTTGAGATTCCACCTTTACCAATTTAAACCTCATTCATGGCACGAAAACCGCAAATGCTAATATTTCTGTCAGAGCTATGCCAAAGAACTCTACGGTTATGGAAGGGGTGGGCCAAAAGAAGGGGTTTGTGTCGAGGAGTGGGGGGACACTGAAAAGCACTTTGGATTTCAATTTGTGCTAAGCGAAATATTTCAGCTGAGCTCTACTGCTTTAATCTTGTGGATTTCAAAAAAAAAAAAAAGAAAGAATGAAAAGAAGATACAAAAAAAGATACTAAGGCAAATAGATAAACAAGCAAAAGGAGCACTCGCGGCACGCGCATGTTATCCTTCGAGGCACCTGCTCCGGCAGCAGGCACCAGGCAGCAGCAGCTCCAACTGCCAGCTCTAGCTGTAGCCGAGTCTTGGGTTCTTGGGCTACGGTTTCAGGCTTTTTGGTATGCATGAAATGTACGCGACGCCAAATTTGTTGTGCGGCGAGGCGAATGCGCAAAATGTATCCAAGTTGTGTGTGTGCGAGTGTGTGTGTGTACCTACATGCACAGACGCACGTTCATATATATTTTCCAATTCTTATTGCATATAAATTCGCACGTGGTGCGACTGTAATCAACGTAAAGGACACTTACTCCTTGCAGCGTACTTCCCCCTTTTTTCGTGTCTTTCATTTGGTTTTTTACTTTTATTTAAAACGCTGCCTTTCTTCCTGCTGCCTGGCTCATTAATCTTGCTAATGATGCTGCCCAGCAAATTGCATTTCAAACAATGAATGTAAAAAATACAAACAGGACCACAAATTGAGCTCGACACAAAATTCAAAATCAGTCAAGCAAAAGCCAAGACAGCGAGTAATGAAAATGATAAGAATATTTCTGCAGCAATGCACAGGGATACAAGGATACAGTAGGACGGAGTGCGGTGGGGGGTGGGCTGGGTGAAGCTCGAATATAATTAAAATACCTTCCATCATTAGTTTTGGAAAATGGTTTGCGTGACAGTTTCGGGGCGCTGCTGCAGCCAAGCACAAGACTGCGATAAGTGAAAGGACACTGAATCAAGGAAGACTGAAAAGAAGCAAGCAACAACAACAACAACAGCTGCAGATAGAATATAACGGAAGAGGGACTATCGCTGGGCAAGCATCAAAAAAGTTAAATTAAGGCGACACCCAACCAAGGAAAAAAGAAGAGAAAAAAAGGCGAAATTTTCATTAAAATTAGAAACAAATCAATATTTTTTTATTTCGTGCTCGCTGGCAAAAGAAAAACAGCAGCTAAAGCAAATCAGAAGTCAAGCAAAACAAGAAACAAGGATAATTAATGATTTTTGTGCGCTTATCTGGCGGCAGGAGCTGAGAGGATGTACTGAACTTCTGGGCAAAGAGGGGGCGGGGCAGGCTGCCTGACAACTTTGGCCATTGTCTGGCATTATCTTTTTGCTATGCGTTTGTTTCTGTGTGTGTATGTGTGTGATTTGAAATTGTTGCTGCTGTATGTGTGTGTGTGTGTGTGTGTGTGTGTGTGTGTGTGTGTGTGTGTGTACGTGTGTGTGTGTGTGTAGCCAAGCACAAAAAGGTAAACGGCAAAAACTTGCAGCCACATTTGACCAGGACGCGCGGCAGGACATGCGCCTAATCTTTAAATTCAAATCTCAATTTCAGAGCACTCCCTCCCTTCTTCACTTCTCTTTCCGTTCCAGCTACCCTCACCTCCTCTTCTCAGTTGTTTTGTTGTTTTTCGAAAATTAAGAGAAGCGAGTTGACTTTTTTGCTGGCTCGCCTCGATGCGGCCCGTGGTTCATTGTTTGATTACAATTTAGCATTTCGTGACTGAGGCCCGAATGAAGGATCTATTTGTTGTCGCGTAATCTTGTGCAATCACTACAAAACGGCAATAAATCAGGATTATGCGAATGTGGCGCGATGCGTGTGATATGCCCTGGCCTATACCCAAGCCAACACCCAAACCCAAAGCCAAAGCCAAATCCAAAGCTAGAGCTACAGCTACAGCTACTTACAGCCAGAGCCAATGAGTCCGAGTATACATTTGTATACGTACATTTCCCAGCACCTTTTGTACCATTGTCTCTCCCACCAACCCCCCTCCTGGCGGCAGCAGGATCTTGCCAAGCCCTGCCATGCCCTTTGAAAACCATCCCATTGTATCTCATTCCAGTGCTATCGTAATCGCTTTCGGGCAATGTGCGTGCCACCGCCATGCCATGATTTATGTTTGTAAATTTGAATAATTTATAATTAAAAATGCTTTGCATAGAATTTGGTTACTTAAAGTCGTTGACTTTGCCTTGCATTCCATTTCGCACTTTCCCTGTCTGCTCTTTTTTGGATTTTTTTTCTTTGGCTTGTTTCTTGCTTTAATTACTTTTAGCCTTTTTGTTTTGTTTCGCTTTGTTTTCTTGCAATGCTTGACATTTCCGTTGCTGCATCTTTCCCTTCTCTAACAACTTTGAGTTCTTTTATTTCCCCTTTTCCGGTTTTTTCTACTTTTCCTTTTTATTATTTTTTACTGATTTGGTAATCTAGTTAGAGCCTTATGGCTTTTAATTTCCTTTGCTCTCGCTCAATTTATCATTTCGTATTTGGGTCGGAATGTATGCTATCTGCCGATTCAATGTCTGTTCATTTACCCAAAACTCTTCTCCTAAACTGAGTGACTGGTGGAGATTCAAGACATTCCAGATTCAATGTAAGTAAATTTTCCTTTTCACCTCAGCAGTTTATGCATTACTATTGACTTTTCAATAAAAACAAAGTGATAACAAAAGAATTCGTATAAAAAATAAATTTTCCACTTTTTTTAAATAAATAATTAATATTTTTTTAATATTTTCATTTCTTTTCTTAATATTTGGTGCAATGTGCCACTATACATTACTGATAAGATTTCTCTCATATCAAGATTGTTTATACTTCTTATATTAGTTTTAAGAGTCTTTATACTTACTTTGAGACAAACATTCTTATACAAAATGGTTTTTTAAGATTTCGAATTCTTAAATTGAGTTAATTTAAACCAGCCTAAAATTCATAATGGTTATCACATGTGCGTTTTGCTTTGCGGCGCTGCTATCACACACACCGTCGATGCTCACACGTACAGGCGTCACGTTTCGTTGATTTTACGAACGCTCGCGCTCGATTATTTTCTGATAGTATAAACGTAATTTTTCCCACTTTGTATTTGCCACAGAAATAAATAGCTTTCTTGAATTTAGTCAAATTTTTAAAATGATTTTATTCTCAATGAAATAGTGCGCAGCCTAATCAAGTAATATGTTAGTAGGCATTAACTGCTAGACCCCTTTTTTCACTATAGTTAATGTATTCCATATTTTTGAATAATGATAAATTATACAAATAATTAAATACATATGTCGGTATTGTATTTATTCGGCCTGCATTATCTGTTGACCTCTGGCATAATTCAAAGTTTTCTGGTTTCCCGCATCTTTATTTTTATGTTCAAAGAACAGAAATATGACTTAGTGAGATAGCTCATAATGCTGTCCAGTTGGCCACTTAGTCGTATCTAATGACTTCTCAATCTGTGTCCCCAAAGTGCTCTGCACTTAACGGCAACTTCCGTCCCAGTTTGAGGACCCATGCCCAGGCCCGCGTACCGGTTCCCGTTTCCCGTTTCCATACCCATCCTCCTTAAACCCATGCAGCCATTTCATTCATGAGAGTGACTCCACTGTGCTGTGGATTCACATCGGCCGGACGCATTGGCAATGGCTGTGGCTGTGGCTCTGGCATCGGCATCAGCAGCTCGTTTGGGGCTTTGATAAATGCGCTTTTCGGGTATGTAAGTCAGTAGCCAGTTGTCGTAGTCGTTGTTGCAGAGATCTTGCTGAATGTGAAAAATTATTATGCGTTGCTGTGGCTTTGAGCAGTCGCCGCCGACGCCGCTGCAGATTAAATAAATTCAAGCTCTGCCAAAGGAGACAGAGCCTCCGCAGAATGGCAGCGAATGGACAAGAGACCCAAAACTGAACCGAGCTGAAACGAAACAGACAGTCAGCTTAATCTCAAAAAAATCCACAATCCGCGCCAGCAAAAACTTGCAAACTCAATTGGCAAGAACTGATGTTGAATCTGTGGCATGTGCAGACGACTCGAGGGGAGTGGAGGTGGCGGGGAGTGGCGAGGCACCACGTAATCCCAGTTGCTCCATCAGTCTTGTTCGATCAATTGCACATGCGCACAGGTTCTTGGCGCGTTTCGATTGTGTGCTACTCGTGGAGTTCGTCTGGTTTGTCCCCTCTGGCATTGTTAACAGTTGCTATTGCTTTTTTTGTGATCTGTAGATGCGGCATTGCTGCAAAAGGATTATGTTTTATTTATGCTCCGCACTGCGAACTTAACTTCAATAAATGTCCGGCAAATATGTGGAGCATGTGTTTCTTGGCAATTTTTGTCGTAAATTTTTATGCTTGATGGCCTCTCCAGTGAGAGCAAGAAGAAGTCGCTGGCCATCGGCCATCGGCCATTGTCGGCGGTTATGTTCTACATTTCGTCATATTATTCGCAGCATTATTGTCATATGTCTGTCCCTTTGTACGGGCAAAAAGTGATGTCAGTTAAGCCAACAGCAACTGAGCAACTGCTGCAGTCTTTCGATGCCTTTTGGCGGCGAATCTGAGAAGAGCTTGGCCTTCAAATTGCCTGTCGCTAAATTGTGAAATGCAATTACCAATCGCAACATTTAGATATGCCCAAATATACGCCCACTTGGCAGACCAATTGTAATATGAAAACCCAATTATCGGCTCTGCCCATGGGCCATGGAAGAGGCCGCTCTCCATTACACATTACCCATTGCCATTGCCCACTGGCTGAGTGACGCTTTTGTCTGTAATTGACTGTGGTTTAATTATAAAACGCCTCTTACTCGATTGGGTTCCATATGCAAAACCACATCCCTAACTGCACTGTGGCAACGACCATTCCATTCCATTCCAGCCGAACCTTTGCGAAAGAGAACGAAACGCGACCGAGGCGACGATCCATTCCCCAGCTGGCATTGCTTGCCATATAATTTGCCAGCCCTGTGCTGTCTGTTGTCTGTTTGCCTGTTAATTTTACACTTGCATATAAAATGCATTATCAATACATTTAAACCATTGTCAGGTTGGACATACTGTGCCACACTCCGAATTTTGCTTTACCACAAAATTTTGTGCAAAAGCAATTATGATTTTGTCATTCGGCAATGTATCCGAAAGATACGAGCTCGAGCTCTGCCTCTGCCAGTACACGACAATCGAACTATGTGCTACACTCCTGTGGTTGTTGTGGCCATTATTTTTGCTCTTGTTGTTGCTGTTGCTTTTGTTGCTGATGTTGGGTGCTTGGGGCTCTGGGCAGCCAGTTGTTTCCGTTCCCGATATGAATGGCAAATGCGAAACATTTCTGACATCCCCATTGCCATTTCGTAATAAACGTGTTCGTTTTGAGTTATCACAGTCTACGAAAAGGGTTCAAAATGATTGCATTTTCGTATGCAGTTTTTGCTATTTTACTCGTAATTTCAAGCAATAGTCATCCAGATTACCCGAATCTCGTTATTTCCCTATACAATTGTATTGTATTGTGTTCAATTCTCTGTCTATCCGCATGTTGCATGTTTGCCCACTTAGCTGCAGGTGTTTTATTTCTGTTGTTGGTTGGGTTTGTGTTTGTGTTTGGCTGAAATTACCGTTTGACGTTTTCTTTTGGCTTGCCGCAATTTCAATCATTGACAGTACATGAGAATCTGTTGCACAGGCTTCAACGCTCGATTCAAAATTTATGGGTTGGGCTCTTCTTTAAAGCTTAACACTCGAGGATCTGATCCTTTTAATGGAGCCTATATGCTGGCTCATTAAATTCTTGACAAAAGTATAACCTAGCTAAACAGATAATTCCATTAAAACCCTCTGCTCTCCCCTATGTCATCACTTTTCCTTTTACCCTTTTCTAGGCATCACAAATCGAACATTATGTCGAACGGCCTGAGTAACCTTATTTAACCTAATAATTAAAACTAAATAAAACATTTTTGACTATTTGTTATTAATATTATAATTATAATTATACCTTATACCCAATGAGTGCAGTACATAATATAATAACTCAGTACAAAAAAGGCAAAAAAATGTGGCTTTTCCTGCATTTTCAAGTGCAATAATTATGTATGATTAATAACCATACACTTATCAATGAGTACAGCATTCATACTTGATACTGCTATTTCAAAATGTGAAAATATAAGTTATGATCAGTGCTGCCAGAATCTCCGGAGCAAAAATAGCTAGATTTGGGGGTAAAAATTGCTAAAAAATTGCTAAATCATTAAAATGTTCGTTTTTAACAAATATTTGTATGTAATTAGGAAGAAACTATAAATTAAAAAGGAACATGATTTCATATCGTAATCAATTACATAAACACTCAATTAAAGAATACTTAAAATGTTATCTTCAGATTTTTTGAGGTGGCGTGGTGGTTAATTTTAAAGAGCTTTGCCCCTATTGTGCATTTACAATACACACAATACGCTCTTTCTGGATCAGTGCTATCCTTGCGAATCCATTGCTTAAACTCTTTATCTTGGAGCCAGGCGTCCCGAACATTTGTTTGTACATTTCGTGGCATTTTAATCCGATCACGAGGAACACCATTAACAGAGTAACCTAATTCACTAATAATTTCAAGTTGTTCAAATAATCGAACCACTGACTCAGTGACTCAGTGTCACTGAGTTAAAAACAAGTTCCGTTATCTTTGCGAACTATTATTATTCGAAATTTTTGCAATCTATTGCAAAAATAAGTAAATAAAAGCAAAAATGTTTCAACAAAATTGAAAATTCCTAGTTTTTTAACAAAATTGCTAAAATTGCTAGAGAAAAAACAAAAAATTGCTATATTTGTGGCTAATAGCATTTTCAAAAAAAAAAGTTGCAAATAATTTTAAAAGTTGCCAGATCTAGCAAATAAATTGCTAAAATGGCAGCACTGGTTATGATATACATTAATTTATAATTAATTTTTTTCCATTTTCTTTTATTTCCTTAAAAATTTTAAATATAATAGTTGCCATACCTGCAATCAAAGATAAAGAAAACTGAATTAATACTTGGATCTAATCGAATTTTAAGAAATAGGTTAAGAAGGAAGAATTCGCACCACCATTTCAATTTCATCAACAGAACGTGACCAAGTTTCGAGTGTGCCAATCTGCACGTGATTAATGTGTTCTGATACCATTATCTAAATCTCGCCAAAACAAATGCCAAAGAGGGCAAACTAAAACTTTGGTTTGTTTTGCTTGGGCTTGGTGGGATTTAGTTCCCCTCTCGCAAAATTACTACTAATTACTAATGTTAATGTGAAATCCTGTGGGGCTCAAATGGACAGCGAGTTGTCGTTGGAATCAAATGCGTGCAAATATGTGAAGGACTTCAAGGGTTGCTCAAGGGTCATGACGTAGTCATAACAATCAGCCGCACAGGACCCAACGGTCGCTTAGTCACCCTTTGAACTCTTGCACTTGGTGAACCAGTCGAAAAATTATAAATATCTGAATTTTCATACACAGGGAAGAACTACTGGAACCCCGGAGCACTAATTGACAAAGTGTTGAATTTCATTTCGGAGCGTTTAAAAATGCCTCGCAGGGTTGACATTAAGTAAATTATATTTAATATGTTTATGGACTAGGAGTATATAAATTTCTGAATTTACATACTCGTATGTGTGCGTGTGTGTGTGTGCGTATGTGTGTGTTGTAATTATATAATTTTCATATGGATGTGATTTAATTACCGTAATGGGATTTGAGAGCCGAGCCTAAGAGACCCAACGAGCTGAATGTGTAATAAAACACTTAATATGATGAATGAGGAATGAATCAGCAAAGGGTTCGCTGCCCTCCAGCTGAAGACATCATCCTGGCGAATGTGCATATACTTACGGGAGTGAGTGTGAGCATTGTGTCTGAGACAGTGAGCGAACACATGTGCAATTTCCCAGGCGCCTTTTTAATTCGGCTGCATGTTGCAAATTGAGCCAATTTATTAAGGCTGCGAAACTTGGCCAGAAGTCGAAAGCGTTTTTCAATTGAAAGACCTGCCTGACATTTGCTGGAATTTTCATATTACTCCATACAGTGCGAGCCGAACAAATTGCGTTTCGTCCTGTGCGCTGTCAACGTCAAAAGAATTTCAGGTGTTTCGTTTTCTGGCTTGATTTTATTTTTATTCTCTATTTTCCACCCCTCCCCTCCCATCGGACACGGTTATACTACTATTTTTTCTGTGGCCTCTCGTGTTCTCGTGCTTTCTCTAAATCGAAAATCAAAAAAGTTAAATTATTCATAGCAAAAAGCAATTTCGAAGCGCGAGCGGCTGCAAAAACTTTTGTAAACGCAGTCAAATTGCAATTAGCCTTTTGTTGCCGTCTTGGCCAAATGCTAGTTGTTTTTTGTTTTCTACTTGCCTTTCAGCTGGTGTTGTTGTTGCTGTTGTTGTAGTCGGAGTTTGATGCATGCGTGCCGGAGCCATTCCATTCCATGCCATGCCAGGCTCAACTCGACTCAAATTTTCTTCTTGGCGCAACTGACAGCAATTTTCCAGTTGTGAATTATGTGAAATTTGCTGGCTGCCATAGCTAATGGAAATGATTGCCAACTAAAACGCAATGCCCAGCCAGCCAGCCAGCCATTGGCCGGGCTGGGAGGTTCAACTTTGTTGCTGTCTGTCAGTTGGCTTTAATTTAATTTTGCACACGAATTATAAATGAAATCAGCTACGAATAACACAACACAATAAAAAAAAAACACAGAAATAAACTCCAAACATGGTACAAAAGAACAAAACATGACCAGCTGGCGGGAAGGCGAGCGGACGGGGGACGGGGAACGGGGGGTCTGTGACGCCAACAAGCGCAAAGAAATGTAAACAATTCATTGAATTTGCAATTACACGCACATTTGGCACACACTCACACACTCGCACACAACACACACAGCGATGCGTGTAATATTTGTTGTTTGCTGTTAAAATGTAAAGGCTACACACACTCGCACACACTCGCACAAATATATTGTATTTATGTGGAATGTATCTCACAGATACGCACCATATATCCGTGCTCAGGGCAAGTGTGTTGCCTAGACACACGGCACGAGGGATGAGGAGGGGGGGTACATGCAGATTGGGAGGCTGTAACGACGCCATTTAATGTTTGCACACGTCATGACGCACGATACGCTTTTATAATCACGAACCAATTGTAAATACCTTTGACATGTCCATATAAAAAATATATATAAAAAGCAACGGATATATGTGCATTTATATGTGCGTTTATTGCATCTGTATTGTCAGGTGTACATTGCTCTAACACTATTGTATATCAATGTGCACCTCGCTTTTAAAATTTAATTAAATTGCAAGTAAATGCTTTAATTAGAGCTGGAAATCGAACAAAGTTTTGATGGATACGTGAACCACTGTTGTAATGCTAGTATAAAGATTTGATTTTGTATTAGTTTTAATTAAAATGCATATCTTAAACAATGCGTAATTAATGCATAAATCGAGGTATGCTGTGATTTTTGTATTTTTTCTCGAATTTCTAAGACAGTAGGAAACCCTGTACATTTATTTACAGCAGCGTACATACCCATAATCATATACATAGTAGAAGTGTAAACGCACACACGCTAAAAACACTAACACATGCACACATATCGCAAAGACACACGCATACACTCTAATGACAGGCACTTTGAGTGCACGCTCGCACTGCTCCCCCTGTTTTTTTTTTTTTATTTCTCGATCGCACATCGGTAGATCGTCTATAATTCGTTCGGTATGTTTAACGTGGAACGTCGTATGGAGCGGAATGGAAAGGAAAGAACTAGTTTGGAAAGAAGCATTAATTTTAAAAATTCTTAAAATATAAACTCCACCGCTTTCTCAACTTATCTAAGTGTATACTAAAATCTGTTTAGATTAAGATGCTCACATTTAGTCCGATCTGGTTTCGTAATGTTGTTATTAAATAAATAAAAATAAATATTTACAATTCATTTCAAACAAAACGAATATTGCAAGCAAATAGATCTCCATTTGAAATTTGGATAAGTTACGTAATACTTAAAGAATCTATACAAAAATATTTTTTAAAATTCTAGCCTAATGATTCTCTTCTGGAGACGTTACTATAAAATTGTGTGGTTTAGGTAGGATATTGGTATGTTCCAAAACTATTTTGAAAAGGACCTTTAATAACTGTCTAGAATTGATAAATTAATAAAATAATATAATAAATATAATACTTCAAACTGGCAGGGTGTCATTATTGTTTCCTATTACTAAATTTATTTTATTTTCCTTTCTATTCATTTAGAAAAGACATACAACTAAAACCATATGCTAAATGAAACAAGTTAATCCCTAAAACTAAGTAATCCAAGCTATCTCACTTAAGGAAAACAAAATGCTTTAAAAATAATGAAATAAATCATTTCATTTATATAGTAATTGTCCCTGATGCCACCCGCGCTCTTTGGCATCATCTCACTTGAATTCGAAATGCAGAGTGCATTAGGAGCTGACCAAAAGTTACTGCAACTGCAAGATGATTAATGGCCAAGAGCCAGATGAACTATTGGCTATGCCCCGGGCCAAATGGAAGACTGAAGTGTTGAGCAATTATACGCTAAGGCCTGCGAAACATTAAGAGTCTCTGGCAGACGTCAATCAAGACGCAAGACTCGGACTGGCGCAAGTGCATAATGGAAACATTTACGACAGGCGACGCACAAAGGGCAAATTAATAAAATCAAAGCGAAAGGAACATAACAAAAATTTAATAAAAACTGGGAGACACAAGTGCAGCATGCGAATCCGAATGAGATGATGGAGAGATGGAGATGGAAATGGAAATGGAGTAGTGCTAGTGGTTGCTGGGGCAAATAAGATTAATGATTGCAATAAATCCAGTGACAGACGAACAGAGGGACGGACGGACAGACACGCTAATAGTGCCACCAGCAAGGACACAAAGGATACACTTCGCTGTTTGCTAATAATACGCAAGCAAGTTCAAGAAATCGGGCCAAGGCTTATGGACCACCAGCAGGCAGGCAGGCAGGCCATCTCTCTGCCCCCATGTGAGCCAGGACTAACGTACCATTACGCTGATTAACACACGCGCCACCGCCACCGGCAGGGGTTGCTACAATTCCCCTGTTCCATTCCTGCCTCCCTCACCACTACTGTTCCTGTTCCTGCTGATAACGTCGCACAACATGCCATAAGCTGCCGGCCTACCCGGCTCCGATTGCTACCGACTGCGGACTGCTCACTTGGACGTGTTCCCGCGCTAGAACGGTTTGTGGCCCCGTGGGGTGCACACGCTGCGAATGGTCGACAAATGGTGTGAGTGAGCGCTAGAGAAATTCATCATCTTGCTGTGCCGCTGGTGCCATATCCTTAAATCTAATTACGACTTAATCGACGCCAGTGGCGACAGTTGCAACGCACAGACGCAGCCACCCACCACCAGCGAGTCACCACCCAGGACAAGCTTATGACGCTCAATTGATAAAGTCAAACCCCGGGCACTGTCACATGTGCTACCATATCCTTCCCCTACTTCAGCCACTGCACTATCCCCCATCCCCCATCTCACCCCCCCGGTTGATGCTCGCCAACTGCGCCGCTTACATGTGTTAATCACAGCCGGTGCTACGTGGCTCGTCGGCGGCTCTTTTGTCTTTCATTCCCATTGAGAGGCATTGTTAGTTTTAATTGCCTAAAAACTGCGCGAAACAATGCCCGTAACGACATCAGCAAGATATCAAGGCATAGTGTTAATCATAGAGTAGCGAATGTGTTTATTACTCTTTGAATACCATTTAAAACTGATCAGGACATTGACATTATATACCAGATCTAATGATGAATAAATAGTCTGTTTAAATTCATGAAAAGTATGGAATATTATGATATTGTGTGAAATAATCCATAATCCACACTATTGATAAATTATTTGACTATCTTACAGGTAATTGACCAATCAAATAATACGCAATCGCTCAAGGGGAGGGGGGGTGCAGACTTTGAATATTTTTATTGATCTTCTATGCAAAAGTGTATAGAAATTTGAATCGAAAGATTCTGATTACGTATTACATATTTAAAGTATATGCTTTTTTATTTATACTTTTTTAAATATACAAATTTTGTTTTTAAATACAATTTTATGTTAAGAACGAAGAGGATCGACACTAAATTTAAATCGTCAATGATCCCAAAAAGCAACTCAACGAAGAATATCAACAAATGAGAGTACAGACTTTAAGATTATTTTGAGTTACTTGTCAAATAAGAAAAATATGTTTATGTGATTCATTCTCTGATTATCAAAAAATGTTTGTGTTGAAGTTGTAAAAAAATTAATTGGATTTTTTTATATATTGAACAAATCATATACAAACTTAATAAATAAATATATTTTGGTATTTAATTTGGTTCACGACGTATTTTAAACTCACATGAAATAGGTCATAGTCATATTGACGAAGAATGTCGTTAATGTATAAAAAATAAGGTTGACGTGTTAGGGTTAAATTGCATTTTTTACGTAATACTTCTGTCTATTTAACTTATTTATTTACTTATTAAAAATGGAATATTCATAGCTAAAAATATTCGAAATTATAGTACATTTTAGAGCTTTCCTATATTCAATAATGGCTAATCAAGTGAGGCTAGATTATACCAAAAGAACAATCTGTGAAATGCAACTTTTGAGATACCTTTATAAAACAATCTTTAACTGATATAGAATTATCTATTATGATTAATATCCAATTACTTGAGTAAATGATGAGTTGATGATGTAACATACAGTTGTGTCTGTAATATCAGTAGTGTATGCTAAAGTGTAGTTTATGGACCTTGTCAGAAAAAGTGTTAACATTTGCCGTTAGTTTGTTGTTCCTTTTTTGCATATTGTGCGTTGTCCTGTTCCCTGTTCCCTGTACCCTGTTTTGTGTTGTGTGTTCTGTTGTTCGGTTGTTGTGTTGTTTTGTTGTCTTAGTGGAGCTTTTGTTTTCTAACACCCACAGCGACAGACATGTGCTTGTGTGTGTGTGAGTGTGCGTGAGCAAATATCATTGGATACGTGTGGGCGTAAATGAATAAAATGGCTGAAGCCGCCGAAAAACGATAAATTCAATCGAGAATCGTTACATGTCAATGCATTAATCGGCCATAATCCCATTATGGCCCAAGGATATGCCAGTGAGTCCGCTCCCTCGCCCTCTCTATCAGTCTTCCCTCACTCTTGCTCCCATACACTCTCCACGCGTGAAAAATATTGCCACGCATCCTTTTGTTCCTGTTGTTGTTGTTGTTGTTGTTGTCTGTGTGTCGCATTTGATATTCATGCACGCGCATGTTTTGTTGTGCTTGTCGATGTTCTACTTGTTGTTGTACTTTTTGTTTGCCTGTTTGATGTTTGTTTTGTGCTTTCCGAACGGTTTTATCTGCGGCTCAGCGTCCGCGCATTTGGCATTGCCGCCGCCGCCGCTGCCGTCGCTGCTGCCGTTGCCCCTCTGCCACCCCTCACCCTCCCCTCCAATGTCGATGATGGCGACGCATTTGACAAATGGCTTCTGTTCCAGGACGGCCAGGACAGCGATCTGGGATTGGGCCTGGTGGCTTTACCGGGATTGCGAGGCTTGCGCCTGCCTGTCTGCCAGATGCTCAGCAATTGCATTGCATTTTGCTTTCATTGTTGTTTTACATGTGATAAAAACGCCATCTATTGTACTATACTATACTATTGTACATTGCATTATACTATATGAAGTATTTACTTTGCATTTGGCCGATCCGATCCGTGGCTGGCATGCTGGCGTTTTTGCCGCAATGAAACCATCAACACCACCAAAAACAAGAGCAAATTCTACGCATTCAACTGACATTAAGCTTAATGTCACAATCGCAACGGGAAAACTGTGAATCTGTTTACCATATTTATTTACATTTTACAGTTTTACCTACTTTAACTAGGGGAAAGGTATGTAACACGAGTGGAAGTCACGGAAGAGTAAATACAAAAAAGAACAACGCCCACTTCTCTCCTATTCGGTTGTATAAATACGCCTATTGTACAGTTTATGTAAAAGCCTATAGCAGGCTTACATTTTTCTAAAGTTTCAGGTTATACTAAGTTTTGTGTCAGGTAATACTATAAAATTAACAACAAAAAAAATAAATTAGAGTTAATTTAAACTCGAGTAAACATGACTTATTCTGGAAACGTTTGATAAAAATGTGACTTATGTATCATATGTCTAATGTAAACAAGATCGATTAAAAAAATAATTTCAAGACGCCTGTACGTGTAAGAGCATCGACTGTGCGTGTGAAAGCAGCGCCACAAAGCAAAATGCACCTGTGATAGGAATTATGAATTTTGGGCACCACTGATCTAAACACCATCTACAAGTATCTATTAGTATATTAGGTACAGGCAGAAGGAAACGTTTGACCTCGTAAAGTATTTTCTCTTTCTTGAATAACTAATAATTAATCATATTAATATGATAATAATAATAGTTATTAATAACTACTATACTTTCAATTGTCTTCAGCTAGAATAAAATTCTTGAAGACCACATAGTAAGAACTACTAACTAAGTCAAAGTAGTTGATGTCACATAGATATACATAAACATTCTATGTGATTTTTTGTCAATGTACTAATTGAAATTAACAAATAAACTGACCCAAGTGTTCTAATCATTTTAATATTATTATTATTACTATTATTATAATTATTCTTGTTATTTATTATTATTATTATTATAATCATTATTTGCAAAACATTTAGCTTCTTCAAGTACAGATCTATCTAAAGTCTTAATTATGATTCAACTAATTTAAATATACTTTTATTATTTAACAATTTAGTTAAATTAAATTTATATTTTCTCTCTTAACTCCAGCTGACATTAAATGAATAAATAAAATATACACGGAGATATATACATTCGCAAATGAAAATAAAGACATTTGTACGTTTTCAATATTATCACACGCACACAACCACACACACACACACACACACGCACATGTGCAAAAATTTATTAATAAATTTGAACGAAAGCTGCAACTTGAACTTGGCCCCATGTCATATATCAGAAATCATAAGCTCCACGCGACAACACATAAAAAAGAAGCATGAAATTGTAATAATTCCAGAAAAGCGACAGGCATAGCAAGTTTTTGGGGCATGGCTGGGTGTTTGGGTGGGTGAGGTATGGGCTTATGGAGGGGAGTGGGCAATCGGATGAGGCACGACGACATTTGAGCGCATAAAAATGCCAGAACCGGTGCGAGGCCTTGTGCCTTGAGGACGATTTTTGCTACTTTATATCCACTTTATATGCTCGCAGGATGTCCCAATTACTTTGAGGCAGCCCCACACACACACACACACACACACACATGTGTGTGCGAGTGTGTATCGTATTTCAAGTCAGCCATGTGCGAATAGAACTTAATCTGCAACAAAATGTCGCCAAAGGTGGTTGCCAGGACGAGGCCGTGTGTTCCAGTGTCTGTGCAAGATTACTTTCTATATTTTCCAAACGTCCTTTTACTGAATGTGTGTGTGAGTGTGTGTGTGTGTGTGTGTGTGCGTACTACATAATTTTTTCCTCATACTTGGAACGTTGCCTTCGGAGGATTTGTGACGGGATTTCCTTTTCTATTATTGGCATTAGGCATGTCCTGTGTGTGTTATGCATTTAAATTGCGTATTTTTCTCAGCGATTTGTCTGCTTATCGTCGGTTCGCATGGGTGTGGGTTCAGGGGCAGTCGACGGGGTGGGCGTGGTCGAAGGCGGACTAAAATTTCTTAATGTTTATGGGTGCAACGTTTTTCATTAAATTTGTGCTCCTTTTTTCTGCCGGATCTGCACGAACCTGACTCAAACTAGTTTATGATGCCAGCTGAAAATATGGCAATAAAATGTGCGCTTCATATTGCCAGCTCGCCGTCTTGATCCTTGAAATCCTTTTTTTAAATACACAGCAATTTTTATGTAATTTTAAAACAAACAATCTCTCCGAATGCGCATCATGGCATGCCACATTACACAGATACACACTCACACGCACAGATAGGCAACCCAGTGAAATCGTAGAGTGGACTGAGCTGGACCCGCATTATCCTTTTATCCGCTCGTCTGTCCGTTCGTCCGTCGGCCAGTGTTGAGCACGTTATCAGAGAGACAACAGCAGCGACCACAGCAAATTTTTACAACCCTTCTCATTAGAGGATTTCGAAGGATAAAACGCGACGCTTGCCGCTTTGTTGTTGACTGATACTCCGAGTTGAAGTGGGCGTTGAACTGGGCGTGGCACTGGTCATGGGACATGGTGGAAGGAGTAGCTCCTAGTCCTCCTGGCCGCTGGCCACTTGCTCAGCATTAGTTTACTGTCCTCTGCAGCTACTATAGTGTCTAATCCCATGTTGCATGCTACTGTTGCTGCTGCAAATGCGAGGGTAACATTTCCGTGTTTGTTTATTCAAACGGAAGCAAAGTCGTTCTGTTATAACGCCGGAGGAAAACCCCCCGTGCCAGCCTAAGCATCAGCATCCACACTAGAGCAACATGTACATCTACATACACACATCCTTTGCACCCTTTTGTTGAATACACATCCCTTTTCACTTGGGTTGTTGCTGTTGCTGTTGTTGCCGCTATTGTTGTGTGCATGCAGGCGATCAAAGCTCAGAGCAATTAATCATTTTGTTTGCCCTTTACACCCATTTATTCAGCCTGAACGCCCCAAAGTGCTGTACAGCTCTCGATATGCCCGCTGCCTGTGGCACCTAAGCAGCAAGGACCCCCGATGCTGGCCAAGTCCAAGTGTGCCGAGGCACTCAAATGGATGCTGGATGGCATCAATCTCTGGTCTAAGCAAGCATTTTTGACGCTCTTTTCGCTGTCGCACACAAAAATCAGAGAAACCAACAACACACACACACACACTCATAGTTTCTCATCTTTGGCGCAATTTGAAATCGTTAGGCAGGCACATCCCCTGAACAACAAACAGCTCCTGGGCAATCCCGCCCACATCCGACACACTACTCCCCTTGCCGTGCCACATAATGTGGGCGTGGGCTGACTTTTTACACTAATGGGGGCGTGGCATGGCAGTCATGATGCCATAATGAGCTCAATTCTCAAGGAATGTTGTTGCGTTCCCATTCCCAGTCGCAGACACAGTCTCACACTCATCCCTATGGCTTATCCCTAGCTGAAAGTACCCAAACTCCCATTGTCGTCAATGGCGTCAATTATTTCATTCTCGTTCTGCTCATCTACTGCCTTATAGTAGTTGTTGTTGTTGTTGCTACTGTTGTCTTGTAACTGATGACGCTGTTTTCGCTGCGTTGAAAATTTTGTGCTGATTTTGCATTTAACGATTTTGATGTCAATGCGTATTTTTTGTTCAGTTGTTGCCTCATTGATTGCTACTGTAAGGCCGAAGTTGTTGTCGCTGCAGTGCTCACTGTTGGTATTGCTCGTGCTACATGGCTGTTTGTCTAATTTGACAGCAAGTTAATAGTCAGAGAAACTGAGAGATATTGCTGTAAGTAATAAGCCGAATAAATCATTCGCAACATAACATAAAAATAAAGCACACTATATAGACTTTTTAGGGATTATAATTGGAATGTTTTTGCTTGTTATTCAATGTCGACAATGGAGGCAAATATTAAAATTAATTTAAATTTAAATTAAATAATAAGAGTGTATTAAGTAAAGCAAATGATAGCGATGAACTGCTTGTGCGAACTTTTACTTGTACACCATATTTGTGCTCATAATTTCCATGGCGATTCTATTTGATGCCGAGAGCAGTGTACATCCTATACTATGCTTTGACTCTGGTGTCGACATCTCTTTGCTCACCAGTCAAATGCATTAGTCACTGACAATGAACTAAGCACCGTAAGTAGTCTTCTATAGTCAGCTGATCGCTGGCTCTATTTCTCACTGTATCGTATCGTAACTATCGGTACTAGAATTAAGCAATAAGAACAATATGTACACGTTAAACTCTCTCAAACTATCGGACATTCTATTTCGGCAAGTCGCTGTCTCGTCACATGCAGATAAGGTCGACAGACGTACGTTTAGTTCAGCCGTCGGCACGCATTGCTCGTGGTAGAACTGCTTCTGGATGGGTGTACAGCCAAAAAGAGGTTCATATGCGAAAAAACTGAAAATGTAAGAGAGTAGATTACCTATACTATACAAACCTACACACATATACGACACCCCCTCTCCATAGTTTGACAGCCCTAAGCACAAAGATATTCATATAGATGGACAGATCAACACAACTTTTTGTCCTGGTCTAGAATACATATACTTTATGATGTCTGCCATGTCTCCTTTCACATGTTACGCATATATCCCAGTTGCACAAACTTAATAGAATCTTTTGAACTTTTTCAAAGTGAAATATGACCTAAAGATGGCCTAAATATGACCTTATTTGAAACAATTTGTGTTTTCATAGTGCATCTTTGTCAATATATATAATTAGGCAGAGTTTATCAATTAAAATGTTTTCAATCACTAGCAAAACCAGCAGAATAACTTTAAAATAAGTTCACTAAGATATTTCTTTAACTCTGTAGAATGTCGTGTATACCATGCATGTCATAGAATGTCGCATGCTTCAATTACAAATAAGTTTATGAACTATCAGTTGTGCTGTCATTTAAGCAGATTTCTAACACGTTTCTACTCTCATCGCAGAAGAAGCATAGGCAAATTTGTTAATATTCAGAATTTCAGAAATGCTGCTTGGAACACATTCGCAATTCCATCTGAGGCTCGTTAATAACTTATAAGCCTCGCAGCAGATGTTTTACTGTCACGTATCGTAGAGATACACCCTCCCACGCAGATACTATATATGTGTGTACTTTATTCCAAGCTATCCTTTCATTTCAGACCTGTATTTATTCCCGTTCCACTACGGCTTGTGCTTCAGTTTCTTTTTTTTGCTGAAACTGTCACATTTCAACTCACATTTTTATTTATTACATTTATTATGAGAAATTTTGCATACGCGCATACGCAAGTGTTGAAATGCAATAAAAGTGAGATGCCAAGCAGCAACCCTACGCGTAGCGACAACCCTACAGCAGGGCCACCCTCAGCAAGTACGTGCATGAATATGCGCTCACCTTTTTGCTCGTGCTTTATTCTTTTTTCTCTTTACTTGTACTTTTTTTGCCCCCATACGCAATTCGCATAATTTTACACACGAAGTAATTTTGCAACACTCTCCCACTGCTCACACACACACACACATAAACACACACACATATAGACACTTGCAACTCCTTTTGAATTTTCACACCAATTTTTCAACTCGACAAACCCGCTCAAAAAAAAAAGAAGAGAAAAGAAAAAAATCAGCAAAAAGAAAAAAATTCATTTCATATATGAATGTGCGCTCGCAGGAGGAGTGGGGGTGGGGGCGGAGGACTATCAACATTGCGCCATAGGAAACGCACGCTGATGTGCGAGAAAAACACATCCGCCCACCGCCCAGCGTTTCCACTTTCTCCCTCCCCCATGCCAGCATTCTGCAGTTGCCAATGTGGCCAGCACTCTCTTGACTGTTGGGTTCGTCTGTTAGCCCAATTTGAATGCGCTGGCGCATATATCATTCCAGTTGACAGGACAATTCTCTTATCTGCGCAAAGCCAACACAACAGCCGCAGCCGCACCAGAGCCAGAGCCAGAGCCAGAGCCACAACCAGATCCATACTCAGCGTCATAGCCAGAGACGGAGTAGTAGTAGTTCGCGTTGTCCTGTTTGTGTGTGTGTGTGTGTGTGTGTGTGTGTGCAGTTCATGTCGCTGCTAAATGAATATTTAAACAGAAAAATCTCATGCGCATCAATGGTCAGCGAGTGTTGGTTGTTGGTTGGGTCAATGGGATTGGTTGCTCTTAAAGCAGTCACTGCTTTTGATGAAGTCACAGTCGCAGTCACACAATCGCAGTCACAACAGCCATCCATTAGAGACCTGCACTACTCCACGTGTACGTGTGACCCATTTAGCTAGTGCCAGAGTGCCCCAAGACAATCAAAATTAACGCTGGGCGTGGGCAAGGCGGTCTGGTCAATCAGAAATTCCCTCTCTCCCACCCCTCCCACCACTCGGCACCCTCTCAGTATGTAATTTGTACAAGCTGCTGTTGTCGTCGTTGTCATTAAAAAGCCATTTCGCCCATATATCATCAGTGGCACGCCCTTACCCACTGCTGCTGCTGCTGCTGCCTCCCAAGTGCTGGCATATAAATTACTTTATGATATTGTTTTGAACCTGTGCGACAAATAAGATTGTCAGCTAAGCAGGGTTGCCTCACACACACCGATACACACACCATATCGATAGGTCACGCCGTCAGCTGGCAGCATCGAAAATTGAAAGTTCTCCGCTTTTGCGATTGTGCGATTGAGATTTAGCCAAGCGAGTGAAGCGCTTTAACCACACTTATGGCCCATTTGAATATCCTGTGACCGGGCAATAAAAACGTCACTGCCAACCGTGACAGAGACTCTGGCTCTGGCTCTGGCTCTGACTCTGTTTCCCTCTGCTGAAGAATGGCTGGCGCAAGCAGACGCTTCACTGTCAATTCAATTTTATTTTCATTGTGTCATAACAATAACATAAAATTAAAATAACATAAAAAGGAAATTGAGGATGCACAACAGCACCGAACAGAGCTGAGAACAGAGCTCTACCCAAAGCAAGATACGCTCTGATGTTATTGTTGCCTGCAAATCAACATGGCGTAAAATCGTCAAGCCGTATTCTTCTCTCGTCTCTGCTTGTTTCTGCTGTGGATATTATCCTTGTTACAACATCAGAAAAAACAGCAGCAACAACAGACGACAACAAAGCGCAAGAGTTGTGCATAAAACAGGAAACGGAAACACATCAGCGTAACGGAAGTCAAAGAGTCGTCACATTCACATAACAATGATACCCCCTAGACCACACACCCCCCACACACCACCCTCCACACACCACCCATACCCACATCCACCTTCTACTTCGTTTTGTTCGACTTTTTTAAAAAGCAAATTGAGACCGAGTCGGCATGGGTTTGGGCTTGGGGCCAGGCCAGCATCATGACGTAACAGCACATTTATGGCGCAAAGTATATAACGTAATAATGTCGCCAACAGTTGGCCAAAAAGCGGGCAGACTTCAGTTACAGCTACAGTTTCCACATGAAACTCTGCCGAATGTCTACCCCCTTTCATATCTTGCCCTTATTTTACACTCTGTGTGTTTTTTGTCAACAATTGCTCACATTGTCTGCAAGACACTCATTTGGAAAATTCATAAAAATATATAGCGCATATATGTATCTTCACCCAAAACATAAATATACATATGTATATATAGTATTGTGTTTGCTTGATTATAGTATGCTACAGTTATTCATCAAACTGTATTTGGGATCACTTTAACCCTTTACAAGGCATCAACTCAGATTTTCATGATTCTTCTTTTGTTTGTTAGACAAATGTAAATAAAAAATACACTTTCTTTTTGTTTATTTTTATTTCGGTTTTACCTTATTTTTCATAAATTTAGGGAGTGATGCATTTCTGCATCAAATGTGCTTAAGGGGAAAATATTTTTGAACTTCCCCATAGCATACTTATCATATTCATTTAAGATAAACTTCTCCAATACTCAAAGTACAAAGGTGACAAAACTACAAATAAGTGCGGGATATTTAAACTTTGATATAAAGTTAGAACAAGTTTTTAATTTTTCCATTCTATAAAGTTAATGCTTTAAGTAGTTGAAAACAGTTTATTTAAATTTAATTAATTTCTATCAATTATTTGTCTTCAATTTGAATGTTCGAATGTTCATTACTTGATATTTATTATTGGTTTAAGAATGTTCTGTATTCATTCTCATTCATTATAAATTTATTCACGTTAGATTTTCATTCATTAAATTCAAAACATGCTCTGTTGATTCGAATATTTTCCTTTAGTTTCAATGTATCGTATTTAAGTTGTTATAAACAAGTATTTATTAATCTATTATCTCACATTTTTAGTTTTAGTTTTAGTGTCCATAGTTTCATGTGTTTTTATTAAAAGCAAAAAATTATATTACATATCATTTTCCATTAATACTTATCTACACATATCAAACACCAATAATTGCATCTAATAAAATTCGAAACTTTGCCTAATCGAAACTAGTTTATAATTTAATTGTATTAATAATATTAATATTATAACTTTAAGATAAAATTCCAGGAAACTTTAATCATTTGATGCTAATTTAATTATTTAAAATTATTTCATCAGTTCTATTCTTTGGACAAAAATCAGATTTAATGCAGACAATGACCTACGATTACAGCATTATGTACAAGTACCTTTCCATTATGCCCTATAGAATCATCAATACTCCTACTACTCATGCAATGAGCCAAGAAACACACACACAGGCACATCATTAATGTCAACAATCTGATAACCACAATTCCTCCACCCTCCTCCCCGAACAACAGTTAATCGTATTCAAAATTTCTCTTTCAACTAAAGCAGAGTCGAACGATATTTATCGAGAGAAGAACAGCAACAACAACAGGAAGCACGGGGGTAATGCAATCGGGGACAATTTTTCAATTTTTCAATTTGGCATGCCGTGGTGTATTTAGAATACAATTCGATTAGAAATGCTTTGCTTTTCGAAATAATAAATTAAATTTTGCGCTTCCCCCTCCACCTCACATCCCACTCATTCCGATATCCCATTGGCAATGCCATTAACGCAGTCTATGCATGAATGCGAATAGAGAGGAGTTGAATGGATGGGGATGGAGATGGGGGATGGAACGGGTGGGTGGGGGCTGCTCTGGTAAAGCGGTTTCTTCGCGGGGTGCTAAAGGTTGCGAAATTGCGCGACTGGAAGCCAGTTGGGGAATTCCTGTGGCAACGATCTGGAAAAAAAGTACGCCGCCTGCGACGCCGAATCAATTTCCTCCTCTCAGGCGGAGAGCTTTCTTAAAATAACAAAATTACTTTTTATATGCAGCCGGCTTCAGGATACAACAACAACAAGAACAACAGCATGCCATTGACAACCATTAATCATGGACGCCTGTCAGGGCGGATAGCAGGCAGGGGGAGTGAATTGCTGGATGGGTTGGCATTGCCATGGGGGACGTAGTCATCGTCGTCTGGGCCTCTGCCTGTCTACTGATTGTCCTGCGTTGCAATGTTGTTTTATTTTTTCCTTTAAAACTTTGCCTTTTACATACTAATGCCTGGCACTGGGGCTCAAGTCATGCTCGTGCTCGTGCCCATGCCCATGCACGGCCACGCCCAACTGCGAAGTTGACAAGCAAACCGAGTGCGTTGTGACATGACACTTGCAAGGGACACCAGAGCACAGGACAGAGACCAGCAGCTGGACCTCGTTGTGGGCGTGGGCATAGGCTGAGACTGAGCACTGAACACTGAACACTGTACAGGAGGCAGGAGGCAGTCAGGTTATGTATGCCATCATTAGACGTGGTCCGTTTGCCACGCCCGTGCTGTTGCCCATTGCAAATTGGCAGCTCGGCAATGGAGGATCATGTCATGTGACATGCAACGGGCCAAAGTTCAATGCGTAAGCCAAAATCCAATTGTCAAGATGTTGCCGTAGCGTGCTGTGGGTGTGGTTGAGCCGAACATGTCTAATTGCTCAGTTTATGGGGGCTGCATGTCATAAAGTGCAAATGCATGCCAATCCTGCCACCTAAAAGCAGGCAACAACAAACAAGCCAAGATTTGTGTGTGCCTCTGATATTTGACATGCATTTTCAATTTACCAGCAACAGCTTTAAGCAGAGCATGCTCTACCCTTGTCTCTGCCTCTGCCTCTACCCCAGCCTCTACCTCCTCATTCAATAATAAATTCCATTCATTTTGCTTGTCTACTGCTGGATGGCCAGGATGCAGGGAGCACGATAAAACTTTATGCACTGCTCCGACCAGCATTGACATTTCAAGTGCCAGTGCCGGTGCTGGTGCTGGTCCCGGTGCCTGTGGTGGCTCCTACACAAGGAGGCTTCCACCAAGACTGGCGCCATCAGAGAACATAGTTTTAATAATGCACAAGACGACGACTTCAACGGAAAGCAGCATAAAATACAGGACATACGAGAGCTGTGATGCCAACAGCGCAGTTCACACAGATAAGACCCGGACTGTCCAAGTTCCGCCCAAGTACAACTACAACACCAACAACAACAACATTACCTTGGGAACGAGTACATAAAAGATGGCTAGAACCAAGCGACTTGGATGGGCAATGCGACTTTGTCTATTCCATGTCAAAATGAATACTGTTGCATTATTTATGCTGTCGCATTTATTTGTTATTCCGATAACAAAAGTGCAATGAGAACAACACGAAATCAAAGAATTTCTATAGCAAGTAAAAAATGCCATAGCGCAATTTCTTTAGCTTTAAGACACTTCAACTTCTGTTGTTGCAATTGACTTTTCAAGGAGCTTCAGGTAAATTTACTAAACAAACTGTTGAAATTCATTAAAACTAAATTAAACATCAGTTTGAAAATATTTTAAATTTAAAATTTGAATTTTGAATTGCTCTGTTCTATGCAGTTGAGTGGTAAATACATAATAAGAAATCAGTCTGCAATGAAATAAAAATATTAATTCAAATTCTTATTATATGTATAGACTATTTGGACCTAACCTTCACCTAAACCCTATACATATTATAATAATAATATATATAATAAACCACTTGTTCCAGCAAGAGACAAATTATTTTAAATCTTCGCCTAAAAGTATACCGCATTTTTATAGTGATATAGCTGACTTGAACATCTCTGTATATACAAATCTAGGAATATATAGTTTCTGTTATATTTAAGAAAATATTAAGAATACTATGTAAATAATATAGTGCCAGACGATCATTTAGTGGCCTTAAACCAATTGTGTATCAAATCCTCAACTTCATACAAAATATCACATACAATACTGTTGGGGAAATACATGAATGATATACTCATCGACTTCCTTGTATTATGATAATAAAATAATTAAAAAACTTAATGTTGAAGTATTCTTAAATAAGAAATATTTAAAAATTAAATTAATTATAATTCGTTTCGTCTCAAGCTTTTACAGCTTAAGTAAGCCTTGAATCAGAATTCATTACTTCACTTCATTTAATTTAATAAAGTAATTATGTCTTCAACTTGATTTCTTTCAGAATACCATAACCTCAATACTGACATAGTGTTAGTAAAGTAGCCTCACGGCAGTCAATAAGTTGTGAGAATATTGATGCCAGTTGTGAAACGCCTCCTTCAAAACTCTAATAACTCCATATCTAGCGTGCAGCATACCTTCAGACCCTTTTGTGACTGATAGAACTATCCATGTTCTGGGCACACCTCTATTGCGGCTTCAGATATCTTTAATCTCGAACATCATTCGGATGGTTATTGCTCATGTAAGACGCAACACTGATGCTTTGTCACGTCACAGGCACTTCCCAGGGCAGTCAAGTGTGTGTGTGGGTGTGTTTCCTTGTGGCTACTGACAAGTGTCCTTCAGTGAGCCACAGGAAGCGGAGCAGCAACCGAAACCAATTGAGTCAAGTGGCTGCTGTTAGAGCACACTTCAGTCAGGACAAACATGCGACCGCCTGGAGTACTTGAAAGTCTTTTGGGTGCTTCTTTCTGTTGCTATGGCATATATTGAACATACTGGTATCATATCCAGCCGAGATTTAAGCATTGCGTTCGACAAACTTAAACTTGAATGGTATGTTGGGCGTTACAAAGAACTGCGCCTTGAACGCGTTTTCAATGGGATAATCGAAACCGATTTCGAAGTTACGCACCAGCCGGGCCACACTAATCTCCAGCATCATGTCGACAATCCGTTTGCCAGCACAGGACCTTGATCCAAAGCCGAATGGCAGATACATAAAGGGCGTGGCTGTGTCGCCCACCAGATTCGCGTGGGAATCCCCACGCAGCCAGCGCTCCGGCAGAAATTCCCGTACACGGGGCACATACTGTTCCATATTGGACATCTGAAAGTTGGCGGCCATGCCCACGTCGGCGCCTGCCACCACACGGTAGCCACTCAGTGCCACATCATGGGGCATGCGGCGTAGGGTGCCGGGACCAATGGGATACAAGCGTATGCCCTCCTTGATGCAGGCCCTCAAATAGGGCAGGTTCCCCATATTCTCCATTGTTAGTTGTGAGTTCTTCTCGGGCAACACCTTCCTAATCTCGTCCAGTAAGCGGGCTTGCTGTACGGGATTCTTGGCCAGACTGAGCAGAATTCCACCAAGACTAACCACAGTCTAGAAAGAGGAAAACATTAGTTAATCATGATAAGATAGCTTGGCACATTTACTCACTGGATCAGTTCCGGCAAAGAGTAAATCCATGGCTATGATCACAGCCGTCTTGCGATCGACACGTGCTAATTTCTCCAGCAGGCTGGCCTCCATGCCGGGCTCAATGCTGAGGCGTCCGGCCTTGGCATCCTCCTCGATGCGCTGTAGGGCATGCTGAATGTGTCCATAGCATATGTCCACAATGATGTCCAAGGAGTTCATCAGCTTCTTAAACATGGGCACCGGTAGATACTTCCATACGGGTGGCAGCATATCCAGAATAAAACTACTTTCTAAAATATTTCCCAGTGCATTTATCATCCGTTTGGCCTCCTCACTCTCGCGGTTCTCAGCGAGCAGGCCAAGGCGTGTGTTCAGCGACACGGATCCAATGGACTCCAGAACCAAACGGCGAATATCGTCGGCAAAGTCATCTGGCATCTCTTTGGAAACGGGATCCCTTATAAGCCGTATACTATACGAAGCCATGCATTAGTGTGTGATCTATATTATACTTAGTCCACCTACTTACCGCTCCAGGAACTCATCGCTGACTTGCAACAAGTTACCCATATACAGTTTGGCATTGCGTGGCTGCAGCAGTATGGGATTGACAGCTGTGCGCATCTTACCCCAGTCAGGTCCATTGCTATACAAAATATAACAATAACATGGCACAGTGAATACTCAATGCAACTGACCCGAATGTTAGGCCATCGTATCCCTCAAATATATCACGCCTGTGCACTTTCTTGAAGTAGTCCATGGTTTCGAAACTCCGTCGATATGGATACTGGCCTTCGTTGCGGAAGATCGTCTCATAATCCTTGGGGTTCAGTGTGATTACAATATCATTGCCAGCCACGCTAGGCATACGAAAGATATCACCATAACGTCGGTTCATATCCAAAAACATTTCATTTACCGGTGCACCTTTATAGCGACCTGTGAAGTAAATAAAACAAACAGAGAAGAATTAATTCTTTTCAAAAAGCTTTTTCTATTAGGTAAAGCTCTCGAACACCTACCGCCCGGCAGAAAAGAGCGAATAAAACTCAATTTACTGGGACCAGGTATCTCTGCATAGGGCTTGGCATTCTCTAAGGCTGCAACATCCACAGAGGTGGTGCCCTTGAAAGAATCGCACAAATTAATCAATTAACTATAATAATAACTAGATAGTATATAGTATATGTATGTATACTAAGCACTCACTCGTGAAGCAAATGCCTTCTGATTTTGCCATAACTGTGCGCAGATCTTGCGCTCTCTGCTCAATTGCCTCGACAACATTTTGCCTACTGAAGCTCTCGGGCGTCGCTAGAAGCTAATTTGCATTGAAGTTCCAATCAAGCATTCCATGAGCGCGTCACTGCTGAGAGCTTTGGCAAAGCTTTTGCCTCTCTCGCAATTAGATTTGCTGTTTGGCTCTTGTTCTTTTTTCGCTCTCGCCTTTGTGGCAGTATTCACAACAAACAAACTAATTAAGCTTGAGCTTAAAAGCTTTTCGCGCATAACAAGCGAGTACATGATGATCGAGTGATAATATACTATGTATGTTTGTAAGTATGTACATACGTTCATGAGTGGAATGTTTTCAGATGAATGAATATATTTGTCTATTCCGTATATCTGCACTAGTTAAATGTTAATAAAAATGAACGTAAAAAATGCTAAATGCTAATAATAATAAAATATTTACTCAATTTTCTGTATGCGATCAGGTTAAGTTGTAATTAAATAAAACAAAAATTGATTAGCTTACATACACGTAGGTTTAAATACCTTCTTCTAAACCATTATAAAATAATTATTTACTTATTTCATTATAAATAATATAATATGCAAGTATTCAGCATAATGAATATCGAAGTATAGTGGGCTAAGAACTGTCAACTATTATATACAATGTACATATGTGCATATGGACATATGTCATATCTCTCTTTATCATATGCAAATCAATAACACTTAAGCCACCCTACTTACATATAAATAAATTAATAATGAATTAGAAAGAACATTTCTAATTCGGTTTAAGAAATTTTAAATTAGTACTTCTATATGTAAATACGTACATAGTATATATCTACAGCACCCTGCTGACGCCGCGTCACGCACCACACGTCTACACCACATGACGGCACCGATTGCACGGATAAGGAGAGCACAGGGCGCCAGGCTCGTTTCTCCGGCTGTTTTCTGAGCAATAACATCTTTTTAGACCTTCATTAATGACAGCAGATATAGCTCTCTCTTCGACAGCAAGCAGGTCGATTGGCACCATACCCGCAATCGCTCGAGATGCGTCATTCGAGACTATTATGAATGCGCTTATGGCTTTGGGTTTTCCTGGCCTTCGCACATCCATGCAGGATTACCAGTCGTAATAGGCGGGTAATATCAATCTCTTCTGGTATTCGGCATGATTCTCTAGAGAGCCCTGCTCGTCTCCGCCGCTTCCAGTTACACATTTTGCAGATAACAGAAGCGAATATCAATTAATCAAGGAACGAATCGCCCTCTTTACTGTGTACTATATGTGAGTGTGTGTAGGTGTGTAATAATGTGCAAATCGATTGTTTCATTTAGTTAATTAAAAACTCTTACAGTGCCCATAAAGAAATTGAATATTAGCGGAAGTAATAACAATAATGAAAAACCAACAATAAGCACGTTCTTATATGTAAATACATTCATACTTCTTGATTGGATCCGATTAAAGTTCGGAACATTAGTGGTACATGTAATAAGTAATAACGTTCGAAATGTCTAGAAAAAACTACTACTATGTGATATCATCTTTAACCATATGACATAAATCGAGTTATAAAAATTTCTGTAGCAGATTAAAAACTATACGGTGTTTGAAAGCTAATAATGTATCTATCCATCACTCACTTAAATCAATAGTGATAAGGTTTGATGGTGGTGATTTTTGGAGCAGTTTTTTTTACATTTTGTTCTTAAAAATTCGTGGATAATTAAAAAAGAAAAACGCATCTACTATGTTGATAAAAACGCGGATTCGTGCAATAATTCCGCATCGTTTGAGGTATATATCATAAATATTTATTTTATTTTTATAAAACAAATGCAGCGGATTATATTATTAATATTCAAGGTGTTTCTAATTAATATTAGCAGTTCTCATTTCTGAATACAACATTTCTTAAATAATAACTTTACATATGAATAATGGTATCTGTTGAGCTATGTACTCATACGCATACCGTTTTCACTTTCAGGCTTTAAAAATGGGATTACCTAAATCAGAGTAGAAGGCAAAATTTAAGCCTGTCAGAGGCAGAAGCTCAACAGGCAGACTGACAGAAAATCTATATACGATGGCAGGCAGACAAACGGCTATAATAAAATCGATTTTTTATATCTGGTCACAGACAAGGGCGCGTCGCATTGGGCATTTGGACGCGTCTCGCCCGGCGGACACATAAATATAGGCACACACACACACACACACACAGGCAGACACAGACACAGGCGCAGACACAGACACACTGACAGGGCACAGATATGCCAACTGATGATGGGCATATAAAAGTTGACCTCGACTTTGAGCTGTCAAAGCCAAAAACTAACTGACCTAAACCAACAAAAATCGACTTTGCAGCCTAAACACAAAGCTGAGCATGACAGGCCGAGAGGGCCGAGGGGCGGGTACATGGGGTATCCATATTGAGGGCGTTAAAATACAAAATATCAGCATGACGCAATGATTTCCGGCAAGTGAAAATGAAACCTGTTGGCTGCCAGGCGTCTGCTGCTGCTGCTGCTGTTGGCAATATAAACAAATTCAATTTGACAGCTGACAGCAACAACACGCCGGCAGTAGCTACAATGACAACAACTACACTACACACACACATACATACATAGGTTGGAGCAGAAAGCCGCAAGTAATAAACTTTTACGATCTGTTTTACGGCAACGCGGCACGTGCAACTAGGCCCAGGACAATGCCACGCACGGAGGCAGAGCGGGCGATACATACTCGCATAAAGGGGCACGGTTCGTTGCAACATAAATTTAATGAAGCCAAAAACGCGGCACGACAACAACAACAGCAACAACGGCCATAATGCAGACACCAAAACAAACACTCACACACCCACACACACACATATGCAAGGCAAGGCAGCGCCGCAATGTAGGCAATAAAAATAAAATAAAAGTAAATTGTTCAAGGACAACAATATTTTATGCTATTATTCTACAAACGCAGCATCCAGTGAGAGTGAGAAAACGTTAGAAAAGAGAGAGTTAGACATATCCAAAGAGAAAGAGAGGTAAAGTAGTCTCTGCCCCTTTTTCAAAGTATTTTTTCTGCTTTTGTTTTGCAGCGAAAAATTTACAAATTTCGCCAAAGGGGGTTGTTGTTCTATATACATATAAATGAGTGGGTGTGTGTGTGTGTTGGGCGCGTCTGCGTCTGCGACACAAAAACGTCAGCAGCAGTCAAAAAGCATTTCGCGTCTGTTGGCTTCGCTGTCCTTGCCATAGCCGTAATGCCATTGATGGATGATTCTTTTGCCGGCGAGTGCCGAAAAATAAAAGCACTAAAACTTGCAATTTGTATGGAATACATCAGCAGCAGACGACTGCTGATGCTGATGCTGCTGCTGTTGCTGCTGCTGATGTTGCTGCTGCTGCTGATGTTGCCGTTGACCAGAAAGAGGCGAACAGAAGCTGAGTTATAGAAGGCCATAACCTGCACTCTCCCTGGTGTATAGACGCAGCACCAACACTAGCATAAAGTGTATGTAAGAGAGAGAGTGTCTGAGAAAACGAGAGAGAGAGACACAGAGCGTGTGCGTGTGTGTGTGTGTTTTGGGGCGCGCTTTATGATTGCGAGGCATAAATAAGCGGCAAAAGCACCCCAATAAAGGCAAGTGTGTTCGCCTTCTGCATGTGCGAATGTACATATATGTTTATACCTATGCGAGTGTGTGTGTGGCAAAGTGCACTTTCTGTTTTGCCACCAATTGCTGGCAGCCAGAGCAGCAACAACAACAACAACAGCAACAACAACTTTGCCTCAAGTTCACCTGTTTTACATTGGAGTCCTTTGCGTTCTGCACTTTTTCTGCTGGCGTTGGCGCTGTCAACGCCGTCGACGACTGGATAAATGTGTATCCACACACACACACACATACTTTCCTTCTACCTTTATGTGAGAGTGTGTGTGTGTGTGAGTCTGTGTCGCTAACTGTGTCCTGGCCCCTGGATCTCTATCTGCATCAGCCTGTGGATGGATGTCTGCGCATCTCCTCTCCGCTGCCTAATGGCTATATGAGGGTGTGTGTGTGGGTGTGTGGGGGTGTGTGTGTTAAGCAAAAGTAGCAATTCATCATAGAAAATGGCGGAAGTAATCGTCCCTTTATGGGGGTGTGTGTGTGCCTGAGTGCGCCTGAGTGTATCTCCCATGCGCTAAGCGTGTATTTTGCAAGTCGTGCAGCAATTAGAGCTTTGCTTAAAGTCGAATTTAATACAATACATTTCACATAAAGAATTTCCACATCACACTCGAGTCTAACTGCACATTTTCCTTCAAAATGTGTTCTCAGAATGGGATTTTAAAAACCACATTTATTTACATTTACATTCATTAAATAAAATCATCCAATGGTAAACTTCATTAAATACCTTAGCATTTGAACAAATAAATAAATAAAAGACTTTTATTTTGTTATAGAATGTGACGATTTTCAACAATGTATTGCAATGTAGGTAACTACATACATATATTAAAAATGTTATCATCTTGATATCAAAGATAATTTATAATTACGTAACTAAACTTATTTTCATGCACTTTATTAAATAAAGATCTATACAATGACAAGGTCACTCGTAATTATATAAAATATTATTTAATTTTATTTGTTAAGTCCTACTTTTTAATTTATAATAATAAATAAAGAAATTTATTATAATAATAAAAAAAAAGAATAAAGAAATTAGTAGTAATTAGCCTTAATAAATTTTAACAACTTACAAGTTTTAAAAAATAACTGCCAATACTTTCTTAATTATTTCGTCAATAAAATGTGATATTATTCCAAATTTAAAGAAGTCCATAAAGAGATAGAGATACTTTTATGATTAATCGGAATGAGAATCACCGATTCATGTTAACTTTTGTTATAATGTAGTCCATTTTCCTATAAGCGTTAAAGAATGCCTCATTCATGCAGACTCTAATTTCAATCAAATTACCTATAATTTTTTACCGAGTCCAAAATTATAATGGAACAGAACCTGTGATTGAAAACTGTGACCGAGTGACATATATTTGTATGTATATACATATACATGTTAGTTTTCAAGAACTGAAAATTCTATTCAAATCATTAGAATAAAAATCGAGACATGTTTACTTGATTCAAGCTAGAATTAGGTCAATAGTTATGCAATTCAGAATTTACTTGGTCTAAATGAGAGCTCACTTATTTGAAAATATTTCTATGTAAACCAAAAAAGCTTAATTTAAAACACGTTGTGCATAAATTAAGTAAATTTTGTGTCAATTGACATCTTATACATCTTTTGGAACTTTTGGAAATTGTTGTAGTTAAAATCTGAAGTTATCTGCTTATTTGAATGTTTGCCTCTTTTCATTGAGTGTATTAAGATGAGATTAGCTAGAATATCTTGCCCCCAATGTGCGCTTTCAAACACCAATCGTAATGGCCAATCCATTACTAAACTACTATTAGACCATCAACAGCTTGCCACATGACCCGAGTGTTTATATTGCCGCAAAATACATGAGAAACGCATCTCATATCTAGTTAATGGCACAGAATGATTCGCACTTCACATTTTATATGGCAGCAGCTGTAAACCCAGTTCCAGTTTCAGTTTCAGAATGCCGCAGCCAAGTCATCAACTTTGACTCAAGAGTCGAGCATTTAGTTAATTTTAAATGCTTATTAGCGCCATTTACAATTTCTCACATGGCAAAAAAGCAAATTCCAAAGTGAAGTGCTTTATGGGATGGGCAAGTCATAAAGGACTAGACCCAAAGCCGGAGAATCATTAGATTCTTTGGGGGCGGCAGCAGCATATGTGGAGGGAAATTATAATTTTATTATCATTGCCAAACGGCGAGTGTCTTATCAGCAAGTTTTACGAGGCCACAGATCGCATGCAGGTCGTCCTGTTGTTGCTCTGTTATCCTTTCGAAATGAAAATAAACTGTAGCTTAAAGCGTTTACGATGCGTTGATGACATCAAGGGTCGGTCGGTCGGTGGGTTGGTCGGTGGGTCGGTCGTCGCATTGTCTGCTCGAGTTTATGGCCCTTTTATGCGCTTTTTATGTTTCATTCTAACCTCAATTTAATTGTTTAGCCGGTGACAATCATTACCCCAATGTCAGTGAGAACAAACATCAACATCAACATCAGCATTAACATCAACATCATCAACATATGTACGAGTACGCAACAGTAGTCCGTTGAGTTTTACGACTCCAAGGAGCTGTCAATTTGATGCTCTCGATGCTCCATTGACAACACAGCCAAGCGAGCCAGGCGGTCCATGCTCGTAATAAAAACATGAAGATTACACTTTATAGCCCCGGCAAACTTAACGGAAGTTGTAAAACACTCAAGCATAATGATCCAGCTCCCACCCACAACACCCACTCGTCTCCGCTTGGTGTGAAAACTAGCGTCGCGCTTTTAATTTGACGCTTCCTGGAGGAAGGCAAAAAAGGAATTTACGAGTTTGCCAATTTTACGATATTATCCACGAGATGAGATGAACTCTCGCTTATTATATTTCTATTACAATATAATTTACAGCGTTTTCTGTTTGATTTTTACAACCATTTAATGGGGGTAGCCACAGATTTGTCACGAATATTTACAGGTTGTCCTTGCCCAGGAATCTACAGATACGAATATATATTCCAGCTGACTCCACAGCTCATAAAACTCGAACTGAGTCATTGAGCTATTTGCTTGTTTTTATGACCCACTGTTGGAGTCTTTGGCTAAAACAAAGTGTGGTTTCTGCGCATTATTATCGAGTGTCAGAGTCGTCGTTATCCCTGATCCTTTTTGGCTGAGCTGAACAGCTACAGCAACTGCTGCAAAAGGTGTAAAAATTTTTTTGCCCGTTACCATTACAATCATTGTTTTTTCCGTTGTCCTTGCTGTTTGGCATCTGACTCCTTTTGCCAGTCTGCCAGTCAGCCAGTCTCTTGGCGTTCATTCAAGCGCGAAAATGGATTTGTTTTTTACGACTTGATTATTATGACTGCGTTTGATTACAAATATTATCGCACAAAGTGCGTTTCCCCCCGTAAGCTCTTCGTTTTTTATTAGGTTGCTCAGTGAAGTTGTAAATGATTTTGATTTCGTGTTTTGCAGCTTTCGATATTTGTTTTTTGATTCCGTTTTTTGCCATTTTGTCAGATTCATTTTTATTGCAATTTGTTGCTTATGTTTATTAATGAGACAACATCGTTTGCAGACTCGTTTTGTTATAAGTTATTATGCGTATTTATTTGTTTATAAATATTAAGTAATCTATGCTTAGTAGAATTGTGAAATCAACTAAACTAATACTACGAATAGGTATAGATTTATGAGCTAGGTTTCAGTAAGAAATCTTGTTAAATGGATGTTAAAATAAGGTTTTATTACACCTTAAACCCTACTCTAACAAATCGAGTAAGACTCTCCCGACTAGGATCTTTTCCACTCTGAATTGCATTGCTCAACCTGCTTCATTTTGCATATCAAATCAAGGACAAAGGCGCATTGTATGGAGGGATGACGAGGGCGACTGTAAGGCCAGGACCAGCCGACACTTTGAATATAAAGAAACAATTTTCTTGTCACTGAACAAAACTGCAATAAAATAAAATTAAATCTGCAATTTTGAGGTTTTTTCTTCTCTTGGTGGCGCCATAAAAAGTGTCTGGCTTAAAGTCTGCTGCGGTCTGTGCACATTTACCTTTGACCCAACTAAATGACAGCCATTGTCAAGACGTCGACCAAGCCAAAGGAGCAGAGGCATGCAAAGAGCTACATGAAAGTTTCAACTTTCCTTCCAACTTGATTAAAAATGAAAGAACTTTGTGGTTGTTGTTGTCATTCTCACTGCCACTGAGAGTCATCATCGTCGCTGTCAATGGACGTTTTATAGGGCTTTCCTTTTCAAGTTGCAAACAACATAAAATTATGCTTAATGTAACAAACCAAATTGCTGTAGATAAGTCCATAAAGTAAAGTACATTCTACATAATTGAAACTCTGCCTTGCCTCATTTATTGTGGCTGCTACATCAGTGCAAGGATTTTTGGCACTGGCTAAGCCTTTACCACTACGCGGCAATGCATAATTCCCTGCTCAAATCAGTGCTCAATTTCAATTTCAAATTCAAAACTGAAAACTGATAAGGCAAGTAGGCAAACTCTGAGAGCGTTTTGTCTACGCGTGTCGCCTTATCAGCGTTTCGCAACGTAAACCGATGGCATAGACATAGACTTGTGCCCCACGATGACTGATGGCCTCTTGCAGCGCCCGCAAGCATGCTACGGCATTTGTTCTTTAGTTTGCCAGATAAGATTACCTCAGCTCTACACTGAAAACAATTTTGGGAAAATTAAATATTTTTATGAATATATAATTACACTAGAATACAATTAATATAATTCGAATACTTTTACAATTATAGAATAATTTCAATTATATAGTTTATACATATAAAATGTTCTTTATGCTAACTGACAAACTTAGTGACTGATCATCAATTTATTTATTTATATTAATATATAATTAAACCTAGAATCTATTAGGATATTTATTTAAATATTTTTACAATTATAGCATAATTTTAAATATAAAATGTTCTTTGTCCTAACTGACTGACTTAATAACTGATCTTCAATTTATTTATTTATTTTAGTTTATAATTAAACCTAGAATCTATTAGGATATTGAATTTAATACATTTCCAATTACAGCATAATTTCAATCATATAGTTTATACATATAAAATGTGCTTTAGCCTAACTGACTGACTTAATGACTGATCATCAACGCTCAGCCCAAACGGTAAGACATAGCGACCTAATTCATAAATGACCTAGCCTATAAAGTAAAATGCGATTATTAAGCATAGATATATTTGCAGAAATAATAAGATGTGGCCTCGCCTACTCAATATGATGCTACATTTGTAGTGATACTATATGTATATAAAGCAATTATTTTATTTTGTAAATATTAAGTATTTTAAACAATTTTTTTGTTTATTATAATTAACAATTTCTTAAAAATTATACTTATATAAATTATATTTATTACTATACTTGGCATCTGCAACGAACTGAGTCGGAGAGGAGTAGTAGTAGTAAGAGTAAACAGTAGCCAAGCCTCTCAATAATTTTGTACAGTGTACATTTACCCCTGCTAACCCGCTGGCAATTCCAATGAAAAATGAGTTAATTAAAGCCACGTTTTCGAATGCAAAGACGATCAAATTCCATGGGTTTCAAAACTTTTGCGCCTTGCCAAAGATAAAACTGAGAAAATGCTAAACATTCGTATTGTTGTTGCTGTTGTTATTGTCCGAGTTGCTTATTAAATCAAGTTAATAACTTTTAGAGCCGCAATAAAAGTGTCAAAGATTATGGCATAGTTATAGACAAGCCTGAGCTGAGGGCGTGCCAGCTATGCGGTGTCTGTCGGTAGGGATAAAGCAATTAAAATCGCTTTAATTACAACACTTTTTTGTTGTCGTATATTTGGTGTTGTTGTTGTTCTTCTTCTTTTTTTCATTTGTTCAACGCACCAGGATGTTTGTTAATTTCAACGCCTCATGCGGCTCAGATAAAATGGCAGCCAAAACGCGCAGAGCCGGAAAATTTTTGTGACCAACGTCGCCATCGTTCGTCCTGCGTCCTCGGCCTCGTCCTCGTCCTCATCCTCATCCTCATCCTTGGTGCTTGCTCGTTTTGCATGCACAGCATTTACTGGGTGAGATTGTGCTGGGTTAGTGGTGTAGGGGACTGGCATGTTTATCTGCACTCAGACAGATACGCCGCATGTCGAGCAGTGGGAAGATGGAGCCGGAGCCAGAGCCGGAGCTGTGGCAGCTGAAACTGTAGAGGAAGCACATGCCTGGGTAGTGTGTGCAAATGTTGTGCGAGCCATTAATCACACGATTTCATGAATACATCAGCCAGTGAAGCACAGAGTCAGCCAACCAGCCAGACGATGACGACGACAACAGCAGCAGCAGCAGCAGCAACAGCAACAGCAACAACACTGACTGCAGGCAGAAGAAGAAGGACCAACAGTGGCTGCCACAGCAAACATAAACGCAACAAAACGAAATGACTCAAAAATCTTATTTTCAGCTCATGTTGTGCTCGTTTGTTATTTTTTTCTTTGTTTGTTTCCCCTCCCCTCCCCCAGAAGGGTTGGCTTGGATCTGATTATGGGGGCTGCATATCACATGCGTCCTGCGTCCAGTGTCCTGTGTCCTGTGTCCGGCGCAAAGCATTTCGATGCTGTGGCAAGGCAGCAGGGTTAAGGCAACGGTCCCACTATGAGATGCTAGTTGCATTAATGACAATCAGGACGAGCCAGAGAGACGCACAAGTCGAAGTCAGAGCCAGTCACTCAAACTGGCTTCAGCTGTGTCTGTGGCTGTGGCTATGGCTATGGCCTGTCAGTGGACCCATTCTCTGGTTACAACCACTGCTGGCTGCTGTTTTTTGGTTTTTAACAGGGAACAAGAAACGATGGGTCTTCCGATGGTGCCAGAGACACTAGACCTGGTTAGTTGGCAGCTCAAATTTTTCGTTTTCACTGTTGTTGTTGCCTTTGTCGAGCATTTGCTGTGTGTGTCACAGGCAAACCATTAAGCTCTTGACTTGTAGCTAGCGGCTGTTCTGAGATGCCTCCCCCGCCCCTCCCCCTCTCCCTATCATTGCCACTGTCTCATTCCATATATGGGCGGAGCGCCAGCTGTGTCTATCAAAATGGGTTTTGCGTACATCATGGAAGGAATTATATCAAACTAAGACCAAAGGGTGTTTTAAGTTTGCAATAATTGAAAGCAGAATGGCACATGGTAGGCTTAGTTATTGGAAAGTAATTTAAAAGCAGAAGAAACGCTCTTTCATACGAATTAATTAGTTTTTAGAAGACTTTCCCGGTGGAAAGTAAAAATTCTTAGTGCTGAACAGGATCAGTATCAAGTAAGAGTATCCACAGATTGATATAAGAAACTTTCTTTTGATAGGTCTACTTATAGTTCATTATAGGAAAGTAATCTAAGAGAAGAAGAAACTCTCTTTCATACAAATTAATAATTTTTAGAAGACTTTCCCGGTGGAAAGTAGACATTTTTTATGCCGAACGGGATCAGTATCAAGTAAGAGTATCAACAGATTGATATAGGAAACTTTCTTATGTCAGGTCTACTAATACAAATAAAAGTAAGAGTATTGACTACTAACATTAAGATAATTTTCAAATTCACTAACATTAATTAGCTTGAGAGACCAAAAAAAGGTGCGCATATAATTATTTACTAGGAACTTAGTTTAATGTATTGTATTTTGCTTATAAGCTTAATTAAAATTTATAATTTTTTATCATTTTCTAATCTTTGATTATGCTATAAATATAACCCCAAATAAGAAAATTCAGAAATATATTTCACACGTTTCAATTTGGGAAAAATGTGATGCACACATAATTATTTATATGAGGTATAACAAAATACATAATATATATTGAAGAATCTTTGGCAATTCCTGTCAAATATATTTTATTCAGAAACTTAAGTTGTCTTGTATGATTATTTCTCATACCACAACATTATTATTTCCCTAAGGCAACTTATGTAATACACTTATTACTTATTTAGCAAAATATACAGTAAAATTTTCCTACATATACCAATGTCTCTGAGTGCTATGAAAACTTGCCACAGACCTAATTAAATATGCGCATAAATTCAGAAAACTTCTCGACGATAGTACGGAAAATTATGCCAATTTTGTAGCTCATTTGCAAAAAATCCTTTTACACATTCGTGCTGATAAACATGCCAAATACAACTTTTAACTCCTTATGCTATACCTATTCCCATTTTAGTTGGCATAAACAACAACATTACACACATTCACACACACAAGGGCAGACACACACACACGTAGTATACTCTCATTTCCGTTGGAGACAAAGTTTTCTTTGGCGGCTTTAAAATAAAGTTTTTTATATTTTTAATTAGATGCACATGAGGTTTTACTTAGCAGAACTTTTGACGGCTGGCACACACACACACACACACACACACACACAACATAGCAGCAACACTCCGTTATGGCATCTTTAATGCCCCAGTCGAGCTTTTGCACTTTTCCCCATCACTTCCACCAACCAAACACCCACTTCCGTGCCATTGCGCCAAAAAAGTTTTCAGCATTCTCTCACACACACACACACACACACACACACATGCTTGCAATTGTTATTTTTTGCAGACGCTCACATGGTTGCAAACACATCCTGGCCACACTAGGTTTTACCATTTTTACATTGCTTACGTCAAGGCGTTGCTTGAATTCTGTATGAGCTAAACAGTCGGACGCAACTGACAGTAACGTAGCTTGCAACTATATTCAGCTTTTTCAAAAAGAACTGCTACATACTGATAATGATATTATGTAGATAAGGTGCCAATTGTCGAGGAAGTTGAGGCCTGAAAAGCGGTCTTTTTCTAGTCTCCGATACTTGATGCATCGCTAATCTACTACTTTGAATTTATGTACATATTCATCTCCCACAATATTAATATTAATATCCACCGTACTATGTATGGATTTATACCAACTTTAAGTAAAATTTATCTGATTCTTATTATTATTATAAAAAAAAAAACCTGTGTATATGAGAGAGCAGCTCACTTATGCTTATACACTAGGCGCAGACTTTGTAGGCCTTTATTTTATTGGCAATCGAATAATAGTCAATCTTAGAAGTATGGTGTTAATACACTTTGGAGACATCTGAAACGGAATACAGCAATGAATGGTGACTCACCCTTAGCAAGAGATCCCTTGAAAGTACTACACTGATATAATAACTTAGGTCTACAAGGTCAATCGACATGGACCAAAATTCCTCTTGAACTCTATATAGAGATATATATAGATCAGTGTTGCCCAAAATGCATAAATCCAATCACATATGCGTTTTGCTTTGCAGCGCTGTTTTCACACGCACAGTCTATGCTCTCACACGTACAAGCGTCACGCTCTGTTGATTTTACGATTTTACGAGCGGTCGCGATCGGCTATTTTTTCACATCGATTGCTGTGCTGCCACGCACACAAGCACACTGTTTGATAGTATGAGTTTGGGCACTACTGATATAGATAGATCAACTTTAGTTTATTATAAATAATGCCGAAGTGGGTTATGCCACACCTCATGTACACACACTTATACAAACTCATTACACACTAATTGAATCATTTGTTAGGGATATGGGAAGGTTTGCAGGATTTTGCTAGAAAACGTGTTATGCAAAATCATTAAGCATAAGCATTTCAGTGGACAAGGAATCATAGCAAAGCTGCCTAACTTGGTTTTTGGAATCGGCTTACACGTTGCACGTTGCTGAAACGATATGCATCGAAAAAGTTTAGCACGTTGCAGGTAAATGTCAGAATTGATGCCACTCAAAAAGGCGCAAAAGTTTGCGAAAGCTGCGCTTGTTATTGCACCTGTTGTTGTTGCTGCTGTCGTTGTTGTTATTAGTGTTTCGGCTGCAGCAGTGAGCGTTGTCGTTACTATTTTCTGGTAGAGTCCGAAAGCATCAGCAACAAATACCAAACACAGGCCAAAAAGTTTTGCATTGTTTACAGGGCAGAAACCTGCGACCTGACTAAAAACAACCAGAGGAAACGGAAACAGCTCAGTAGCAGAGGACTCCCCCTACCCCTACCAACTCACACTCCCCCTCCCACATGCCACGCCCTACACAATTAGCAGGCAGGCGCAGTTGGCAACTCGGCTTTAGGCACGGGCTTAGCCTAATTAAAAAAAGAACAGAGACGTCAGCGTCACATTTTGTGGTGCTCCAAGTTGGGGCTAGAGAAAGGGCAATGGGTTGAGGTTGAAAAGGGGTGGGGTAGGGAGGATGTTGGTAAAAATTTTAAATTGAATCAACTTGAGTGCTCATAAATTTTTCTAGTGCTTTTATGTTTTGGAGTACTCGCAGTTTCATTTCAGCTTGCTGCGTCACTTGCAGCCCTTTTACCCTGCCCACAGGCAGGCAGAGATTTCGGCGGTGTAGGGGAGGAGTTGAGATGAAGGGGAGGTTGAGGCTGAGGAGGAGCAGTAGCTGCGCCAGGTGAGACAGTAGCTGCTGCTGCTGGCATTGTGCAAACTTTTGTTTAAAGTCAATCAACAGCAGCAGCAGGCTTTGCTTGCAACGTTTTTGGGCCCTCTTTAATTTGCGACTGTCAGCTTGCCACACACACACTCACACACACACACTCACACACACACACAAACACACACACACACATGTATGAATCTCTTGGCATACAACGCATAATGTATACCTAGGTCTATGCTCTGCCAGCGACTTTAGCTTGTTAATAGCAAGTTTTTCAAAGAGAGCCAATTAAGTTGTCAGTCATTCTCTAGCTGATGCTTCTACTTCTGATACAGCCACAACAACAGCAGCAACAACAACAACTGAAAGAGCTGCGTTGGCCTGACATGCCAATTAATTAATTAAGGCAGCTTGCAACATTTATAACTGGCAAGTCTGGTTTGCCTCTGCCACCTGAACTAAAGTGCCAAAACACTGCAACAATTTAAGAAAACAAAAAGAAGCAGAAATATGCAAAAGATGTTGAGGGGGAGGGGGCGTGAGTATGGGAGTGTGGGAGAGCGGTAATGTCATGCTGCGTGTCGCGTGGTAATTTAAATTTTAATTTTGATCTTAATCTCTTAATGCGAAATAAAATGCCGTACACTGGTGCCCAGGCAGAGCATCCACAATCAGCACACAGCCCACACAGCATCAACCCGCACTCTGTGTGTCTTCTTCTTCCCATTCTCTTACTCTCTTACTCTCCTCCTCTCTCTCAGTCGTTGTCTCGTTCTGTTCCATCTGCGACATGTAGACCCATTCACTCACTCACTTGCCTTCTAAGATACTTTCGCTGCTTGTCGCTTCGTTGTCTCCACGCACCTGAAAACTCCTACGCTTTTTCTTGCATTTGCAAATATTTTACTTGTCGTTTTCCTTCTGAACATACACCTTGTACATAATATGTAAAACGGTGTAACCCAGTCGGGAAGGCTAAGGTCGGACGCCAATGACAATGGAATGAACTTCTACAGCAGCAGCAGATCAAAGCCCCTAGATGTTAAGCTGAACTCAATCAGGCACTTGAACTGCACTCAAAGCAAAATGTATAAATGAAAACATTTTGAGTTTAATAAAACTGGTTAACTACAATTATATTTGCTCTTTCCAATGTTATAATCAAATATTTTCATGCAATAAAGTTTATTTGATCAGCTTAAATTACAGAAATTGTTTTAGAAAATTTCACTAGAAAGGAAGCTTAAGCACGCCTTTTCTTCAAAAAGAAATAATAATCAGTCAAAGACTTTTTCTTCAGAATATGAAGTATCGAGAAATAAAATAAAAATATTTGTTGAACATCTCAGCACCAACTATGGTGTATAGCTATCTGTCTATTATCTGCTGATAAAATTCTTCATCAAAATTTAGATACTACGCCTCTTTCAAATTGCTAACAAGTATTACATTAATCTTTAATCAATTTTATATTATAAGCGATAAGCTCCCTGATTTCAATTGAAACAAATATTTTCAGCTGATGAAACGTATATCTTTTATATACGTACTTTATGTGAATAGGTTTATGCATAAGTAGTTATAGGTAATGTTAGTTAAATGTAATGTAACTTCTTGACATAACTTCTAATTTAAGTAATATTGTTATTTGATAAGGATTGAAATATTTTTGAATTGTTTTTAGTTAAAGTGTCCTGTCAACTTGAGGTGCAAAAAGAAGGCTCCAAAATTTGTTACTTATTGGTTGAGAATGTTTTTTGTATAGTTACAACTTTTGTATTATTTTGTAACTTTCGTCTAATTACTACATTCAAATAAACTTTATAAGACCACAAAAATTCTTTTCCTAGATGGATTGGTTTAGCAGCAATTAACTATAGAAAATCCACTTTAGAGCTGTCCTATTCAAGTGGCGAGCAGTGTACATTAAGAATGTTTTGAGTGATACAAATAATAAAGAACTAAATATATTTTTCAATAATTAACTCTCCAAAGCTTTTGACGTTGAGGCTGCTGAAACTAATAAATATATGAACTGGATAAAAATAATATGCTCCTTCTTGTATGTAAATTCAGAGTTCGATTTTTTACGCCCTTTTTGCATGAAGCTCATTGCTTAGAGGGTATGATGAGTTGATGTAGTTTGTATAAATTATACATCATCATGAAGCATAGTTTCAAAAGATATTTGAATTCAATTTTTACAATAAAATCTTAGGCATTTAATGACTTGTTCCACCTTTAGCTTATACCGCTTTTCAGCCAAGTTAACTTAGCCTACAATTGTCTCTTCAGAGTGGCCTACCGGTTGGTGAAAATGATGGCAAACAGCAAATGCTCAGCCATAATAATACTTATTGACAAAGTCTACCCGTTGCAAATGCCATATGCCTATCTCTAAAATCCTCCATAGGCCAGAAGGTCGCCAGAGTTAAGCCAGAGCTCTTGCCCGGCTGAAAATTAAACAGAAAATGTCATGCATTTTGCATTCGACAGTGGCCACAGAATAATAAATATGGTGTGTATTGTATGTGATTGCCTTCCACATGGTATTACCATACACGAATGTGGGTATCACATGGTCAGTTTGAGTCTGGGCCATTATACAAATGCTCATATTTAATTCGTTCTGCTAGCAATCGAAAAAAACACACACACCGCAGAAGAAGGAAGGATGGGAAGATGGGATAGATACTCGTACTCCCCGTATAAAATGTGTACCAAATCCCGTGTCTAATCTGTGGCAATAATGCCACATATAAAAAGATAAAGTTCGCAGGAGACAACATTGCTGTTTCTCTTGCTAAGGTGACCATAAAGTTGTATGATTTGTTTTATGGCCAACCGAGGACGTTATTATTGCTAAAAGGCACGCCCACATCAGTAAGCGGCTAGAACAGGTAACCAGGGGAGGGGAGGGAAGGGGATCGATCCACACCATAGAGCTAGAGCTACAGTCTATGCTGGGGAGTGAGAGCTCAATAAAGCATAATGTGCGCACGTTTTTAATTGGAGTTCGCTGAAAGGCAGCATCCCTGGCTGAAGATGGTGACGATAGCTACCGTTGCTCTTGACCAGAAACCAATTAGCGCCAGCAGCCCTTACCATTGCCAGATAGCCAATTTCGTATGTTGGATGTGTGACTGTGTGGGTGTGTGTGTGTGCGCGACTGTGTGTGTGTGTGTGTGTGTGTGAGTAAGTGCCAAAGTCTAATTACGCTTCAATTGCGCCACTTGCATATAGATCGTTAAATTATGGAAATTTTTGAAGGCGCATTTCTTACACCTACACTCATGTGTGCCTGTGTGTGCGTGTGTGTGTGTGAGTGTAGCATACAATTTTAATTTCAAATTGACAGAGCACAATTAGGCGGCAAGTCAAGACAGCATTTCGGGTCGACTCCCCATTGCCATTCCCATTGGCATCCACAGCTTCTGTGGATATTGTCGTACTTCTTTTAATGTATTTTATTGACGTTGCCGAGGTTATTGCATTGGGCATAAATTAATTTCACGACACGTAAATTGAGCAGTTTTTGACACTGCCAGCAACCCTCTGCCCACCCTCTGTCAACCCCCCACCCCTGCCCAGTGGCAAAGCCAATTACGTAGCTAAGGTTTTTCCTGCGCGTGGTGACAATTTTGCTGCTTACCTAAGATTTTCGTTCGTTCGTTCGTCGTAATTGTGTGCCACACTGCAAACCATTAATTCTCGTTAGCGTCCGAAAAGCAGTAACAACAACAGCAACAGCAACAACAACAACCGGGAGAGAGGAGGTGGAGCTGGTCAGCTAAGTTGGCAGCTTCTTTGGGCTCCTTTCATATTAATTTAGTTGATTTTTGTGTGAATTAATTAGGCAAAAGGTGAAAATGAAGATGAATGTTTTAATTAGGCAGGCCAAGCAGTGAAACAGCGCGGATTTGAATGTCACACGCGACCCTCCCACTCCCCCACACACCCCACACAATTGTACTATGTAGTCCATATACGTATATACTTCCCATTCCAAAGAATGCCACACAAGACTCTTTAAGCACTTTAAACAACGCACAATCGTTTGCTGCACTCAGATTCTTGCCGCACGAGACCTGAGAAGAAAATCCCGGCAAAGGCTTAAGCAATGTCTGACAAAACACCTGAGACATTCAATTATAGCGCCACGCGAAGTCCCAGCTATATAGACACGGAGAGGAGCAGCAGGGACACAGTTGGCCACTGAGAAGACAGACACAACTCGACCAGGAAAAGCGCCGACGATGGCTTTTAAAATTGTCAACCGGCAACAGAGGCAAGAGGAATGGAAATTAAAAATATGTATATATTTATTTATACAGAAAGTTAGTAAACAAAAAAAAGAAAACTGGCAAAGGAAGACGGTTATAGCGAATGCACAAGTATCCTAAACTTGAAATAATACGATGGGTCTAAGAACTCAAAGGATTTTAAAGGCTTTTTTAAAAATACAAAATGGAGACTTGAAAACGCTCAATAGCTGAAGTTGCCTCAGATAAAATTCCAACACCAACTCAAACCGATATTCGACGTGTTATATTATTCGGGTTTTGACGTAAACTGTAGTATAGCAACACAAATATTGAATGAATGCCCTACATCAAAATGATTCCATAGATTCTACATAAGATTTGCTTTAGAGGACGAATCAAGAGAAGCACGACCACAATCTTAGAGGGACGTGAGAAATGTGGCCCTCATCACAGTAAAACTTGACGAAGATCTCGATCATACATTCATATTACATATGTATATGTATATTATTTCTTATTTGTGTATATGTATTCTTATAATAATTTTGTGAAGTTAATTGAATGAACTCGTATTTCCAAATGAAATTTTATTTTGAAACCGTTTAAATAAATATTCTGTCCACAAAATCGAGCTGACTGATCTACATATAAACACATGTATAACTCTTGTGACTCAATGGAATAGCTTATGTTGAAATATAACAATATTTTTGTATTACTTAAATATAATGCAAACTATTCATATTTACTTAATAGAAAACTATAATTTAAAATAACTAATATTCAAATAATTTTCAGTAAAAAAAAATTACCACATGAGAATAAACGATTTGAAATTATTTTCCTTAAATAAGAATTAATTAGCACTGTTCGCATTTTACATAAATTTGAATTTCATATTTTGGGGATTCTAAGAAAACTAAACTTATTTGTTAATTACATCGTAAGTCGAATTCCTTCAGCGTCCCAAAAATATGCTAATAAATGAATTGCTACGAAAGGGAAACTACGATTATTACTTTTATGATTAAAGAAAAACTATAACTATATTTACTATACCATTTAAATAACTAAACTCTTATTTTGATTTAAAATTTAGTAATTTTAATTTCCTAAATATTAAGAATATATTTGAATGTTATTATTATTATTAGAATTTACATATATGACATGCATGCTATATTAAATTTAATTTCTTTCTGCTTATTTCAAATTTTTTGTACTCCATGCTGAAAATAAATCGGAACTTTTGAGGCAATTGCAGGATTTTATGGTTAGCCTTATATTACTTGTTTATGCTTAGTGTATAACAAATGAATTTTACAATAAATAAAGAGTCAATTGTCATTCAACTTTGATAATGCAAGTCGAACAGGACTTTCAAAAGGACCAAGTCCACACAGCTTTATCGTTAACAAAATAGTTTTAGAGTTTTATTACAGCGTATGCAAATGTGACTATCGTGAGAGTTGCTGGAGAAAGCTAAATAAAAAGAAAAAAATATATATAAAATAATAAAATTTTACTTTGTGGCTACGAAAATGTTCAACTGCAGCAGCTGCAGAAGTTTGAAGCGGGGATTTCATTTAATAAAGAAAAGCAGCGTCAACACAGCTGCGTTTTCCTTTGCCCTGTAGCCTTGTGTAAATTCTAGATTTGTTTAGAAACTGGAGAGGAGACAGTTGGGAGTTTTGACTTGTTTTGCCCGAATGTTGTTTTAAATGAAATGAAATTCATAAAGTTGACATTTGCAGTCGATTCAATTATGATAAGCTGATCTGATTAGGCATTCGTTGTAATATGTTTATGACAGAGCTTTAAAGTGCCTGACACTTTCCATCTTGGGAGTGAAACTTTACAAGTTAATAGGCCATGTGTTAGTGTAAGTAACCCATGTTTATGTTTTACACTAAACAGCAGAAACTTTTGAGCAAGTCGAGCGCATAACCTCAAAAACAAACCCCACATAACTTGTCCAGGCTGTCCCCAAAAAAAGCTCATTCATACAACATTTAAACAGCAACGGGACAGACACGCACACACCCACACACACACACACTATCTCAGGCAAACACACCCACACACACACACACTCATAGAACACACACAACCTTTGGTATTCAACGTAATCGCTTTCAACCACTTCAACGGCCATTTTGTGTGTGAGTGAGTGTGTGTGTGTGAGTGTGTGTGTGCCCCAATATAAAACCCATGGTAGCAATGTTATGCTTGTTGTTGTTGTTGTTGCTTTTGGCATTTCGGGGGCAGCCATCACACAGCCAGACGTACCTTTATCGCTTCAAAGCACAGAAGCCGTGCTGAAGAGTGGAAGATTTATGGCGGATGCTGGAATTTAATGAAATTGCAAAACGAAAATGTAACAAACACATGCAAACACTTGTATGTGTCTGTGTGTGTGTGTGAGTGTGAGTCCGTCTATGTGTGTGTGAGGCAGAGAGAACGACAACAACAGTGGCACGCACAAAATGGCGACAAAGGACAAACAACAGCTGCTGCCTGGTATGCAGAGCTTGGCGTCAACCCTTCGCTCCCCTTGCACTTGTCTCTTGTTCTTTTTTTGTTGACATTTCCAGCCTGTTTCTCTAATTTAAATTTACTGCTAGAAAATGGCTTTAAGTTAGCCCTCAACTGTTAAACTGTAACGCACAGTGCAAGTGCATTAACAGGCACTTGAATCTGGTCATCTGGCAATCTGGCCGCAATCGGAATGAATACCCGGCCGCGAAATGGCGGCGCGTGATAAAACACGTTTTAATACCTCAGCCGCCCCAGACAGACAGCAGCCAACTGGTGGACTGTGGACTGTGGACTGTGGACTAAGGGCGAGGGACGAGGGACACTGGGACAGTAGACACTAGGACACTGCGACAGTGGACTGCAGCCAATGGCATTTGGATATTGACAAAAGACAACGGCATAGGATGGCGCGACTTGCTAGGCAGAGTCTATCAGCTGCCAGTTATTACACTGCAACAAAAAAAGAAAAGCTAAATTTAAGATAAATCGAATCAAAAACGTTTTTGAAGTTAAGCTGTCAAACATGTCTGCAGATCAGTGGCCAAAAACTCATAATTCCTATCACATGTGCGATTTGCTTTGCAGCGCTGATTTTACAAGCACAGTCAATGCTCTCATACGTACAGGCATAACGCACACTCGCGTTCGTCTGTTTGGATGGAATGAGTTTGGACACTTCTGCTGTAGATACTTTAGATTTGGCATTTGAATGTGTATCCTCAGCAGTTCAAGTATATTTCAGATTTACGATATTCCTCTTTATATTGTAAACCAGAAAAATATTTTCTTTAAATGTGAAATAAATGCTGGTTTAGTAGTCTACTAAAGAGTCCTAGCAGCCAAAGATTTCTTTATATTTTAAATACCTAAGCGTTGGAGAATATGTTCGCAAGTGATGCATGTACATACTTTCCATAGTATTGAATCTTGAATATCTCCGGTGTTTATCAACCGATTGCGCAGGAACTCGCACCAAACATGCAAATCATCTACAGCTTTAATCATGCAAAAATGCATGAATCCAGTGTCTCTAAAACTTTATATACTAAATTTTTGTAAATTTGATGGAGAGGGGAGGGGATATAAAATTAAAAACATAAACTTGGCCTGCCTAGCTCTTATAGTTTCCGAGATTTCGGTGTTCATACAGACGGACGGACAGACAGACAGACGGACATGGCTAGATCGACTCAGCTCGTCGTCCTGATCAAGAATATATATACTTTGTGGGGTCTGCCACGCCTCTTTCTGCCTGTTACACACAAATGTCATTTGCACAAACTTAATAGACCTTTTTGTACATTTTTAAAGTACAGGGTCTAAAAATTGATCCCCAATAATTCCCAATAAAATTAGAAAACTTTTTAAGAACACTTCTTTATATGTATTACAGTTAACCGCTTTTTATACGCAAAAACACAGTACCAGAATAGATATGCCTATTTTTCTGGCAGTGTAGTTAGCAGTTGCCAATTGGCAACCAGCAGGAAGCAGGACACACGCCAAATGTTGCATACAACTTTGGTTAACACCGACCATGTGGCAGGCGGGGCAGGGACGGGGCATGTGTGTGTTTGTTGTAGGCGCCGTTAAAATTCAATGAATTGAAATTGTAAAATGCGTCGCGATGCTGGGGTTCGTTCGCACTGCACGCTGGGACCTGAACAGAAGCCTGCTGAGCCGGCGAGTGTTGACTGGCGTGCAGTTTGAATGCCATGTATTGCGATATGTTAGTATGCAAAGTCCCCCCGCACACACACGCACTACAGTTGTGTGTGTGTGTCGACACCGGTAATTACCGCCACGTGACAATGGAAATTACCAGCAAACGACGCGACACACACACACACTCACACACTTTAAAGCTGAGGCCATGTTCAACTGCCAGTCTGTCACTCCGTCTGGCTGTCCGTCCGTCTGCTCTGCTCAGTGTGAATGGCAACATGCATAAATATTGAAATGCCTGGCATCAGCAGCAGGCATATTGAGTGTCAAAAGCCATTGCTCTAAAAGATCTACGGTCCAGTGGCCAAAATGGCACCACGAGCAAGTCGAGTACACTTTATGTAAGTCACAGCGTACGGACAGAGCAAAGACATCGAGGATGAAAATCTCAATGGGAGGAAGAAGTATTAGTACACTCGAAGTATTAGTACAGTGCGAAGTAACTAAAAGGAGATGAAAACAATTTAAATTCATTCGTACGTAATAGAATTAGTTTATATAATTTTTAAAATCTAATGTAATAATTCGCAGACTTCTATAGTAGCTTTATCATTTAATTTAGTTTGGATATTCTAAATTAATTTAATTTATATTTTTACAGTAATTTTATTTATTATTATATTACAAAGTTATATTCTCTCCCTCGCAAAATAAGAATAAAAATTGCATTTAATTTCCAGCTTCATATTTAATATTAATTTATTATTTTATTATAAAACAATTTGTGTTATTTTATAAATTAAAATACTTAAAATAATGAATATTGATTTACAAATTTATATTTACATTTACATTACTATATACATATTTACTTAAATAATACAATTATTTAATTTTCAATACATTTTTATTCAATTTCTCTGTCGACTGACATCAATGATTAAAAATAAACATTATTAGATAATAGAATAAAAATTATCATAATTATAGAGCAAATACGCTTAACTCAAACATATCATATCAAGATTGATATAATATAATACGACAGTTATGTATGTAAATACATATTTGTGTGTGTATTCCCAGGTCTACCATATTTCTTGACTCAAATGAAATACTAACACTCTAACTGAAACTATCAATACTATTAGTATTATTAACTATAAATTAATTAAATTTAGTTAAATTAAATATTTAGCGAGAAGTATATATAATATTTCTTTCTGTGTAAGAGTATGAGTGTAGTAATGGGAATCGGGAAAAGCAATGAAGTGAAGATGGAGGTCATGTGCAGTCCAGACGAACCATGACACAGTGGAACTGCTGTGCTATAAACATGAAAAATCAGTAAAGATAAAAAAAGAAAAATATTTTAAAATGTCAAATGAAAATTGGTTACTGCTAGAACAGAATATAAAGATTATTTTGAATGTATTTGAGCATATTAAAATACTATTTCAAAACACTCCATGCTCACTGTCATCGCTCGCTGTCTTCCATTCTCTCACTGTTTGTCTCATGGCTTTTCGGAATTTACAGCTGCTTTGCCACGCCCACTGTTTGCTAGTTGCAGCTTGGCTGGGCCTGGGATACATCAGACATGCTCGTAAATAAATCAATGAGCCATTTTGTATGAGGCTGCTTCGCCTTTGCCTTTGCCTTCGCCTTGTAGTCTCGAGTCTCCATTGACAGGGATGCCGCATTTTTTCCATGCTCTCATAGTGACCAGCGCATAAATTTGTGCAACTTGCGGCAATAGAGGCTCGACCCGAAGCCCGAGGCACTTCTGAAGCTGGGAATGAGTAGGGTTACTCACTAGGTCTTGGCCTCCAGCTAGAGCCGGCTCTCATCACAGCTGACGTATGTTTAGCTTGAGTGGATTTTATTGTGACAGCGCTAGGATTTACTATAGAGAACAACTGCAACTGGCAGCCAGTAATGAGGCCTCGGAGTCAGTGTTCCTTCTCTCAGTCCTCAGTGCCCGTTCTCCGCCATGTGGCCAGTCTATAGTTTAGTGTCTGACTGTTTTACGCATTGCTCTGTAATTAATTTGCGCCATTTTTGCGATCTACGTTAAATTTATTGACTGCATTCAAACGTTGCGCATACGACGCGTATCCCCAGAGTCTCAGCACAAAATCAATGCTAAAATATGCAAATTTTTATTTGCGCGACAATTTCAATTTAAGAACGACGACAGCGTACCATTTTCTATTAACATTACGTTCACTTACTCCCACTGCTCTCCCCCCATTGTTTTCGGTTAGCGAATTACTCTCAGCAGTGCCGTTAACACCGACGCGTCGCTCCACCCCCTCCTCCACTCCATTCCCAGGCGAAACCCCAGCGCAGCAACAGGGCAATCCCTCGCCCCAATTCAGCACGTTGGGTATGCGAATGGCTTTTCGAAAAATGGCAATCTATAAGCAAAAGTTTGGATACTTTTTAAGGCCATGGTTACGCATTGAGCCATCCAGGGGATCATTATGTGTGCGCCCACGTTATGGCGCCTAAAAGTGGCGTTTGGGTTTATGTTTGCCTGCATGGAGTTGGGGCATGGCCTTGGGCTTGGGCTTTGGTGTGGGCAACGCTTCTCAGTCTCGGTTTCGCCTAAAACTTTGAAACAGTGAAAGTAATTTAAAAATGTATAAAGGTTAATTCTTGAACTTTCTGTTAGCTTTTTAAGATCAAAAGTATTAAATGAACAAAGGGAACTATTATGATTGTATTGGCTGATGTTTGGAACAGACTGAAGAGGCGTGTGTCACCCATTTACTTCTAAAACTGTTCAGTTTTTTGAGTAAAATATTTTATACTAAATGTGAAATTTCTATCTTAAATAGTCGCTGCCTGAGAAGTGAATATGTGTAAACGACCTTAGTGTAAACGTAGTAGATATGCAAACGGTGAACATGCGACTCTCTCTTGAGCGACCATGGGGAACTTGCGCTCAGAGAGAGCTAGCCACTCATTGAGCGTTGTTTCGCTTAAGCTGTGCTCACTTGTCGACTGTATTTGCCAAGTTGTTCTATGAGGCCTCAACCAAGAGTTGAGCGACAAACGACCCTAAGTGAAGCCCTCTCAAATGAGATATAGAAATGCATTCTGATGACCAAGTAGTTGCTTAGCGATAAGCATCAGTCGTGAGTGATTGATCTACGTCGCTCTGCTAAGACCGTTTGCTCCAAAATGTTTTTAAACCAAAATACTGAAAAGACAAAAAAATCTGTGAATATCTGGCAAGCTAGAGAAATTTGGAGTTTTAGTAGTATTGTTATTTGTGCTTCTTTTCTTTATGGTAGTATATTAATAATATTAAATAAATTTCGAGCTCGATTCGAATGCTCAATAAGGGTCGATTGCGTGCGTCTTTGGCCTTTCTGTTTGCATTACTCTCTGTAATTGCTTTGCATTTAAACAAAGACACATTGAATATGGTTTGTTAATGAAGACTCTCGCAATGCTTCTTGTCGATTTCCTTAAGACCTGGAAAAGATAGACAGAATCTTTCTTAAGTAAAAATCAAATAAAATATAGAGACGCTTACGAGGAAGTCTGGCATTGTGGCGCATGCAGTTAGCGACAGCAAAGTGACACGGATTGGAGAACTTGTAACATTTACTGCCATCGCTGCCATATGTTTCGTATATGAACTTGGGACACTTAATAATATGACAATTTCGTTTGACTGAAGAAGCTGAAGAAGCGGAAGCAAAGAAACTCCTGATTAATCAGAGAACTAAGGCGGAAAATGTATCACTCACAGGGTAAATAAGTTTCGACAAACGCTCTGGGAGATTCGTAATTGTAGAAATCGGCTCGAAACTGATTCTCGATCTGCTGGTTATATCGAGTGTCCGGACTGTGGTTCACTTTATCCATTTCAGGCGAGGCATTGATTCTTCTGGAGTTAGTTTCACTGGGGGCAGCTTGGGGTTGCACTTGGGGTATATCACGTCCAAAGAAATCTAGTTCTTCATCGGATTTATCCTCAGTAAAGGGCCAATATAGGTTTGCTCGCGGAAGGTTGGCACTTTCGTGAATTAAGCAATTGTAAAATATAATAAAACAACTGACTGGCATGCTCGAAGACTACATGAATTGCCGATTTGAAAGTCAAAATGCTACAGATGTTCTCTTTCCGAAACTAGTTCATTATATACTAGCACCATCCAGTGGCTGAGTATGAATCCGTAGCTATTGTTTTTATGGTTGCAATAACTTTAGTTAGTTAGCTTATTTTTTATTCATTTAGTTTCTCCACTCCTTCTTCCCGCTTATAATTATAATTATAGTCATAAATTTACAGACTTACTTGCTATCTATTCTGTCTTCAACTCAACAAGTAATTTCCATAAAGCGCACGAGCAGAAAGATGAATAATTATACAAACATCAAGGTCGGCGTTTACGAGATCAGTTTGCAAAAAATATGCATTCTTCGAATTAATAAATTATACAAAATTTATTATAGATTTGTAGCCAAAGCAAAAGTCGTGATAATGCCAGACATTTGAGTATGCTAAAGACGCTTGTAACAGTTTTACAAAGTGTTTAATCTGTAGCTGGAAAAAGTACTAAATGGTCTATTATGATTAAGCAACCAGGGAAGATGAATAAAGAAAAAGACCCAAAAGAGTAGAATGCAATTAAGCTTGTTTTCGACTTTTTTCCCCCTAAACTTCAGTCCTGTCCCTCTAACAGATTATGGCATCGTCCATATATGCTGTGAAATGTAGCCTAACAGAATAATAATACCAGGAAATAGTATCAGATAATCGATATTCTGCACTAGGCATAGGGTAGCGTGTCTGCGCTCAGTGTGTATGCGAAATTTGCGATTGCGGGTATGTATGTGTGAGTATTGGGTATGGTATGTGCTTGCAACTATATTTATATGCATATGTGTACATATGTGAATACTGATGCTATCGACGCCCGAGGCAAAGCATAGTTGTATACTCTTCATTGTGTCCGACTGTAACTTTTCGGATTTTTTTCGGTGCATAGACTGTTACTGTTATTTCGCGCTCTGCTGACTAAGTGATTGTTTAGGGCGAAATCAACATAAATGCTTATAATTATGTAGATGCATAAAACCACTTTATTATTTTTGGTTTTAATTGAATTTGAATTTGAATTTATTAACGTAATTATATAGTCAAGCAGCTTCGTTTTGTGAGGCTTGCTTTGCTCTAGCTATTTACTACACTTGTCTTTGCTACCATTCTGTAATTGACGTTCGACCGAAACACACGTCTTAGTTTGTCAAATTAAAACAGAAGTATAAAATGTAGAAATTTAAATAAATATAGAAAATCAAATTGTAGAAAAATTAAGGAGTTAGTAGATGAAGAGAGAATGAACTACAAGGGCTCAAAGTCTAAAGCTGCAGAGATCTTGAACTCTTTACTTACTAAACCTGACACTTAAAGTAAATCTCTCCACTTGAACTCACACTTTTCCTTCTTTTCTTAGTACTCGTATTATTACACTGTGCTGCAAAATCCAATTCCCTAAGTTGGCAAGGAAAACAGCGCGTGTTAAAGCGTAAGATTGTCGGATTAATTGCTTGAACTATAATATCATAAATAACAGGAAATGAAATCAAAATAAAATATATTAAAACCAAACTGAATCATTGACAAGCTTTTAAAAATGTACGTCGGAACTCTATGGAAAGGAGATTCGGAGAGGCGACACAACTTAAGCTGACTTGGCTCCACTTATAGTATACCCAAAGTATTTCGCCTCCTTAGGGCAGTGGAGCAGTGAAACTTCGGCTGGAAGATTTATAGCAGACGGAGGAGAGAAGCGCCAACTCACAGCGAAAATAACTTTAGCGGAAAAGTGCCGACAAAATACAAGAAAATACTTAACCAACAAGGCGGTCAGAGTGCCACACACACGCACACACATACAGTGGGAGGGGGAGGGGGATTTGAGCACACTTACAGATATTTTTGGGATCCCGAAACTCTGCAGCTCGCTTCGGCGCGTCGAACCGAAAACTTCATGAATTTAATTACCGAATTTTTTCGCTGTAATTACGAAATTCTTTTGGCCAAAAGTGGAATTTTCATTTCATTTTCATTAAAATATTTTTGCTGTAAGTGTTTACAAATATGCCAGACCTAGGACCCATACCCATTCCCTCTCCCCTCGTATACCCCGTTTGCCACACACACACACACACACATACATACAAACATATAGTATCTACTAAGCAGACAAAATTGCTATTTACAAGATGTTGACACAATTATTCAGTTATTGGCCCGCAAAGCCACAAAGTGTCAACGGAGTGACTTACTCGGACCGTACTGCACCAGGGCTGACTGAGCAGTGGCCGACGAGGAATGACACTTCTTACCTGTGCATTATTAACTCGACCACGATAAGCTCATAATGAGGCTGGATAATTTCTTGCCCCCAAATGTGTGGTGATTGGTGTGTCTGCCTGCATCCTGTGTTTGCCATAATAGCCAGCCCAAATGAAATGTGCATTCAATTTGTGATTATCTAACACTCATTATGTTTATTTATTTACTTAACCATTCATTCATTTATAATCGTTTTCTTTGAAGTAAAATGTAAAAAGGGATTGAAATGGATGACAGTCCTGGAAATATGTTACATGGTGGAACTCTATATTAAATTAGAAGTCAATTTAATGGTACTTTATGTTTTATTATAATGATAATAATAATAATAATTACTCAGGTATTATTATTTTGTTATATTAATTACATTCATTAGTAAGCACTAAACACATTTCTAAATATTAACCAAGGAGGATGGTCACTATTTTTGAATTTTTCTTGAATTTAAGGAATACAATAAAACATTTAAGTTTTCAAAATTATGCCACTTTCTTTATTTTTGTGTAGCGCCACTAGCGGCATTATTATTCACTTATTGCGCAAGCCATCTGTTGACTGTCAGCAGTACCTGCACACATACCGTATTTTGTCAGTCACAGCCACCAGTTTCTTTAAATACCACTTAATAGATGGCGCTACTAATAGCTGCAAACGCCATCTAGTGTTCATCCCCAATTCGTTGTTAGCCGGTTAAATCAAACCCCATTTGTGGTGTTTAAAATGGTTTTTAAAATTTTTCTTAATTATTTTACAACTTTAAGTTGCTATAAACGAAACGGATCTATTTAACTGTATTACTGTAAATAATATGTTGTTTTATTTTATTCATATTTGGCGCTTCTTTATTTTTAAGTGGCAACCGTGCATGTGGCACTGAACTATCGAACCAATTAACGACTTATCGATAATGCAATGGTATTTCAGCCGGAATCATCTGTGACATAATTCCCAAACAAAACAATTGATGGGAATTCGGTGAATTAAACTATAATGAAATTACATTGGCAATTGGCCAAGAGTACCTTGCGCCAGCAATGGCGTAATCTGAGCCATGTTCCGGCTGATTCAGCTGTCGCAAATACCGTCAATACTGCTGCTCAGACAACAACAAATAAATCCAGCACTCTGAGCAGTAGCAGAGCACGTGAAACATTTGTGGAACGCATAGATCGTGGACCAGGTCTGAAGGACTTCTTTGCTGTGAAGCCCAAGCAAAGGCAAGTTAATGACGAGGACAGCCTTGTCGTAGACAACCAAATACCATATCTGAACTCTGTCGACTACAATGGCAACGGACGGCGGGTGCACTTTGAGGTGTACGGCTGTCAGATGAACACAAACGACACGGAAGTTGTGTGGAGCATATTGCAGCAGCATGGTTACCAGCGAAGCGAAGATGCCTCAAATGCTGACGTCATCATGCTAGTCACCTGCGCCGTGCGTGAAGGCGCAGAGCAAAAGATCTGGAATCGTTTAAAACATTTGCGAGCCGTTAAGGAGAAGCGGGGCAGTAAACGGCAACCGCTGCAATTAACACTCCTCGGCTGCATGGCAGAGCGATTGAAAGAGAAACTGCTCGATCAGGAGCAGTGCGTGGATGTCATTGCAGGACCCGATAGCTATAAGGATCTGCCAAGATTGTTGGCCATTGCCCGCCATTATGGCAATTCTGTAATCAATGTGTTGCTCTCCTTGGACGAAACCTACGCAGACGTCATGCCCGTGCGGCTTAATTCAGATTCACCCACTGCATTCGTCTCCATTATGCGAGGTTGTGATAATATGTGCACATATTGCATTGTTCCCTTTACTCGTGGCCGTGAACGCTCTCGTCCGCTCGAGTCCATTGTACGCGAGGTGCAGCAACTGCAAGAACAGGGTGTTAAGGAGGTGACGCTGTTGGGGCAAAACGTCAATTCGTACAGAGATACCACCTCCATAGAGAGATCGAAAACAACTGATACAATGGCACCTGGTTTCAGTACAGTATATAAGCCCAAAGCTGGTGGACTTCCCTTCTCAGTGCTGCTTCAAAGCGTGGCAGAGGCAGCTCCAGAGATGCGTATTCGCTTCACTTCGCCACATCCCAAGGATTTCTCCGACGAGGTACTGCGTGTCATACGCGACTATCCCAATGTTTGCAAGCAACTGCATCTTCCAGCTCAGTCGGGAAACACGGCCGTGTTGGCCAGAATGCGAAGAGGCTACACACGCGAGGCGTATCTCGACCTGGTTGCGCATATTCGGCAAATAATTCCCGAAGTAAGCCTGTCAAGCGACTTCATTTGCGGCTTCTGCGGGGAAACCGAAGCGGAGTTTGAGGATACCATCACATTGATTGACACCGTTCGTTACAATGTGGCCTTCCTCTTCGCCTACAGCATGCGGGAGAAAACGACTGCCCACAGACGCTATGTGGACGATGTTCCCACAGCGGTTAAGACTGCTCGATTGCAACGTATGGTCCAGGCATTTCGAAAAGGTGCCACGCAGTTGCACAGACAGTTTGAGGGGCAACGGCAGCTCATACTAATCGAGGGCAAGAGCAAACGATCCGATAGTCACTGGTTTGGACGCAATGATGCCAACATCAAGGTTATTGTACCCGCCGGTGTCCTGCCCACGTCTCAAGGCAACCACAGCCTAAAGGACATTGGTGTGGGCGACTTTGTGATGACCCGTATTGTTGAGTCAAATTCGCAAGTCTTGAAGGGAGTGCCACTGCACCTCAGCAGCATAGGTGATCGTTACTGTCGCCAAGAGGCAAATGAGCTTAGGAACTGATTGTGACTACAAAATAAATGTAAAAACATTAGACTGATTTATTCATATTTATGTACTTATAATCACGTTTCCATGGGCTGCTCGACAAGACTTTCCGCGGTTACTTCGCTGCTTCTGCCATGATGCTTGGCAATATGGCTGCGATAGAACTGGAAGATTTCCGCACTGGCAGCCCGACAAATGCATTCGATGTCATTGAACTGGGATATCTTGAAAGAGCCTTTGGTCTGCACCAGCAACAGGTTTCCGTCTACAGAATCAAAGGCAATAGTGAAACTAGCCTGCTGTTGTACCGTTTCGCGCAGTTCCGGATCCACCACGTATTCTCCTTTTTTATTTATAATGCAGTGAACAGCCGCAAAACTATACTTGAGTGGCAGACCACCAATCAGCATTGCCAGACAGGCTGCATTCAAGGCGCACGCATCGATCTGCAAGGCAATATTTAAATTATTCGATGACTGCTGTCCACTACTCAAATCTTACACTTCCGCGGTCCTCCAACTCCTGCAGCTGGACAGACAGTTTTGCACGCGGGTAGGATTCACTTAGCACCGCTAAATCCAGCACATCCCGTATGGCCGCCTCGCGTATACGCTCCTTTATCTGAGGCAGACCCGCCTTGGGTCGGTAGTTGCACTCTAGGTAGCAGCCTTCAATGCTTAGATTCTGTGTTTTCACCTCAATCGGTCCTAGCACAGCAGCAATTATAACTGTGCCACCTAAATAGATGTGAAAATAATTTAGCCGGCAGGTTAACGACGAGTGACACAGTTACTAACCCTGGCTGTACATGACGGATCCATCACAGCGGGAGAGCGGATTAAATTTGCATTGCATCTCTCTTAATGCATCCTGCTTTTTCTTTGCAAATTCATTGTCTGAATCTGTCATTTTTAAGTTAATTTTATAGAAAGTTTAATGGAATTAAACGAGCGCGTGTTGACAAAAAAACACGCTTTAGAGATGTGCGCACGGCTGCCACAGTTCGCGTTTTTGCGCCTAATTTAGCATTTTTTATGCGTTGGTGCAGTGGTACTTTTTTCTTAAATTGACCTTTTACATCGGTAAGATAGCCTTAAATTGAGTTAAAATCAATTTCAAGCTATATATAATTATTATAATTTCTTCTGTTGACCTCACAAGCAGATTTATTTGCCATCTGAAGGATATAGAACAAGATATTGAGAAGGCTATTGTAGCGGCTATTCGGGGTTGTGACATGCACTAAAGTTATGAATTTAGCTAGCTTAGGTTGTGCACTTGACTAAATTACACTGCGTGAATGATTTGTACGCTTTACGTTGCTTTCTGTATATTTTTTGCGCGCCAAAAAGACTCATTGGTTGCCTCTTTTAAGCGATTTCCACTCTGTTAACAATTTTAATGCAATTACCCGAAGAGATCAATATTATTGCTAAATACATATGTATTTAATAAACGGTAAATATGCTTATGCTCAAATTTGCACTTGTCATTCATTTTTATTGAATTATGAGCAAAACGGGCCTTGGCATCCAAAGTTTTAAATAAACTCTCACTCTGAAATCAAAATATATATACTTTGATTCCTAATAATGGGTCTGTTTTGCGCTTCAACTGAAACAGTTATTCAATTTTCTTGACTTCATTGAGTAGAAAATTTAACATTTTTAATGTTAGTACTTAACAGTCAATCTGCCTTTGCAGAAACATATACCTCACTAAAGGTAGGGTATCACATAGAGATTCACCAAAGTGGAGTGAAAAAGAGTTTCCCGTTATATCTCAGTGTGCTTAGTTACATGTACATATGTATGTATTTCGGTTCACGAGCATATGTGCACATGTCTGTGGCCTGTGGGATTGGTTGGAAGAGACAAAAAATATGTATAAAAGAAAGTGTGTACATACATATGTAAGTATATTTATAGTCATATTTATATTCGTAGCGTATACGTATACGCCTACGCACACGCAGACTGACAATCACGTGATCCCTTTTATTATATCACAATTCTAAGTGATTGATTTTTTTTTTAATGACGGTATATGTATTGCCGATTTAGAATGAAACGAGTAAATTTAAAAATTTTGTAATTTTATTAAGTATAGTATTAGACAAAATTTATATTATTTGGAATATTAGGGTTACTTATATATATTTTAGGTAAAAAAATTCTTATAAGCCCCTTCTATAAAAAGTATATGTACATTTGTAGGGCGGCATTACAACTTTGGTAAGAAAATAGACTGGTCTTCATATGGTACAAGAAGAAATTACAGTATAATTAAAGATCTTCTCATAAAAGAAATCTAATTGAATTGTCGGTGTGATGTAAAAATTCATTTAACTCTCATAAAATGACTGTGACAGCATTTCTTGTTAACTCTATGACAGCGGCAGACTTTTAACAACTCTACCAATAAATTTCACATTTTTAAGGTATTTTTTTTAAACATTTTTGCAAAAAAAATTATAATATTGTTGTACGCTTTTTGAGGTGACAACAATATAAATCAAAATGATGTACAGCAAAAACGCAATCATGAAAGATAAACCGAAAGAATGTAAAAGCGGAAACAAGCAAAAAGTGTGCATCAAAAACTTTGACAGCTCAAAATAAAAGAAAGAAATTGAATGAAAAGAGCAAAACATGCGAAATAAACAGATATATATGCATATCGATTTTTACTTTTATTATTAATAAGTTTTTAGTATTTGTGTTTTATGAATGATTTTCGAACTAAACCTTCCTTCTGGATGTCTCAGAGATATTTACGACATATTAAACAAGCCAAGTCTCTAGCTTTAGTCCACTCCTCATTCTTTTAGTCGCTTCCTTTTATCCTCCTTATATGCAGATAATCAAAAAGGGTTACAAGGTTGTTTTATTTTATTTTTGGGACAGCGGCACGACGTGCATAATAATAAATATGAGTGGATGCAAACAACAATTCATAAAATAATAATAAAAATATAATAAAGACAAACAACATACAACATGTAAAGCATGTGTTTACCCTACAGCAGAACCTAAAGACTTATCCCGTCTTAGAACCGAAGTTAAGTTCCCATTCCTATGCGAACGGAGGGAGCTAACGCAATAATAGGAACCACTGCACTGCGGTTTGAGTGTACATAAAAAATCTAACAATTTAATAGAATGCTGTATATTTTGTTGGACTATACAAATATCCTATTATAATAGACTTAATATAAAATATTATTTTAAATCAAGTGGATTAATTAATTTAGTTATATAAATAATGTGTCCATATTATAACTTACGGTTTATCCAGCGACTTACATTAAAGACATGAAAGGTTTGACAAAGACTTAATATAGAACTTAATTTATTAATTCACTCATAACCCTTCAATGATCAGGATAAGCTGTAAGGATTGTTTTTCTGAGATAGTACTTATTATTTCATTCGTATATTGTTGAGTGTCTCGACTCGAACTGGTTGAGTATTATGTCTGTATATCAAAATTTAATGTTTGAATTCTTCCCACTTCGAGGCGAGCAAATGTGCTTTAGAATTTATTCGAATTCATTAAATATCCCCTTTGTCTTACTATAGCAAAGGGTATAAGCAGCATGACGCCATTTTAAAGTGATGCGTTCCGATTTATTTTAATTCAGGCGTTCGGAAGCTTGGCTGAGCCACTTTGCGGTAGGTTGGGACTAGAGATGGGCATGGACCGTGTTTTCTTCATGTCACATCGTGAGTCGTTGGCTGGTAATAAGCAAATCATAGATACAATTTTATCATATTATAGAAATCTCATTTTAGAAGAACATACAAAGCATTACTTTGAAAAAGATGCTTTCAAAGACGAAAAATGGCAATAAAGAAAAACGTTCTTTTTGCGACGCATGGATCTGAGAAAGCTGAACAGCGTTGATTTAGATTGTGCTATGCACAATAGTTTTAGGGTCTTATGATCTAATTATAACAATCTCTATCATATAATATCAGTGGAACTCTCTCTTCCCCTTCTTATAGTAAATCCTCACTCCTTAATTATCTTCGTAGTCTAACTAACTAACTAAGTCAACTAACCTTGTCAGACGAATCCATTAATGATCATTCATTTTTAAACTTGTTTCATTTAGTGCCCAGACTTTGAACTTTTAATTTCATATTTCATTTTTTACTTTTTATTTGTTAAATTTAAAACTTAAATTAATACTTGAATTCCTTAATTTAATAATATCATTTTGATTTAATTTAAATTATTTTCTATTCTTAATGTTAACTGGACTTAGTTGATATTTTTATTTAAATAAATAAATATATAAATTTTCTTATACCCCGGACAAAAATTCTCATAGCAAAGCAGCTGATTTGATAAGATTAGTTCATGTGTTTAATAGCTTTAATATGTCTGCAATTTGGATTTTTTTCTTAGTTTTTATGACAGTTTTTTTTACCCAAAAATTTTTTACTTTGAAATGCCCTACTCATTTAAAGCCCATTTGCTCACCACGAATGAGGAAGATTTTAAAAATTAAATTTTGATGTACACAATACTCAACCAACCTACGTAACTACGGATGCAGTTCTTCGAGTTGAACGAAATAATGTGTGCTATCTCAGAAAAACAATCCTTACAGTTTTTCCTTATCATTTAAGGGTCATGAGTGAAGGTTAAAGTTTTTTTTTTTAGCTTTTATGATCAAAAGTTGTTTTAGTTTGATTCGTTTATCCAAAGCCTTGATGTGTGCTTTAAGATTTATCAAGTGCTTAATTTGGAGTACCCAAAAGCTTGTGAGCCAGCATGGCTCTTCATTCAAAAGTGATTTCTCAATATCCATACAAAATTTGATAGCAAGTAAGCAAACATTACTGTTCTTCATTAAGTTCTTAAGATTTAATAGCGGTACCGATTGAAAATTTTCTAAATGTTTGGGATTGAATTTAAGATTATGTACTATGATATTGTTCACTTCTTATGTGAATTGAAAAGGTTTTGTGAAGACAAAATATTACAGTCGCCTGTTTGCAAAAGAGTCATAACCGAAGTAAGTTTTGCAATAATAGGGGCTATTTTAAAAAAATGATGTAATTTAACAATAATCGAATACAATGTGCTTTTAGTACTTCTATTCCGATTGCCTAACCTCAGATTTAGTTGACATACATATATTGTAGGTAAATGAAGAATATGCTAGGAGTTCACATCATCAGTACGATATTGACGAGTCTTTAAATTGTCACATAAAGGCATTTAAGGAAATGATAGAGTTAGGGATCATTGGCATTTTTAATTCTAACCAATGCAATATGCAGGTAATTTTATACCTATTTTCTTTCACAATTTCTCAAAGTATGACTCGCACTTATTTGTAAAAGAACTGGCTAGCATTGAGGGTGAAATAAAAGTAATTCCTTTGAATAAGGTTCCTAAACATGGTAATAAGGGATTGACACCTTGGCATAGCGCACTGATGGCTACTTTCCTTATTATGAAGGAAAAACAAAAGGACAATAGCTGTTACAGTATTTATAAATACATTCATTTTATATTACTTGAAACCGCAATTGTTGAAAAGGTAATTAAATGATCTATTTTATTGTTTTGCGGTGAAGGTAAGGAAACAGTAAAGAAAAGGCGTGAGCAAGACTTATAATGTCAGGTATGTACATACCGCGCTACTTCTAAAAACCCAACTAAACTTATTTCGAATTTATTTTTGAAGCTGGCCAAGCACTGCTTCCACATTTAGAAAGGGTAATGAGCTACCATCTAGCGTCGAAAGTGAATTTCGAGTTGTTTGCAGAGTACACGCTGCAAAGTCTTCTCTTTAACGATTGTGGAAATCAAATCGTTCCAGAGTTAGATGACGTTAACAATACAACTATTCAACAACACCTTAACAATGATTGCAGAATACACGTTGCAAAGAGACTATTCAAAGATTGTGGAAATAAAATCATTCCAGAGTAAGATGACCTTAACAATACAACAATATAACAAGCCTGCCTGCCACATACGGCCTGTTTCTGTATTTCTGATTCTGCTACTACATAAGTGCCTACATACATCGTATTATCCTCCTCTACGCTGCTATAGCTGCTGCTAAAAGAGAAGATTTCCTGCTGCCTACTACAAAAACATTGGCAGGCTTAACAATGTTTTCAGAATACACGTTGCAAAGAGAAGATTCAATGATTGTGGAAATCAAATCATTCCAGAGTAAGATGACCTTAACAACGGTGGGCTGCAACATCACGGAAATTTATAACAACCACTCTTATGATATAATAACAAGAATAGCAATAGTTCCAGGAGAAGGATAGTAAGTGGACTTTGGTGCGCATCATTCGTATGGAGCTCAACATGAAAAAATGTGATCCTATGAAAAGATCACGGTTCTTTGATCTGCCAAGAAAACTTAAGACAAAGAACGCATGTATAAACGTCCAAAAGATGAAGTGTTTTACTTCCAATGGGTAATGATCTTTGATCTGCCAAGAAAACGCAGACGAAGCTAAAATGTTACAATCAGTGTAAATGTCTTTGGATATGATGAGAAAGCGGGTAAAGTGATAGGCCCACTTTATTGTTGTGGTGAGGAAATAACGGCTCACGTCAATTTGTTATTTCTGGATGGAACTAGCAACATACATGGACACTATGTGTGAATAAAAAATAAAAAACTTAAAGAAAATATGCAATGAATTAAAGATGAACTAACATATTTTTTAATTAGTCTATTATCAAATAGATTACTATTGCAAAACAAGTGCCCAAATACACCTACGACTCACTAATATTAATTGATTTGGGCCTCTGTAATTCAAGGCATACATATTAGGCATAGAAAATAAGTACTAATCTAAAAATTCAATTTTACTTTAAATAATCGAGCCGAGTCTCTCGTTCCTCAGTCTTAAACCGGACATGACAAGTGCCAAAATACACCTACGACTCACTAATATTAATTGATTTGGGCCTCTGTAATTCAAGGCATACATATTAGTCATAGAAAGTAAGTACTAATCTAAAAATTCAATTTTACTTTAAATAAACGGGCCGAGTCTCTCGTTCCTTAGTCTTAAACCGGATTCCAACTTCTTACAGCGATTTTCATTTTGGTGACCCTAACGTGATTTCCAAATATATGTTTATTTTAGCGAAACCTTATTTATTGTTCACGCAAGTTAATAGAAAGCCACCATATACTATAGCTATAAAAATACACAAATTTTTTTGTATGTATAATGGAAAACATTGATGAAATCATTAAAAACGAGGTGTGCCTGACTAAAAACAATATCTATCAAAAAGTCACTAAAAAGTAAGCCAGAAAGTTGGATAGCTCGAGCCAAAAAGAAGATTCTACAAGAGTACCGAAAAACTCAAGTAAACATTTAGTAATTGGACCCCTTTCTTAAGTATCTGGAACATGAGTTGTTCGCGTTGGAAGCATGTGGTAAAAGTACCAGCCAGATGGAAAACGAAAAGCAAGATCCTCTTGATTTTTTTGTTTGTTCGAAAACTAAGCAATCCAGTGAGAGAAAAAGTACACCTCTCGTCGAATGGCTTCAGACAATAAAAGCGTTGAATCGTAGAACAGAAGAAATATTCAAAGCCTCTTGATTTTTTTATTTGTGCAAAAAACTAAGCAATCCAGTGGGAGAAAGCGTTTAGGCCTAGTGGAAAAATTGCATCGACATTCAGACTGCGGAGCCCTTTCTTAAGTTTCTGGAACATGAGTTGTTCGAGCAAAAGTTTACAGCTCGTCGAAAAACTTAAATAAACATTTAGTCTTTGGACTTTCTTAAGTTTCTGGAACATGAGTTGTCCAAAGTGCAGACTGACGTCATTTACCCCGAATTCAGTAAAGCCTTTGACTCTGTAAAATATGATCTTCTTGATCTCAACCTACTGCCATTTAGCGTGAAATAAGCATCCTTCAACAAATTCCTACGGTTCCACACCTACTTATACATACCCGTCACTGCCTCAAGGAATTTTTTTAAGACTTCTTTTTGAAATCAATTTCCAACACTTCTGTATTTAGGTACAACCTAACATTTAATCCTCCCGTCTTGCTGCACTATATCATCGCATTAATCCACCAACCACATCGGAGGAAATTTTCATTAAGATCCTACGTTGGATGGATGCGTAAGTGGCACCCGGACCTAAATCTGATGAGAGACGGATTCTCATGCTCTAATAAATACTTAATGCTTTCAACAATTTGTTGGTTAAGGAAAGGAAAGCTTGGCGAACTACATAAGATATTGATACAAGTCACTAATTCGACATGGTGTAAATATTCTGCCAGGTTACTAAAAAAATTATACTAAAAAGGAGACAGTGCCTGACCGAACTGAAAATCATCGGGGCGAAAACACCGAGGATAATCCAAACAACAAGGAGAATGAAAACATCGACGTGAGTAAAACTTTAGGACCTAATTGACCACACGGGCAGATGATCCTGGAAAATATGTTACAAGCGATGGGAATTTGTTTTTTGTGGGAAAACCTCCGGTCTTCATCGGTGAGACAACGGGAACCCTCTCAAGTTACTAAAAAATTATACTAAAAATGAGACAGTGCCTGACCGAACTGAAAATCATCGGGGAGAAAACACCGAGGATAATCCAAACAACAAGGAGAATGAAAACATCGACGTGAGTAAAACTTTAGGACCTAATTGACCACACGGGCAGATGATCCTGGAAAATATGCTACAAAGTAAGATCGAAGAGTTTCCAAAAAGTTTCACACTCATTAGTAAATAGGGTTATGATGGATCATCAGGTCTAAGTGCCTATAAGCAGACAATTTCCAAGGGCAATAATATAAGCGATGGGAATTTGGAATTTGGGGAAAACCTCCGGTATTCATCGGTGAGACAACGGGAACCCTCTCAAGTTGAGAGGCGAACATTATTCGCTTCAGGCAGTCATTAGTTCAATCTTGAGATGAAGTTATTACTGTTCACCATGAATTTTTCTTCACAATGCTGGATGAACAAGTTTACAACGAACTCACGGATTCTAAATCAACTTTGCTGTGCGTCATTTGCAAGGAAAACCAAAAGGAATAAATGATTATGACCACGAGTACACAACTAACTAACTAAGTTAGTGCGTTGTCCTAAACTCCACTCATGTATTGCAGTCGGCTGCCAAATATTCGGGAATGATGAGCTATGCTAGATTTGAATCGTACTCTGGATAAAAAAATGGAAAAGATCAATAACTTTGTAGCCAATAATCAATCTCGCTTGGCTACAGCTGTTATAAAGGTGAAATCGAAAACGAGAAACAAGAAAACGGTTTCATTTTATAGCTGGGACGAGATCCCAACCGGATTACCTAACATAACCAATGCATAGTTGTTAGACACCAATAATCCCTGCAGACAACCAAGTACTAGCCACAGAAGGGTTAAAAAAATAAACCATTAACATAAAACAAAAAAACCCAGTTTTTTATTTTAATGGACCTCGAGCTAGCCAAAATCCCCCAATTAAATATGGAAAGGTCACCAAATACAGAATTATAAAACAATAAAATAAGAGAAGATGAGAACAATATCCTAATGATGTAAAAACATCTGTATAATTTAAACTGTTCCGATTATAGCACCCATTTTATTCTCCGCTTATCAAGTAGGATGGTATGAGACTTCTGGGTGTAAAGAAGACTAGCCACTTGGTTGACAGCAGTGGTTAATCAGTCAATAACCTCGTTGGTCTTTCATTTTACCTTCTCTGAGCAATGGAACAATAACTTTACGACAACAAGTTAGTGCGTTCTTCTTTAACCTCCACTAATGTGTAGCAACTCTCCAATTTTGCACAAATGCAAAAAAAAATTATTATAACTGGCAGATCTTCGATTACCTGTCTTAATTAAGCCATAAATACTGCGGTGCTTATGACCGAATGAGAGTCAGAATCAGAACTCTGGTTTCAAGCGGATATCAAACAGCTCAGTCGAACGTGCAAAGTTGTGTTGTTTTAATCAAAAATCAATAGAACTTCGTTGAAGTAGAAGAGAATTGGGACAATGAAACGCTTGCGAGGCGACGTTTATTTACATGAAAATATATAGAAAATGTGCTTTCGAAAGAGAAGGGCGCAGCTCTCTGATTATTTGTCTTAAATTAGTTACCAATTTTTTTTATTAACTGAAAGAAATGGCAAATTACTTGAGCCGATACTGCCTAAAGGGATATATATTTTAAAATCAATCTATAACACTTGCGAATTAGGATACCAACATACAATTCTCGCGGCTTGAGCCACATCTTTTGGGCACACCAAGCCACAAATCAGTTTATTTATTGAGTTTATATGGAAGTCCCTTCTGGATATAGGGATAAATATTCGTTTTTTTGTCAGCAATTCAAAACTTGAACGGGATTTGGTACGTAATCGGGTTGCTAAGAAAGCTAAAATTTCAGTTCAAGATTTGTGCGATTCAAATTTTGACCAAGAGCATTTAAAAAACTTGATTAGTGGATATTGATAAAAATGTTTTATGCTATAAATCAGCAGAAATTTTCATTCGGATACTGCGTCTACTTCACGATGCAGTGGCTGGCGAACACATTTCCAACAAGTGGCACCCGGAGCTGAATAACGCTTTCAACAATTCATTATACCGATAGGTGTTGGTAGAGTCACTTCGAATACTCAAAATGCACGACAACACTCTAACGACACAAAACCAACCCACCGTTGACATTATGAATATCACTGTAAAACCCTGCACCATCATTGTTACTTTTTTGTATATTCGTATAGATATTTTGGTTATAAATTAGATCCGAATGAATTTTAACAACAAGGACAATGTCAACATATCTAGTTTAAGAACTTTATGCATCATTGCAAGTCCGTACTCTCACGGCATTCACACATCATGTAACTGGAAGGTGCCGATAGCTTCTGTTTAACATTTTTAACAATAATAAAAACGCTTACATAATAAATAAAGTTAATATTTTGAATGAGAATAAGCTACTTGTTAGGCATATGCATGATAAGCCTTCTTGAGCCATTTTAAGACAATCTAGACCTAAACTAGACCTAATAGTACTAAGGTAAGCCAAAATCAATCTCCTATGTATGGCGATTGCGAAATTGCATAAGGATAATAAAAAATGGGATGGGATAACTTATACTAACGCACACGACCGTAGCCCTCGTAAGCACTTGAACATTTCAAGTCGACCCAAAGAGCAATCATAATTACTTATGTTATTTGTTTCTATTTGCTTGCACACCACTGTTTCCTATTCGCAAGACCGCAAAACAACAAAATTACAACTAACCGTACATGTGTACATATAAAAACCAAAAAAAATTTAATAATAATAATAATAAATAGTATAATTAACTCTCACTTAATATTAATAGCTCTCACTTAATATTAATAACTCTCACTTAATAAATAAACTAACATAACTTAAGATTAAAACAGCCAAGTGAAAAAAAACAAATGGCGAACGACCAGGAAAAGCACGTCTTGGCAGCTCAACAAGTGTCGGCGTTCTGTTTTCTGAATTTCGAGAGCGTCGTCGCTGCACTTGGCTTTGTGTCGGCGTTCTGTGTTCTCATCGTCGAGAGCGTCGTCGCTGCTCGCAACTGCATTTTTGCTGCCAGCGACGATCGCTCTCCCTATGTCAATGACCGTGCACTTTCGCCCGGGCCGCTCCCTCTCTCACTGTGTGCCTTCGCTCTCTTCAAGAGGGCGAGAGAGGTGGTTCTGCACTTGTGTGTGGCCGTCCGCGCACAAGGCATAAATCATTAATATAACATAAACACACTAACTTACTCGTATAATACTAACAACTAAAACTAAACACTCCTCGCAGAGGTAAACGCAACAATGTATTTATATTCATACATATAAATATTTCCATTAATATATATATTAATTTTAATATTCATGTATATATTTATACATATATTATAAACATACATATATATTTATATTCATATTCATATTAATTCATATTTTTTATTTTCTTATTCATATAAATATTCATATTCATATTTTTTATACTTCAATTCATATATGTACATATTAATATTCATATTCATATTCTTAATAATCATATTCATATTTATATTCATATGATTAAGCGACTTTGTTCGCTCTATGATCGATGGATCTTTTCCTGCTTACCTTTGCTGGCGAGAACCACAACAGTCAGGCCTCTCAAACCGCGTAAAAATATCAACGTACACAAACACATTCATCAACAATTACTCACACATGCATCGAAGAGCAAAGCACAGCAGCAATCAAGCCAGAGCCAATGGAATCTTAAGTTTAGTTGTACATAACGGTGTTCTAAGTTTGAAAAAGCTTTGTAAGCTTGCAATTGAGCTTACGACATTTTGGGTATGCAACATTATTTCGCTAAGCTTTGCATTATTATAGTGAGACTAAAAGTATGCTACACTTTTCAATTAAATAATTATCAAATTGATAATAATAGTCCAATAATATTTCGAATAATTTTTTGTTTGTTTGTGTTTACAATGTGTGCTTTCTTTTTTTCTGCTAAAAAGTTACGATTATGTGTGAATTTTTCAAAATTGATAATTCCCCTTGAAGGAAACCAGTTAAAATTTAAATTTAATAATGCCAATGGTGGGCCAATGTAAGTCAATATGAATGAATATGTAAATGACAATTATTACTATTTTCTTATAAGTTATGCTACACTTCTAGCATGAGTACAACTTTAGGCATCTTCCATTCAATCTATTTTGGCAAATATCAATACATAGTTTAATATCAGCCTATTCGATAAACTCTGTATTTATGTGGCTTTGTGCCTAGGTAGCTCTAGCTAATCGAGAGCACTTTAAACAACTCACAAAGAATTCGCATATCAAAAGCACATGTTCCCTACAAAGTTTCAGTGAGTGGCACACACACACACACACGCGCATACACACACTTGCCGATAAACCGGAAGTGCTTTAACGGTTTTGCATATTCTCAAGTGCCACTAAGTGGTGCTATTGCTTTCATTTGAGGTCCTTATCGCACCCTTACTCAAACGAGTACACCCCTAACAACACCCCCTCCCCGCACTCCCTTTCTCTGATTCCCGCTCTGTTTGTCTCTGCGAGAGACACTGTGTCTCTTTTTTTGCTTTTTGTGTCAACCGCACAAGTGTTTGTTATTATTCTATGTTAGTTTTTCCTCTTCTTTCATTCCGTTCGTTTGTCGTTTCTTTTTATTTTGTCCCGCTGACCATGACAGTTTATACCCTTGCCCCCTGACCCCTGACCCCCACGGCTGCTGCCAATACCCTTCCCTAGCCGTGGCAAAACTGTCCAGAACATAAATGACATTTATATTGGTTATAGAATGTATTAGAAGGAATGGTTGTTGCCGTTGTTATTGTGTACGTGCAACCATTTTGGCCATAAAAGCGTAACAATAACAAACAATTTTTACGACACAAACGTTGGCCAAAAAGGTCAACATATGAAAAATGACAACAGCAACAGCAACAACAAAAATTATAGTTAAGATTTCTGCTTGGAATCGCACTGTAAACTTTTCGCAATATTGTCGAATATACTATAGCAGTAGCAGCGGCAACAAAAAACACAAATTACAACAATGTTAATCACATATAACACCATAAAAAACGAAAAGGACCAACAACAAAGTGAAAATCATATCTACACTGTCACAAATTTAAAGAATATGTCATCAAATGTTAGTATTATTATTATTGTACCCCCTCTGTACCAAGAGTTTCTCCATCTGTAACTCTGCTTGGGCTGAGGTTTGCTACATACTCGACAGCGACGTAGTGATTCCCTTATCTTTGGAGTCTCCGCCGATCCAAGGCACTACATGTTATTAGTATCTGTGTAGAAGTCTCGACCTCTTCACTGCACAAATGTCAAAATGCAGAAAATGTCGTTACGGATCCTGCCTAACTTCTTCCGGTGTCCCGTCAGGACTCCTGTAAGAATTCTTAACGAGCTTTTGCTTAACTGTCTGCTCGACTAAAATCACTTCAAATTACGTTTACCCCATGTAAGTGAACATTTTATGAAAATCCATAAAATATTATTTTAATAATATTTCAAATTATTCAATAATCACGACTAACGTTACCACTAACAACAACATTGTCGATACATTCAGGCCTGTTCCCATTTACGAAATCGATCATTCGATTTACTTTTTGAAAAAAATGGGCTTCCTAAATTCGATGTAACGTATATTTTGATTATTAGTATTGATTGTCACTTCCACAAAGTTCGTTAGGTAAGTTGACAATGAAAGAAATAATCAAATAATCATATATAATTTTATCAAAATATAAAAATAGCACATATGTAAAATTAAAAATGTTTAAAATTCAATATTTCATAAATAATTTTAAATAAAATGCCAATACCATTACAAATGTCTCTATAACATAAAAAAAATTGAAATATTTTGTTACAGCTCTTTAAATCTCAAAATGTATAACTTCTTTCCATATTGCTTTTTCTTGTAAAATTTTAAAGATTTGTTTCAATTGAGAAATAGTACAATATAATATAGATAATAGTGTTAATGGGTGTTTTAAAGATAGATATACCCATTAGTTTTAAAAAAAAATAACTTCTGCTTTCAGTGTAGTGCACGTGAACTGAAGTGGATGCTAGATACCGCCTAAAAAAGATATCAGCAGTCAAAAAATTGCGTATACGACACGTGGCAACCGGAAAACAGCGCCAAATGTCAAAATGAAAGGTGAGTGAGTTTGTGTGAGTGGCTTAGGTATTGCGCGTGCTTTTGGCATATTTGTGTACCCACACATACACACACACGCTCACACACACACACTGATACACACAGTTCAGCATTTAAAGCACACGTTGAACGCTTTCGCCCATAAATCCATCGCCACAGCCAATACAAATAAACAAGGTAAGTGGGCGGGGCTGGGAGTGTTGTATGTGTCCAAAGCAGCGTTAGTTGAATGGACAGATAACCACACACACGTACACTAACAGTTAACCACACACACACATACGGTAAAAGCCTGCAATCTAGCGCCTGACGCGTCTCTGATTAAACTCTTTTTAATGTCCCAACATCGTGTGTCTAACATCATGGGTGTTGTTGGGCACTAGCAGTTGGCCAGATACACTTAAATATTGATCAAATATAAATTGGGAATAGGGAATATATTAAGAGATTATAATTCAAACTTTATTAAGTTAAATTCTGTATTGTGTGAATTAACTAAATTTAACTGAAAATGGTTTATTATTTGCCTTTTGCAGCACAGTTGCTATAATGTACTGTACTTTACATAAATTTTATTTTAGGTGTTGATTTTCTTTATATTTATAGCTAAAGTAAAGAGCAAAAATATATATTTTCAAATTTTAAATTACTATATGAACATAAATTTTGATTTACCCTCAAGGCAATATCGATAAATACATACTCATGCATTCATTGGAGTCATCCTCATTCCACTTTTCCCACACAAGTCATCCGGTTTCGTTTACATGTGACTGGCAAATTCAGAGTTGTCAAAAATTAAGTCGATTCACATAATCGATTATATTTTGTTATGGACATAATAAACTTTTAAAAAACGTACCAAATGTCAATTAAATTGGTTATATAAATAGTTTTTGTTACTGTTGATATTTATCGGCCTGTTTTTCGATTAAATACTAGATTTTTTCGGTAGAAATTTGGTTCTAATTAGACATTTGAACGTTTCATAGAAGGATTTTAACATTTGGCTCATTTGAATCATTGACCTCCAGTGAAAATCGAGTATAAAATAATATTTTCCCATTTGTTTCTATTTTTTCTCATTTATTCCACACTAATAAATATATGTTGTTTTCTTTTATTTATTTAAAATTTTGTTCACTTTTTATTACTATTTTTAATCACTGAGAATTAAACGGTATTAAATGGTATTTAGAGTCTAAAGCTCAATGCATATACTTAACTTTAAGTAAGAGTATTTATTTATGCATCTATGTATTTATGTTTTTCAAAGCTTCAATTTTTGATTTGTTGCCCTTGGGCCATCCACATGGCACACTTTCTGCAAATATTTTAAAATTGTTTTTCTTTATTTATTTCATTTATTGTTTTATTTTGAAGTTTTGCTTGGGTTCGCTTCCTTTTGGCCGGAGGAATAGGGTTATGGCAAGTCAGTCATGCATAGGGCGTCGAGACCCAAACAAATACACATAAATAGCTTGCCTTTTGGCTCGGAATGTTACCCTTTAGCCCTTTTTTGGGCCTTGTTGTTGTTGCTGTTGCTGTTGTTTTTCTGTTTGGCTTGAGAGACCTAAATCATATTAATGAATTTTCTTTTGGCCATGTTTTGCCCGTAGTGCGACATTAATTATGCAAAATTAAATTTTATATCGTCGCATTAGGCGAAAAAAGAGCCGAAAAGGAAAAGGAGACTGCCAGAGAGAGAGCAAATGTATGTATGTATGTGTGTGTGTATATGTACTGTAAAAAAGGACACCTCAACGCCTCTGACTTTCGCTTCAGTTTTTTGTTCGTGCGGCTTATTTAAATTTATGATTGAAAAAAAATTATAAATGCGAGCAGAGTATGAGGCGAAATCCGCTTTGGTCATTAGTAAGTTACGTGCTCTCTCTGTCCCTCTCTCACTTCCTCCCTATCTCACTCGCTCTGACACAGCTGTGACTTTTGGTTAAGCGGTTTTCACATTTTCCCGCATTTGAACGTAACGCACTGCGGACCTCATTAGCGCACATATTCTGCAATAGTTACTGAAATTTATATTTATCGCATTCGCTTCATAAATCATGTCAATATGCTGTACACACACTCACACACACACACAACCGGCGACACGACGCCGCAGTGCGCTCCCCCTTGCACTTCCTCTTCCCCTCAGCCCGATCACCTAAAAATTATTTTGGCTAGAAACATACATATCATCGTCCAGCAGGCGAAAGGACTAATTAGCCAACAGCAGGCGGAACAACACCGATGATAACACGGAATATAGAATAGACCATACACACATACTATATTCAAATAGCAGATAACGTAAGCTAAGAATGGTGTGGGCAATGGGACGAATCTGATCCCAGTTAAATATTTCAATAGCCTTCATATTGTATGGAGAAGTGATAGTTTATTAAGCAAAGAAAATATTATTATTTTGTATTGAGTATTTTTAGACCCTGTACTTCAAAAAAGTACAATAGGCTCTATTAAGATTGTGCAACTCAGAAATGTATGAAACGGGCAGAAGGAGGGCTAGCAGACCCCACAAAGTATATACATACATATATTCTTGTTCAGGACGACGAGCTGACTCGATATAGTCATGTTCGTCTGTCTGTCCGTCTGTATGAACACCTAGATCTCGTAAACTGTAAGCCCCTATAGTGCAATCAAATCAAGTATGTGTTAGATTTTTTATACCTCCCCCACAAACCGCGAATAACCAACACAGCCACAGCGATATGTGTGTATTGTTAGCATTAGCTGCTGCAAGAGAAAGTACAGGGTCTCCTACTGTCGGTTACATCCGACTGTAGCTTTCCGAGTTTTTTTTAATTTTTAAAAGTAAGATAAGCTTATTATGCAGCTCCCACGACAGTTTTGATATTGTTTGGCATTAATTGTTAGCAGTTCCACCCGGAATTGTGAAAAATGTCATTTATCCATTCAAAGTTTGAATTTAGACTCTGTATTATAGATTACATTAGCCACATGCTCTCACTCACATACCAAATTGAACCCTATTATGTTCTCTGTTGATCAAAGTTTCACGTTAGAGACCTCAGTTTGCCAAAGGTGTAACATATCCTAAGATACTGCTATTCAGTCCATTGATAGCTGTCGATTATTGGCCAAATAGCCGAAACCAAAAGATGCAGCCAATGGACCACTGGACAGCAAATACGATTGTGCATACAAATTCGTGTACATTCAGGGCTTTCAAATGGGTCTCTCTGTTATAGGGGCCAATTTGCAGCAACAACAAGTAACACCAACACCAAGACCAACACCAACACCAATACTAACAGCAACACCAAAGCCAAATGCAATCTCATCAGGCTGCTTTGCCTGGTTGCCAGGTTGCAAACGCAACAAATTTTAGGCTTACATCCTACTTTTCCTCCTCTACCTCCGCCCACCACAATTTGCCATGTAGTTACGATTAAAAAGTTTTTTTTCTTTCTCTGTACTGTGGCTTCGGTTGTTGCTGCTTCTGTCATTGGCAAAATGTCTGTGGCCAATCAATCTGCATGAGTGCATTCGTTGCCTGCTGCTGCACCTGCTTCTTAGCCCTGCTGCTCCGCTCCCCTCTGTGTGGCATCTATGCTCACACATGTGTAGAATTCGCAGCATCATTAACGGTGTCGACTGTTGCCCTTGTTGTCTCCTTTAACTCCGTTCTTTGTTGACTGTGTGGGCAAGGCTTAAACTGTACACCCTGTCAAAGGTCTACACAGGCTGCAGCACGACAGGATGGTTCACATCCGTTGACTGCTATTTCTAATTATCGATATCGATAAATAAATATATTGATTAAGTATGGCATGTATTGCTGCTATGCCAAATTACACCCTGTGTAGTCTGTACTCCTGTTTCTAACAACTAAATTAAGAAAATCAAATTTGAGAAAAAAATCAAAATAAAGTCCCCAAGTCTCGTTCATTAGTCATCGTTTACTACGTTTTGTTCGTTCGATATTTCTTGCTAAGAAATAGCGTTACACACTCACCCCTAATGAGTACGAACGAGACTAGTGAAAGATTATTTGCAATCGGAACTATAATCTATCGGCACAACTCTACTACACTCTATTATACTTTTTATTATATTATATTCTATATTATACCCTGCTTACATTGAGGGCGTACGAAATATAAAAAATATAATAAAAATTTAAATAACAAAAGGTGCAAACACATTACAAACTCTTTTTATTTAATTTTTTTTCCTTGGCAATAAAGATTTTTTCCACTTTTGAGTATTACATTTTGGTTGCCCTTTCACTTCACTAAAATGTGCTATGTAATTGACTGTTTTAATGAAATAGTTTTCGTTTTTAAGGGCTGCAAGCATGCCACTATCGCAACAATCGATTACTTTTCTGACTTTTATTTATGACTGAAAATTTATTACAAATGTTTTTTTTATGGAATCCTCATTAAAATTCAGTTTTCGTTATCTGGGAACAGGTTTTTACTTAAACACAAAAATAGCTTTTGATTAAAAAATTAAAAATTTAAATTTTAATTATCGATTTAAAAAAATACCACCATTGCACAAACAGAAAATAAAATACACCACGTTTCGCACAATTGGTGAGTAATTTCGGACACATGAGTTAGAAGATAACGCAACGCAACGCGTAGTGCTCACATACACGTCACAAAAACTCACTCAAATCCATACACATGGCATGTACATATGTGTGTATGTACATTGATTGCCACAGCGCGTTGGTCGCTACAAGAGAGAGAAAAGAAAACAGAAACAGTAAAAACGACGTTCAATGCAACTCAACTGAGTTGCAACAAGTTCGTATGAGTCGTACGCCGTCATGCAATGACTCGAACAACCCCCTACCGTTCTGTTGACTTCCACCGAAATGTGTTTCGTTTATGGCTTGTTTACGAGCTAACTGAGAGTTTTCAAGTTGTACTATATGCATATATTTGAGCGTAAGTAATTAACGAATTCGTTTTATCGATCGACAGCTGATTTTGAGTACCGAGCGTAATGCTTTCTCATTATACTCATAAGGATAGTTGACGTTATATACTTGCACGCATATGTGTATGTGTACATAATAGTCATATGTACACTGTTGATCTTGCTTTACATTAACCTTATCCAGTGGGACCGAATTCGAAAGATCAGGGAATCGCTAAGACACACAAATTTTTATTTATATGTACATACATATGTAAATGAGTAATGAGCAATGCAAAAACAGAGTTTTCAGTTATCTGTTGCGGTCGACTGTAGCCTTCTTGACTGGCTTTTGTTTCTCCTGTTTGTTCGACAGTTGCTGACGCTAAATCGGGTAAAAAATAGACGCATGATATAAAAATAAAAAGATATAGTAGTAATACATTTCATAAAATTATTTTATTGTAACATTTTGGGTTTATTAATATCTAAAAATGACAAAACTAGTATACATATATATTCGAAATTGTGTTCATATTTATTATAGAGCAAATCGTTTTTATTCCATAATGAATTCATTGCTAGCTGCAATTAAATTTTTGTAATGTGTATGTAAAAATAGTAGACTGTCTACAGTTTTCTGACCCAATTTATTTCTCTTTTCTAATATAACATTGCCTGCTGAAGAAAACACACTTTCTGCTGCCGTACTGCTCGCAGGTATTGATAGAACTTCCAATGCTACTTTTGATAAAAGAGGATAACTTTTTTCATTGTCCCTCCACCACTGCATCGACTCAAATTCTTCAGTTAAAGCCACTCTTTCCCTGCAATATTTTTCAAATTCATCTGATGGCGATTCTTTAGAGTTGCATTTTGAAGGGTCAACTAACTTTGCGAAAAAGAATGTAGTTTTTGGTACAGATTGGCTTGCTGAAGTTGATAAGTGACTAATTGGGCTGCATGAATGGGATGTGTTGGGACTTGAAAAACTATTTGAAGGAGAATCAGTACAAAACTTTCTCATTTTGGAAATGCAAAACTTCCTGATCTCATGAATATCATTTTGCTGCATATTGGAAGCAGGTGGATACAAAAAGAATGCTGCCTTGTGCAAAATGCTTAAATTTGCTAGCCAAATTTCATTTACATTTGCAATTACTCTTTCTTTGAACATTGCAATCGATGAAATGTCGTTAAAATTGGGCTGACATAACTCCTTAATTTTTGAAATAGAAGGCAATACAAAACATAAAGATGGAGAGGTAACTGTTTGCAATTCTTTAAAAATGCGCTCGAAATCTTCAAAAAGTTCTAACAATATGTTTAATGAACATATATTAAGGTGCTTAACTTTTTTTTCTTCATCGTTTAATTCAGTTAATATTTCATTCACATTAGCCCAGTTTTCAGCAATAGACTTCAGCAATATGTAGTTGGAGTTTAGGCGAGTGGGACATGCATTTGTTAAAGTAGTACCCAACCTATCTTGATATTTCGTCTTATTCAAATATTTCACGGTCTTCTTGAAAGCATTCACGGTTTCATCCAGGTCAAGTGCCTCTGCGAATGACTTATCCAAGACCTCTGCAAATAAGTGGCTGCTACAATTAATCCGAATATGGTTCTGCAACGCCATCTCAATATTAGCTCCTATATTTGTAACAAACTTGATGTTGTCTATATCTTCAATATAGAACTCGGCAAACAGGCTTCTAATTTTCTTCAGAATGTTATCACCGCTCGACTTTTGAGAATCCATTGATTTCAGCCCCAAAAGAACTTCACGCATCTCATAATTCTGTTGGTAGTGGACAGAGACCCCCAAAAATTTGCGATGCACGTAGGGGTCAGTCCACATATCCACGGTGGCAGTTAATCCATCATTATTCACAGCTTCTATGAATTCATTTGCTATTTGCGCCTTTATTCTTTGAGCTTCTCGGTGCGCTCTTTGACTCAATGTTGTTGGATCAGGTAGTAACTCGCTCACGTCAGCATGTTCTCCATAGGTTGCACCAATTTTGATGAAAAACTTCACCATGTCGCTAAATCCGGGTCCGCATATAGCAGTAAACGGCCGACAATCTTGCAGAGCCCATTGATAGCATATTTCGGCAACGTTGTTTGTGTCTTGCTCAGTGATTGGCTTCGTTGGTATAGTTTGCCTCAACGCAACGCAACACTTGTGCCGAGAGAGGTTCGATGTTTGGTTTGCAACAAGTTTGAGCACATTTCGACATTTGCTGCAGTAAACCCACCCTGGCACAATTGTTTTGTCTGGTCTTATAATTTCACATAAAATATTCCAAATGAAACTGGTTCCTTTGCGTCTTGGTCCATATGTGTATAATCCGCTTTCAACTTTTCTTCTAATAACTGCGGATTTTTCTGACATTGATAAGTTTCGCCTTTTTTCCATGGGTAACGACAGCACAACTACCGAATTCAGTCGCTCGCAGAGAACTAACTGCGCGAGAGCACCGCAACGACGAGTACACCGCAGCCTAACGTCACAATGTTGTTTGTGTACGCGAGAGCCAACACAACGTCGCTTTGTGTATGTATCTGTTTTCACTCCGATGGCGATAATACGAGTACGCATGCATGTATGTGTGTATGTATGTGTTTCACTCGAACTTCGCAACACATTTTGCTTGCCTGTACCTGCTCTTGAGCGCAAGCACCGCAATTCATTTGTGTGCTGATACAACCCTCTGACAGTGTTGACAGATTAGCTTAAAAAAGGCTAGATATACCTAGCATATTTATTACATTTGAAAATGCTTATAAATTGTTTAATAGAAATAATAATATATAGTACATATGTATGTACATCTTAATGGGTTGTTTAAATGAGTTTTAAAATTAAGTAGTTTACTTACTTATTTACTTACAATATCGCTAAAAAGTTTAACTGAATTATTGTAAACCAATCATTTTAAAGCATTTAGAATCAGCTATTGTCTACTAAAATAACTACAAAAATGAAAAATTCTTTTAAAAAAAAAACACCCTATTGAATAAAGCCCTAGCGTTGTTTGTTTTTTAGCTATTTTTAATTTAAATCTAGCATTTGCATGCTCAAAACCACGCAGCGCTGTCGCTGAGTAAACAACACACGCAATTGTATCTGTGCACATATGCACGCATACATACATACATACATACATACACATACATACATTCTATCTTTTACGAAGCGTGGAGTATCGTAACCGGATTCTAAACGAGTCCGAATGAAAACAACCACTCAGGCAGTTGTCTGGTCGCGAGCAAGCGAACCAGCACAAAAATAATCAGCAGATAAATTCAACAGCACCCTGGTTGTACAGTTGATTCATACACACACATACATAGAAGTGTGTTATACACACCGCATTTTATGCTCATTTTGTTTTGCTCTGCCTATTCATACATTTGAGTGAATTGTGTGAGAGCGTTCGATAGCGCGAGAGAATGACGTCATTTATAAATAGTGTTGCAAGTTTTTGTAAAGCTGTAAGACGATTCTTCGTATCTGGCAACTCGGTCAGCATGCTTGCACAACACTGATCCTTTCTGACAGCTCACAACACTGCCTGATATATCGATAAGCATAGAGGCGCGCAATTCAAATAGTAAATTATATATGTGCTAAACATTTATGTTATAAAAGAAATTATTTTAAATTTATAGTAATTAATAATTAATTTTGCGGTGTGTAGAGAAGTTATGGGGTGAATGTTGATGAAATAAATTGGAAGGGCATGCACTTTGAGTGTGTGTGGGTTTGTGAAATGCACAGCAATTCCTCATGTTTGGCTCGTTGGAAGTTCGACAATCGCAATATGATAATTCAATTCAATAGCATTGGACTATGAGTCCTTTTAGTATGTGCGTGTGTGTGTGTCCCAGTTTGTATGTGTTTGAGTGTGTGCTCATCAAAGCCTGCATAATTCGATTGGAAAATTAAATTGTTATTAGTTTGCACAAGAGGCAACAGGCAGCTCTCAACTGGCAATTGAATGAATTGAATTGGGTATAAGTGGGCAAGTACAGTCCGTTGTGTCAGTTATGCTGCGGCATGAAAGCAGGCTCATTAGCATAGCAGACGATATGCGACATGCCGTCACAGCACACAAATTTACATACAACACTAAAAATAACATAAACATTGCCAGGCAACAGCAGCAGCGACAGCAACAAGGCGACAAACAAAGCCAAGTTAACGACAAAAAAACTCTGAGGAAAAACTACAGACAACAAAATATAAATGTGTGTTTCTCGTATAGTATACACACATTTAAAAAATGAAATTCAAATAAACCTTAAAATTGACTTAGCGTCAGCTGCGACGCCAGCGGCGACGGCGACAGCGGCGTCGTTTCGTGACAGCCGGCAGCACAAGAAATTAACACAAAATCAAAATACATAACACACACAATCTCTCAGGGAACCACAGCAGCATTTTCAAGCAAAAACGTCAACATCGTTGTCGCCAAAGAATAAGCAAAAACCCATACATACATATGTGTGTGTGTGTGTGTGTGTGTGTGTGTAGCTAACGCCTGAGGAATACCCTAGAATATATTGAGCTTAATTAAATGGCTTATTTGGGTTTATATGAATTGTTTGTATGAGTAAACTCTCTGACTTAAGGCGCAGTAATTCACAAGCCATTATTTATTTATTGTTTGATTCATTTACTAATCTTCAAGTTTTGGCACGACTTTATATTCCCCATACGCACCCATACATATGTATGTTGTACATACATGTGTATGTATTTACATACTTGGCTCAGTCCAGCTGCTGTTGTTGTTGTTGTTGTTGGTCATGTCTAGCCTGTAAGATGTAAGAGCGCCAATGCAACGCTACCAACTCGAACATGTTGCCAGCAAACGTGCGAGGTCTGGCCCTAAAGTTGGCAATTGTGTGAAATAAAGCTCCAGCGAAAAGTTTATATTATAAACCAGCTGCAACTGCTTTCAACTGTTGTATGCAAATCACAGTACATAAAATGAATTCGCACATAAGTATGTTTAAATATGTAATATTCATACTAGAGGTGGAGAACTATCGATAGCACTATCGATGGTTGGCCACTATCGACTCGCCATCGATAGCGGCGCTCACTCTCGATAGTGATCGATCGCTATCGTCGATAGTCGTCGAATATTTGATTTTTACATCTCTGCATTAAAATTGTGAAAGAAAAAAAATTAAAATTATTTGTTAAGTAAATATATAAATAGCAGTTAAGATAAGCCTAAAAAATACAGAAATTTACATATATCATTATTCGAATAATTATTATTTATCTAAATTTATTCTGCTGAAGAAAAACATTTGGAAAATTATTTTCATACTCTTTTAAAGTAAATGTAAATTTAAATTAATGAGGAATATTTCAAAGGAATATTTCAAAAACGAATTAAATACAGAGATATTTTTAAATTACTTACTGGACTATCGACAACTATCGACGATAGATTTTTCTTACTATCGTCGATAGTTTATGGAAACTATCAAGCACAATCGATGGCGCCGACTATCGATAGTTCTCCGCCTCTAATTCATACATATGTACATGTACACAAAACTTCTATCGCCCGCTTTGCCCCACTGTGCCGCTGTGCCGGTCTTTACTCGCCTCTCGACATGCCACCCACTCACACAAGCGTCCCAGCACACACACACACACACCAACACATGCTCGCGCTTTGAGAGTGGAGTAGCAAACAAGTTCTCGTCCAAAGTTCAAACGCAACCTGGTTGGCGTTGGCTGCCGGCAATGACAACGTCGATGCTGACGCCAACGCCAACGTCAGCGCCAGCGCAAGCATAGCTCAGTTTGTTTATAAACTTTGTGCTGTGCGGACGTGTCGGCGCTTCTTGATCTGGCAATTGCCTCATACGCATTTGTCTAATTTTTGTCGTGTTCTTCGCCGCGCTTTTAGTGCTTGACCCTAACTTGCTCCACTCTTGCCCCCACACACCCCCCCGGGCTGGCCGTCTAGCCGCTACGCACGTTGCGCCGCCAACGCCAAGTGAAGCGCACAGGTTATACAAACATACATACATAGGCGAGTGTGTGTGCGTGTGTGTGAGTCTTTATTGTATCTGTGAACCGTGTTTGTCGTGTGTCGCGTCGCTTTCTTTTGTTTGGCTGGGCTTAATTAATTGCAAGTAGCATATGGCTTAACAGCAAGCAGCAGCAGCAACAACAAAAAGTCTAACGAGTATATTTCGCAGCGACTGTAAAGGTATTGAAAAAGTGCTCGCTTCTCACTCGACCAATACAGCAGAACAAGCAACAGCAGACGGAGCAACAGCAAATAACAATAACAACAACAATAAGAGCAAACCAGTTTTGTCAACGCTGCAGTCGGCAGTCAGCAGCGCAGTCGCAGCGGCTAGTGTGGTAAGTTTCAATGTGTGAGTGTGAGTATGCATGTGTGTGTGTGCGTTGTTAACTTGGGCTGTCGGGCGGGCGGGGGTACATCGTCGTCGTCGTCGTCTTCGCCCACACGCCTTCGTCTCTTGATACAAAACTGGCTTTAGTACATGAAATGTAACTTTAATTTGATTGAAGAGCTGAAAAGCTCTCTATCCCCGCCATCCCCCCGCCCACAGTGCTTTGCCACTGTATTTAGCGACAACTTGTTGGAAGAATTTTAATTTCCAACTAGTCAAATACAGGGTGTACTGTGTGCTAGCTGCAAAGGCACAAAAGGACGAGAAATAATTTAAATCATGCTAAATTAAAAACAAAACTAATTTGCACAGTTTCGCCAGCTCTGCAGAACTTTGTCTGCCGCCTCCTTGCTGCTAGTACTGTTGACAATAAAAATACTCATTTAGCCAACAAGAAGAGCAACTACATCAGCAGCAGTAACAGCAACAGCAGCGGCAGCAGCAACATCAGCTGTAGTAGTATTGGTAGCAACAAAATCATAGTAGCAAACTTTTTAATTGTCAACTTTCAGTTGAGTCGATCTCGAGTTAGGCCCAGGGTTAGAGTTTTTGGGCAATGGCAGAGTTTCCATCAATGTCTTTACAGCGCTTTTTTCGAGTTTAGTTTAGTTTTCAGTTTTGGTGCACTAACTAATTGAAATTTAGTTTGTTTTATCTATCTTTTTGTTTTATCTATCCTTTGAGCAAAACACCGAAATAACTTTTAGTTTTTTCTCTGATCTCAATACAAAGCATTCATTCAACATGCAACTGGAAATGGGAAAAGCAAACGATATAATAGAAATTCTACTGTGTGTGTCAAAGCAGCGCTGCTCAGCAAAGCGCACATGTGATAGGAAATATGAGTTTTGGGCACCACTGTAGTAGAGTATTGTGCTATTATATTGTTAAAGTTTCATACATATATTAACTTTTTAAGTAAAATAAAAAATAAAAATATTTCAATATGAATGTAAATATTTTTTTATTTTGAATTTAAAATATTTATACTTATAATAATGATTGTTGTAAAGTATTTACATACATATATGCGAGCTTTTGTCAACTTCAAGCTTCAAGTCAATACTGTAGCTGATTTGATATGATTAATCTCTTGGTAACAAAAAAAGGGAAAATTTCTTTAATCAAGTTCTAACTAAAGACCTAAATTATCAGGGGTGCTACAGAAATAGCGCGCTGATTGTGAATCAGCAAAAACCCATTCAGCGGAAAAATTTCCTGGGTGCCACAGAACTCCGAGCGATTTCGAATTTTAGCCCTTTCACAAACCTTTCCGAAATTGCCTGATAAGGGCTGCCTTTTTCCCAGATTAAAATTATCCTAATGTTTGTTTAACATTATTCTTAATATTAACGTTGCAGAGAAATAGGTTTATACTTTTTTCATTACAAAAACATAAATAATTGATTTTATAGAGTAGTACTTTAATAATATCAGATGAAAAATCATTTATTTTATTGCGCGCCAAATAACATTTTACTCTGCAACTCTGGAAGCAGACAACTGACAACAAATCCGAAACCGACTAGATGGCAACAAAGAAATGTCGGCTGATTGGTGTTTCAAAGTACTTGACTAATAGAACACGCTGATTCGTTAAGGTTTTACTAAAATGCGTTTTTTTTAACTTAACACCTTTAATGTTAAATTATTTTGATGTAAGTTAATTAGAAATTAAACAACCTTTAAGAAAAGGTATAATGTATCATGTATCAACTTGGTTTTATAGGTGTATTTAGTCAAATAGCTGGCTCAATAGTCAGCTATTTCGAATCAGCCTAAAAACTGGGTCTGTGGCACCGATGAATTGTTTTTAAGCTGAAATGACGCTGAAGTGATTTCTGTAGCACCCCTGTATAATGAATTTTCACTACTTTTTCCTGTTGATAATTTAAAACACATACACTTACACACACAAATATACGCACAAATACAAACAATAACCACATACTCGTACAGAAATTCATACTCACAATCCAAAATCACGCATACGCCCTAGTGCCCTAGTGTGGCTTCCCCCCTCCCCAGCCTAATGCCTACAACAGAAAATTGATTGTCCAGTATCTCCGGTGTTTATTATCCGATTGGGCTGCAAATCGCACAAAACATTCAAAGCACCTAAAGCTTTATTCATGCAGAAAAGGAATCCAGTGACTCTAAAACTGTGCATGCTAAGAACACATTTGCAAATTTGTAATATGTAATGAATTGAGTCTTTAGCTCTTATAGTTTCCGAGACCTCGGTGTTCATACGTACAGACAGACAGACGGACACGGCTATATCGACTTAGCTCGTCGTCCTGATCAAGAATATACATATACAGGGGTGCTACAGAAATCACTTCAGCGTCATTTCAGCTTAAAAACAATTCATCGGTGCCACAGACCTAGTTTTTAGGCTGATTCGAAATAGCTGACTATTGAGCCAGCTATTTGACTAAATACACCTATAAAACCAAGTTAATACATGAAACATTATACCTTTTCTTAAAGGTTGTTTAATTTCTAATTAACTTACATCAAAATAATTTAACATTAAAGGTGTTAAGTTAAAAAAAAACGCATTTTAGTAAAACCTTAACGAATCAGCGTGTTCTAGTAGTCAAGTACTTTGAAACACCAATCAGCCGACACATCTTTGTTGCCATCTAGTCGGTTTCGGATTTGTTGTCAGTTGTCTGCTGCCAGAGTTGCAGAGTAAAATGTTCTTTGGCGCGAAATAAAATAAATGATTTTTCATCTGATATTATTAAAGTACTACTCTATAAAATCAATTATTTATATTTTTGTAATGAAAAAAGTATAAACCTATTTCTCTGCAACGTTAATATTAAGAATAATGTTAAACAAACATTAGGGTGATTTTAATCTGAGAAAATGGCAGCCCTTATCAGGCAATTTCGGAAAGGTTTGTGAAAGGGCTAAAAATCGAAATCGCTCGGAGTTCTGTGGCACCCAGGAAATTTTTCCGCTGAATAGGTTTTTGCTGATTCACAATCAGCGCGCTATTTCTGTAGCACCCCTGATATACTTTGTGGGGTCTGCCACGCCTCCTTCTACCTGTTACATACATCTCTGAGTTGCACAATCTTAATAGACCATTTTGTACTTTTTTAAAGTACAGGGTCTACAAATGATATTACCACACATTACGATTTCATTTTACTTCTGCTGGGAATGCTTACGCCTTGAATTTAATTATGTTCTTTAATGTGATTAAAAAAAAAGGCTTTAAATTAAAGCTTTAAACTGTTATTAAGCTTCATTACGTTCGACATTACATTTTCATGATTCGGAAACTGTTGCTGGCTGTCAAGCGTAATTTTTCTGTTTTTCCATGCATTTTCTTTGGTCATAATTCATGCTTTGCCTCAGTTATCGCTGCTCACGAGCCGACATACATATAAACATACACTGCTTTAATAGTCAAGTCCTGTTGATGCCATTTTTCATTTAGTTGGCGCCGGGCGCAAATTAAAAGTTTTTGTGGCTTGTGCAGTAAACTCTCTAATAGATAAATGTATCCTGTGTCGACTTATATCAACTACAAACTGGACTTAATGTGCTACAAAATAAAATTATACATATAGTACATCGTAGTACGTACATTTATTTTTTGCCCCTTACCACAGGCAACAGGCAGAACTTTATCCTAGCATAATATTTTATGCTCTCATGGTCTTGTGCATTCATACTGTCTGCCACTCTAACGCCATCATCACGATAATCATCATCATCATTATCACTATCATCATAATCCCGTATCTGTGCGTCTGTGTGCCCCAGGATCTCTCGGCAAATATTCAACACTTTCACCAGCCAAATATTTGAAATATAGTACACACACACACACACATAGACACACACTAAATTTTGCATAATTTATGTGTGCAAAAATGCTAATAACATGCGAGAGGCCGTCACTTACCTGCACTCGAGTCACCTGCGCTCATCACATCTTCTGCTTAGCTCTGCCCCAAATACGCCTGACAGACAGACAGTTCATATACTATTTTCAATCAGTGTCAACAGCCCTGACAGCTCGATAGGTTTTATTGCCAAAGCTAGGGGCATTCCCTAATTGCCTGGAATTTCATTAGACGCCGAGACACACATTTCAAAATTCCCTGTTGCTAAGAAATTGAAAAATGCGTTGCTAAAGTAATATAAAATAACAGTAAAGACGAGTCGAGAGATGAATAGAGTACTCTGTAGGTGTAAATACCGACGTCTATTGATGTGGCGAGAAGAGAAAGACAACTACATAGTTTCGATTTGAGTACTACACAGGAACTAACTACTTTATTTATACCCTTTTTGGGCATACATATTAGTTTACATTTTACATTTACATTCTACATTTAACTTGGGTAAATTCCCATCTTTATTATCTTGAGTCCAGACTGCTATTTGTATCTTAATTACTTATGGCTAGTTTGGACTTTCTTTTATTCTCTGTTTAATGAGCCTATCTCAATACAATGTCTAGGCTCACTGGCAGATTTATTGATGTTATCGATGTTTTAGTAATTTCCGATGTATCGATGTATTTTTTTCAACATCGATGCATCGATTCACTTCATTGTGAAAAGCTAAAGTACGAGTAGGTACAGTTTCAATTCATTTTAATTTGTCTAATTTTATTATTATTTCCTTAAAATACATTTATATAAATATGAATAAAATATTAACTCTTTAGTTTATAATTAAAACAATAAATTTTGTACCAATTTCTAGGTGATATAAACGATTTTAAAATTTGCCGATGTTTTAAACAACGATGATTTCATCGAAGTATCCCACATCGATGTTTTTGCAGCTGTAGTACTATGTCAATATACTATTTACTTTAATTATATCCGTCTAACAAATGTGCAGAAATATTTTCATAACGTTTTCCCTTGCCACAAAGTTTTCCTTTGCTGTAAATGACACTACTTCCATTGAGGTAGCTCGGTTTTTGGTTTTGTCCACATTCCTGCGACTCTCTCTCTATCGCCATCTCAATCTCTGTGTCCTCCTCCTCTCTTGTCAGCCTGCCATAAAGATGCAGATTGAAATGTAAATAGAGATTCTGTTGAAAATATGTACGGGTATTTGTTAAACTTGTGGCTTCTGCTCGTTGGCAATTCAATGCGGTTTACCTGAAACATACATACATTGACAACCTTTGAGGTCTATTCAAATTTAAGAGTTATTTAGAAAGAAACATAAATGAGGAAATTTAATTTAAAGGTTGCAGATCTTTGTGCACCAATAAACAAAAAGTATGTATAATAAATTTAGAATATGATAATTGCATTTTACATATTCATCAACTTGTAGTAAGAAAATGATTACCATCTTTCACTCCAGCACTCCATTCATTTAGTAAAACATTCGACAACTCTTGTCATATTTTACGCTTTTGAAAATTCAAGGCGAACAAATGAAAAACAGAGTGTACATTTAGCATTCAGTCCTCATGGAGTAGGTGTGGCAAGTGCCAACTCGGTGCAACAAAATCAGTGAGTAAGAGACATCTTCACACTGAGAGAAAAAGCAGGTGCTCTCTAACAAGTAAGAACTACAAATTCAAGGCTTGATTTGGTATCAAGAGGGAAACAAAATATTTAAGTAAATAAATGCCTAATCCAAGTATCTTCTTATTAAACTCGAAATTCGAGTCGGTAATGAACTAAGTTTAAATTATTAGTAACTGAATTAAACTTATTTCAAGAATTCAAGTTGGGAAGTCTTCAATTAGAAATATGAGTAGTTTAAAATAACAAATTAGATTATTTGTAAAATAAGTAAAACAATCTTATTTTAAGTATTCGGGACTGGAATTCTTCAATTATAAATAAAAATACTTGAAACATTAGATTGAATTATTACTAAAACAAGTGAATCAATCTTATCTCCAGTATTCCAGTTTGGAATGCTTCGATTAGTAATAGGAATACTTGAAATATAGATTTAAATTATTAGTAAAATAAGGGAATTAATCTCTTTTCAAGTATTTAAGTTTGAAATTCTTTAATTAGGAAAGTGAATACTTGAAAAATAATTTTAAATTAATAGTAAAACAAGTAAATCAATCTAATTTCAAGTGTTTATCGGCATGAAAGTTCTTTGAACTAGTTCACAATATAACATTAATTTTGTAGAGTCTTTTTTGTCAGTGTATGTATATATTGTATACACTAAACGAGGGCCCCAGTAGAGCTAAGCTGAGCTCAATGCTGACTTCAGGCTGCAAATATGTTTGGTGCGCAAAAAAGATACAATATCTATAAGTCAAACCTTAATGAATCATTACACAATGACAGACAGTTTGCCTACATCTTGTGAAAATATTAAAGCAGAGAACGGAAATTATATTAAAATAAATAAATTTTGAAGGGGGAGATTTACATAAAGTATCTCTTACCTGCCATTTAATTGATTCGCAACTTGCAGCTACATTGCAAATTGAAGATAATATCGTATCTTATATTTTTATGCCTGTCTTTTTATGTGCATATTTTATATTTTTTTCATTTTCAACTCCGTCTGCATTGTTGAAAATAAAACCGAGGCGTTGAAGCGATTTATTTTATGACTCATGGCGGTTTTTTGTTGTGTCTTGTATCTTACAGCTAACAGCAATGCGATTCAGCACAACAACTACAACAACACTTGCTAGTTAATTGGCGCGCGTGTCGAAGAGGTGAGTAACAGAACAGATCTCGAAAAGGGAAAGAGAAACAGGTAACCTCAAGAGCCAAGAGTTTGAGTTGAAGAACAACTGGAGTGCAATGTCTAGGTGGAAATTTGACTACGAGGCATGCCACAAGTGGACAGCCAGCTGGCATTAGGCATGGGTTGAACGTGTCACCCAGACATTGCCAGCGTTAGGTAATTGTCTTTTTTCAATTATACCCTAGCCCCACAAGACAAACACAGGGTATGCAAGGTGTGTAATAAAGAGCAGATGTGAAAGTAAAGTACAATATTTGTTAGTAATTTTTTAGTCAGAAACATTTTTTCTAAATAAAAAAAAAGTACTTCCCCGTTAGTAGCAAGCAAACGTATAATAGAGTTGGCATCTATTCCAATTTGTAATCGTTTTCCTTAATTACTTAAGCTTTTGATTCGAATTGATTAAGTCAAAGAATCGAATAAGTATAAATAACATTTAAAATGAAACTTATTGATTTTTATTTGGTATTACATACTATGTACTGTGGTACCATAGACTACTACTATGGAAATAAAATTATATGTAATTGAAGTTAAATATTAATATAAATCTAAATGTAATTGGAATACAGTACTATGGAAATAAAATTATATAATTAAAGTTTAATTTTAATATAAATTTTATAGTAATTTTTACTATAAACTATACTATACTATAATATTCAAATTAAATTTGAATATTAATCTTATGGTCATTCTCACTCAGTTTTTTCTTCGAGTTTCCTTTTTTGTAATTGTTAAAAAGTAAAGTAAGTAATCACATTAAGAGCCTTTTATTGTGGTTGTATATTTTCACTGTTCTTTTACAATTAGTACACAACCTGCGGGTATTTTAAAGTTGGGCAAAACCTCAACTAAAGAAATTCCTCTTTTATGTTGTAGCCGATGTTGTGGCTGTTGTTGTTGTTGTTGGCTGTCTGCGGCTTATTTTGTAAATTACGGCGTAGCCTTTTGGAGGGGCATAGTTAACTATGCCGTAAGGCAGACAGAAAATGGAGAAATAAGCAGGAGGATTACAGCTGTCAGCTATGTGGCTGCCGCCGTTGTTGCGGCTCTGTCTAATGTGTGAGGGTCAGAGGAGGGGCAGGGGCAGGGAAGGGGGTTGACAGGCTTGTGACTTTGGACTGGAAAAGGTCAATGCTACGGTCGCACTTGGAAAATGGGCAAGTCGGAAAGTCGAGTCGGCACGGCAATCGCATGAGCTTCAAAATTTACATTTAATTAGACATAATTGCAGCAATTTATACGGTAATTTGTATCCCTGTGTGTGTGTGTGTGTGTGTCTGGAGTGAGGGAAGGGAAAACACTTTAAAGTGATTCATTGAAGCAAATTTGATGCTCTGATTTCAAAGGAAACTTGACCAAGGGAAATTTCATTTTAATTGTAAACACATAAATTCAATTAAACACTGTTATCTGCAATATTTATAATTGACTTGTTTGATTTATATGCATTTGGGATAATGGTACAAATTGCCGTTATTAAGCAAGATTTATGGCCTGTGAAAGTTAGTCGAACAACTTGAAAAATGTGAGCATTGAATTAATCGAATAAGCTGTTTAAATTCAATTCAATTATGTATTGTTTCTAATTTGTGAAATATTACATTCATTTCATGCCAACTTGACGTAAACCTTTAACATGACCCACAAGCTGATGCCTGATGCTGACCTCGAGTCTAGCTCTAGCTGCGTTTTGCTAACTCGATTCCCATTATTCATTAAAGTTTGACTCTGCCACGCACAGACACACACACCCAGCCACATGTAGTGCTGTTCATCATTAGTGTCAGTCAGTCCTTCCGTTCGTCCCTGCTTCGAACTGAAACTGTCCAAAGTAATTTCCTACCAAACTATTTTCGTGCTCGGAACTTTTGGTCTTAGCTGCAGTCAACCAAGACCAGCAACAACAACTCAGCTCCTGCCACTGCAACAGACTACATACAACAAGTGCGACTGAGCTGCTTTAAAATCGAAGCGCAAACGAGGCATGTTGCCACCCTCAATATTCCCAGATTCCCCTACCTGTTCCTCTTCAATGTTTGGCTGCATTTAATTGCAATTCGATTTGGGTTATAAATACAATTTTTGTACAAACAAAATGAAAAAGAAGAAGGGTTTTATTTAGTTACTTTTTACTATCCTACATATGTGGATATGCTCAGCAGGCTGTTATCAATTTGTGTGACTGCATTCGACATGATAATTCAAATATGATATATGTATACATTTCAGTATAGTTTTCAGCATAATAAAGGCATAGAAAGAAGAGGTTTATTTTCTAAAAGTCTCCATGATCCATCAAAATAATATACGTTATATATTATTTACAAAACTGTAACTTGATTTACAAAAATTTGGTTGAAGAAAACGTCAACTTTACTACCTAATAAAAACGAAACCAAACATATCCACATAATACGACCATTTTTTAAAATCATTACAATTCGAGGTCTATGAAGGGCCTTAAAATTAGAACTTTTAAAAATAACCTAGTTCTGATAACCTCTTGATTAACCCCAAATTATAACACTAATGAGAGCTAAAAGTTCTTTAATTACATATAATTATATAAACTTAAACTTCCATTAAATTTGTTTTTAAATTTTCAAATTTTTGTAGTGTCCAACTTTTATTAAATATTGTTCAACCAACATATGTTAGGTTCCAGTTAACCCTATAGGCCTATAGGTCACATTACAGTAAGGACATACCAAAGGACTTAAAGTATCGAAAAATCAGAAAGAACATTACTTGGGCTCGTGTTAATCATTTAAGGCGTAAACTATTTTTTGGCTCATTTTGATTCGGGCATGAAAGGGTTAAATAGTATTAAACGACTTGCCATTCTTTTATATTTTTGTCACTAGTTTTTACTATGCATAGACATATTTCATTTTAAGCTGCTTCTAAGGTAGTTTCTAGTCGAGGGCTCACGACTATAGCAACACCTACTTGTTTCTGCTAACTTTTTGCCCGAGTTTCTGGCCGAGTGCAGTTTGCAGATACTCAGAGTGTAGTCGTAGTTATTTCAAATGTTGCAAACAATTTTTTTCTTTTTTGTGTTTATCCTTGAAATTGTTGGGACAACTGGGGGGGCATGAGAGGTTGCACGTTTAATATTTGATTACCTGACATGCGGGGCAGCAATATGGCAATTGCTTGCCAATGGCAAATACCAAATGTCAGATGTGTGTTTAAATGTGTGTGTTAGCGTGTATGTGTGTGTGTGTGTGTGTGTGCGTGTGCATGTATGAGTCTTTTATTAGTAACATACATTGCATAGCCGTTGCCTGCCATCGTTTGGGGCCGGGCGACACAATGATTGTTGGCGGGTTTTAGCGGGTTTAATTTGAATTTGCAGCCATTTATTTCGGTATCTCAGGCGGCAGCAATTGTCAAATGATATTTATGGATTCAACTGGGATGCCAGGGGTTAGGTTTTGTGACATGCGATGCAATTGCTGGAAAACGAGCAGAGTTAACAGTCGATAGCGTATGCGAACTGAAATACCTTAATATTGTTGTACAATTTTTATTTGAAATCCGAGGTTTTACTTAAGACGACACTAGGTAACATCCAAACCGATTAATTTGTTGTATAGATAGGACGAAAATCGAAATGGCAAGGTTTCTTAAGGAGATTTTGAAATGTTATGATTGTGTACAATATTCCAATAGTTTCAACAATTTCACATAAATAATAATAACATTATATTAAGATCTATGCATACACATGATACATCTCCATTACTAGCGGAGAGAGCGTGTGCGAATGTATGGCAGAGTGTGCATTACGCATGGGACTCAGGTGCGTGTGAGGTTCTGTGTGTGACTCCCAAGTGCTCCTTTACACCGATACATTTACATTACCTGCGGAGATACGCAGAGATTACCGCTGCAACTGATGCTGGCGTAGTTCTCACAGCGAACACACAAAGACACAGAGCGGCTGAGCAATGGAATAGAGTAAGACTCCAATTAGTTCATGGGCGGAAGAAAGTGAAGGGAACTAGTGCTTATCATGGGTTTGTGTCACTGTTTCGATTCGCCTTTTCTGTTCTTTAATTCATCATCAAACTATGTCTGCTCTGCTTTAAGCCAAAGGACTCAAATACTATTATTTTAAAATTCATTGCTACAGTTCAATGCAAGTAAGGTATTAATAATTATAAATTTATACGAAATGCCATTTGAAATTCGTCAGCCAATGCAACAATAAACTATTTTCAGAAGTTTTTGTTATTTTTACCCTCTGGCCATTAAATCATTTATACATTTAATTATGTGCAGCATTTGTTGGGCAGCAGAAATGCCATTACTACTAGCAGAGTCAGCAGTGAGAAGTGCATTTGGGTCCTTGAGGCCAGAACCGCAGAGCAGCTGCTGCCTCGTCAATAAGTTGAGAGAGCTTTCTTTTAAGTACCTTCTCCATCTAATGGCAAACATATTTGAGTACTTCCGGACCACGTTCTATGCGCTCTATGTTCCAATGAAAGCTGTTATTTTTGCCTGGGCATCAACTTGAGCGATTTATTTGCTTTAACATGATGCAGGTCGACAGACCAGCTTCCCATCCCCCGCCCCTCGTTCCATCAGATGTTTTTGCCATAAAACAAACCCCAAAAAGTCAATAGGAAACATAAAGTATGTACATATAGTATATAAACCCAAGCGAAAACTCGTAAAAAATCATTTCTTATTTATTTAGAACGTTGAGCGCGAAATGAAAAATTGCACAAGCAATGAAATTACATTTTCTTTTTGTTTCCTTTATTTTTTTGTGGCCATCATTAGAGGGGCAACTGGCAACAGAGAGGGGGAGGGGGAGGCAAAGTATATGCCTGTCGATGCAGCGTAAATATTTGCACAAATCTAATGAGCACTTGGCTTCAGCTCGAACTGAAGAATGTTTTCCTTCTTGCTTAAAGTTGACACTTAAAATTGTTTGGGCTAAGGAATAGAAAGGAAACGCCAACCACTGCTCCCTATTGCGCCGACTGCTGCGGACAAGATAAGAAACTCAAGCACTCTTGCTGCTATCGCTGCTGGTACCTTGGTATCGCCTCTTCTTAGCCCCAGTTCGGTGCCTGGAGTGCTGTTCCATTGTGCGTTGTTTCAAGCCAATATGGCGGAGTTCCCAGCGCTCCCGCTGTTTCTGCACTTTACTATTCTCCGACTCCATGCCACACCCACACCCTCCTCACCCACACATGTGGGTGTGTGTGTGTTTTCCTTACGGGACATGGCCATTGTCTGGCAGCTGCTGCTGCCCCTCCATAATCTCAGTTATGGCTTTATGCCTGTTGTTGTTCCTCTCACTGACAAAAAAGCCAAGAAGAAAGTAACAAAGATATGGCTATATACTATACAGAGTGAGTTACTGCCAACTACATATGTAGTTGTGTGTAAGCTGCAGTCACAGGCTGCAAGGAGTTGCGTTCACCTTACCGACTCATTAATATCCCTGCTGATATATCTGATCCATATTAGAGGAATACAAATACGAGCTGAACACATGCAATTTGCTTAAAGCTCATCACTAATGTTGATAAGCGCTGAAATGATTTGTTTTACTGCATAAATATTTACGTATCTTTGAGACAATAATAAACATTTTTGGTATATTTTTTAGTTTATTGTATAACTTATTCCTTGATTTACTAAGAACACCCTTTTAATGTGATATGTTATATTTCCTGTTAACATTTTTTTACGATTTTTTTATGTGTAATAAGCACGCAACATTGGCCTACACTCAGGGAAGTAGTTTTTCAATCAAAGGTTATAAATTGATTTAAAATGCTTTAAACAAGGTTTCTAAAATTTAAATTAAATATTTTGAAGTTTTTAGAAAATCTGTCTATTAAAGATCTAAAAAATACCATATTTTAGTATTAATATAAATAATTTATTATTTATTTACGGTACTGAAATGTATCAAAAATTTAATTGAAATGATTTATTGTTTAATTCTAATTAAACTAAAATGTTTTCTCTATCTTATTCGAAAATATTTAAAATTATTATGTGCTTTTTTCTTAGTATACTATTTGAATACCAATTTCGTTATTAGTATATAGGTATAATAATAATGAATGAACATAATCTCAAAGTTAATCTCATATAAACAAAATCATATCTTGAAATAAGACTAATTTATTTAGATTTTTCAAAAAAGGTACTATGTGAGTGCACATTATTATTATCACTAAGCCAAATGGTTCTATTCTAAGATTTTGTAGCACTTTCCGATTTCTATATTCCCAACTTAACTAACAAGTCTAATTCCTCTGAAGCTTAAGCTGCTACATCTACATATGTATACTATAAAACAGCTTATAAAGCGTTTTTTTCAATATATAATTTCCCAGTTTCTGTATATATATTTGTAGGCCTTTAAAAAACTGTTCCCATGATCACTGGCACTCTATTGTAATGCTCACCACCCGCAGAGGCCACCAGCAGTTGTTTATTGAAGTCCTTTAGGCCAGTTGATTTTGTTTTTTCTCTCTTATTTTCCTTACATTTTATTATGCCTTTATATGTGTGCAATACATTAAAAATTTACATTTTTTTTATCGCATTCCGTTGCCTCATCGCTGCCTGCATTATTTGCGCCTGATTAATTTTCAACTCGGACTCAGGCTATACCGAGAATTCTGGCCAACTTGGTTTTCTCACGCGCGCAAATTCCGTTCCTGCCTCCTTGGACTCGTACTGTCCTGTTTGGGACAGGTCCCTAATTGCATCTTTCAGCCTTTAATGTTGCGGTTATTATGCGAGAGCCGAACTTATTAATTGTGTAATTCAGTTTCTGCCTTCGACCGGGTCAATTTCGCAAAGGGCCAATGGGCAATTCGAACGAGTTCATGCACCGTTGCGTTTATGGCCCTTAAGATCTGGCAAGTGGACCTCCTCTACCACAAACATATTTCAAAACTGGCCATGGGAATCCGTTTGAGACATTCGACCGGATTAAGCGGTTTGTTCAACAACATTTTGGGGCGTAACTTTGATTAATGTTAATGATAGTTATGGCTGCTCGTAGACCACTGAATGTGTGTGTGGGTGAATTGGCAGTGATTGCCTTTTGGGGTTAATCTAGAAGAAAATAAATTAACACATTAACGGATTAAGCACATGTGTGGCTAACAAAGTGAGTCTTTGAATAATGCATTTAATTAAGTCGGATTAAAATATAATATTGCTTTCACATTGGAATTGAGATTCCTTAGAGTATCTTCAGGTTTAAAATAAGTTGGCATCACAATTCATTCTCTGAACTTTAAACTTTCCCAATTTAAATTCATTATTTATATTTATTATTATTGGTTTTTTATATTTGTATGAAGTTTCGATATCAAGTTTATACAGCTCAGTAAATTAACTTTAATAATTTTTCAGTCAACCCTCAAGTTTCCTCATTGTACAGCCCCAATACCTGAGCATGCTTTACGGCTTTCTAGGGCACCATATTAAGCTATCCTTATGGCTCACTACGGCTCAATTCCGACTCCTGGAGTTGAGCAGAAATTATTGAATTTCTCGGCTAATTTACTTTCTTTTATATACATTTTAAAGCGAATGTGCGAGCATGTACTATATTACGAATTATATTCATAAGCGAGCATTTTGTTCGTTTAACCACATTGCGTATACGTAACGTAATTTATAACTGCCAACACAAACACACCCACGCCCACACTGCCACACACACCCACTCGACATAGTCATCCACTTATACACACGCACACACACATGGCAAGGCCGAGTGGCAACTTTTGGTAACACCCAGTGTAAAGGAACAGAAATAAATGGGTCTCTTCAGAAGGCTCCGCCTTACGCTCCTACCCCTCCCCCCTCCCCCAAAGGATCTCAGCATAACTCAGCCTCGGGGTAGCTTATTAGCCTTGGGTTTTCGCTGTGGCTGTTCCCTGTCTTCATTTCGCGGCTCAAATTCAATTTTGAGCCATTGTTACTCCAAACAACAAAAATAAAACTTTCCTTTGACGAGATGACAAGCACATAAAACATGGAACATACCAAATCCGTTACAATCTAGTCGAACTTTTAATAAAGCAACTTTGCTAGCGAGAGATTCATATTACACAACTTTTCAAATTTGAAACTGTTTCGGATGCTGTGCATCTGCGTTTTGCACCATGGCGAAACACTTATTATTAAGTGCCTTGTTCACATGGTCATCCGAACGTTTCATGACATTCCCACTGCCCAACACCAGCCATAAGCCACAACCATACAGACTTCTGTTCCGCCTCTGCGACTGCCCCTGCCTCGGCCCCCTCGCTTGTGCCCGTCTCTTGGAGCAGGCTCTGAATGTAAAAAACTTGTTCTACAGCATTTTGCCACTCGATATGGCAAAACGTGTCGAAAAGGAGACTTACCAGTACAGAGAATCACAATAGTAATTTAAAAACTGAAGCGATTCTTTGCACACACCGAAATCAATATACACTTCAGTGCAATAAAAAGATATGAGGGGAAAAATAATACTCAATAGAGAACTCTCTTGTTTAAAAAATCAATACATATTTAGAATAAGTTTCTGTATAAAATGTTCTATTTTTTTTTTCTTATTTAATAATAATAATTTGCATAGCACTTGTTCTACATTATAAAATTCTTAAGTTCAAGTTCTAGGCCAAGAAAGTTTGTAGTAATAAATGGGAATTCAGACCAATTACAATTAAAATGTTTTTAAACCTTTTTCTTATTCTTTATAATATTCAGATATTCGAGCAAAATGTAAGAAAATTGCTAATACACTTATTAACAAATATGTCTTTATTCACTTATATAAATCTTTGTCCCGACTGACTGACTGACTGACTGTCAATGCAGAGCTTAAACGGTAAGACATTGTGACTTAATTTCTACTCGAAATGATACCTTATGGATTTTAGAAACCCCCAAAGCACTCAAATTAGAAAAAATTTACCTGCAAGTGTGTCAATTGTGAGGTCTAAGGTATAATCAACGGCAATATATGTAAACGCCCACAACACAAAACGCCCACAATTCTTTTCAAGAAGTATAAAATATTTTAAATTTAGCCTATTCCCTTTGCTTTTGCTTTTAGAATTTTAAATTTAAATCAGAATTATAATGACTACCTACAAACATTCTAGTTCAATAAAATTTCCTACATACTATATGTATGTATTATATTCAGGGAGTAAAATTGATATCCTTATTAAGCTATTAACATACAGAAAATCTAAATAAATCTTGCAGTTTATCCACTGCTCATTCAATTATGCCTGGCAATTCTTTTTCTCGTTTTGGATTTCAGTTTCTGTTTTGGTTGTTGCTGTTTTTTTTTTTGCCCAAATGCCACGCCCACATATGATAAATGCATATTGGCGTGCTGATGCCCAGTCGCTGAACAAATATACCAGGGAACAGCAACAACAACAGAACAATCACTTCAGTGCCTCTTATGCGTTTTTCATGCTGGCGTCGGCGATTTTTCGGAGAAATATTAAAAAAGGCGAAATAAAATAAATAAATGAATAAGCGAAGTAAAAGAAGGCAACTCTCTACTCGACTCTCTGCCTCACTGACCACTCTTGAAGTGCCCTTTAAAAATGTGTATGGTAAATGCATTTCGGTTTTAACTGATTGGAATCGAACGCTGCAGTTATGTTCTGCGTCTTCTGCTTCTATTAGTTTTATTTGTTTCTCTCCACTTTTATGCTTATTGAGCACAAAATGTAAGTATTTTGCTCAGATGGGATTTTAAACGGTAAACATTGCTTGATATAGTTTATCGAAGAGTTGTTGAAATTAATGCTAAAGTGGAAAAGTCCGTACATATGTATATATAAACTCTTTATCCTGACTTATGGCGCTGACCGACTTATATCACTTTATTTCTTTATTTGATTACTGTAATGAAACCGAAGGAGCGAAGAAGTAATTGGCTGGCATTTGATCTTAACTCTTCTTTTAAATTAATTACAAAATAATACATAATCCAAAATCATTATATATTGCTATCGACAGTTTTATTGACAAATTTAATCACAAACATAATGATCAGGGCAACACATATATGTACATAGTAGAGTTATAATTGTTTGATTAACAGCTTCTTTATTAATCAACTCATTTTAATGAAAATGTATTAATATACGGACACAAGGAATATTGATTGATATGAATATTGAGCATCGACAGTGCGTGTGAAAACAGCTCTACAAAGCGAACACGCACATGTGATTGGAATTATGATTTTGGGCAACACTGCCCTAGATCTACGTCAGCTCGCGTTCTTGATCAAGAAAACATATACATATGTACATACATTATAGAGTCTAACGCGCCGCCTGCTGCCTGTTTCATACTCTTTTTGTTTACCCATTTTTAATAGGTGTAGTGGGTATAAAAATAAAATAATTCTACAAGACATATAATAATAACTAATAAACTGTCATTGGTTATTATTATCGATTAATTAAATCTGAAAATCACTCGAGTTATTTAGTGGAAAGAGCTCTTACATCAAACAGTATAAAACAATCTTAGCAGAAATCTTTTCTAATAAGCTTTAGCTGTTAATGACTATAAGCATTTCGAGCGAGTTATTAATTTGGATCGCACTTCAGCTTACTCACATCTCCGTACATTGATTAAATGTGCGCGTAGAGTATATAATTTAAATTAACATTTTGCCAACATAAACATAACTTTTAATTGCACACTATGGACTCATTCAGCAGCGAGTGTGTATAGTATAATCGAAAAGCTAGGCGTGCATTATTACGCTGACGCCACGTGTTTCACACGCCATTTTGTTTGTACATTCCAAATTATTGCGGGCATCGTTTGCTGGATAATTAGACGGCAGCAAATAAACACACGAAACACACACACACACAGACACACAGACACACAGACAGACAGATAGACAGACAGACAGACAGACAGACAGACGTTCTGTCCTGCCTCTGACATTTGAATTAAACTGTTAACCGCTTGTGGTTCTGCCCGACAGGCGGCGCCACATTAGAGCAGAAGCATTTGACACGAGCATTCCATTTAAATTTTACATGAGCAACCGCAGCTGAAAGCACACACATACACACACGCAGAAACACACACACACACACACACATAAGAATAAACAAAAAGTGTATGAAGCAGACCGAGATTGTGAAAAGATTTGTGTCCTTCCCCATCCCAACAAAATATTTTAATTACTTTCCCCTGTTTTTGTTGTATCAGTCTTGAGGAGCAGACACACACACACACACACACCCCCTCTGACGGCTCGTTGTCTGGCAATAAAAATTAAACTTTTCCAATTAATTTAATTAACATGCTCTAAGGACACTTCGGAGTGTCAGTCTCAGGTTTATGGGTCTGCATATATTTGCCTTATGTGGATAGAAAATCCTTTTTGATGTATTATAAATATGCGTGCATCAAACTCCTGGCTCAAGTCGTAACCTGTCGTCTTCAAAAAAAGGTCCTGTTTGTGTGGGGAAAATTAAGTTTATGACACAGTTGAGAGTTGAAACGAGTCTTGTTGGCGTTCGCATAGGGGCACTAAATCATTTGCCCTATGAATATTTAGATAAGCAAATGATCCCAAGTGCGCACATTACAGAGGTGATAACAGTTTCACATACATTTACTAGACTATTAAGCATATTTTTATGTTTTTAATTAAAAAGGATAATAGCTGCAAATAAAGTAGATATCCCTTACCTCTATTCCTTGAATTTAGTGTCAAGAGATAGTAAAGTTAAAGAAATTACTTTTCTTTTCTTACAAAATTATAATGAGTTATAAGTACATTATATACTCCAACGAAATATTAAAATTAATCGATAAAGTGGAAATAACTGTTGTGTTAGCAAAACGTTTCAATAACTAATAATCAGACCTGTTCTGAATTTCGATTCCGAGTAAACTGGTCGGAATCGTTTTCATTCCGAACGTTTTGCTGTTCTGACATTTCGATTCCGAGCAAAAATGCTCGTTTTGAAAACGAGTGCCTTTGAGCAGTCGGAATGAAAACGATTTGGCAAATTTAACATGTATATGGGTGTTTTTCCGCCCTGTTCTAATTTTTCTATGAAATTTCAGAATTTTGGGGCTTATAAAATTGTTTTGTTTGAATGGTTTTCATGGAATTTTCATATAAACTTTAATTTACAAAATATGCTTCTAATTTTGCCTAGTACAACGAAACGACAACGTCTGACATTTCGACTCGTTTTGTGAGGGGTTGCTGGGCAGAGATGCCAACTTGAGTAAAAATATGTATAAGAGTTTTTAGTTTTGGTTTTATACATAAATGTTGCTTAAAATATGTATAGGAGTAAGTGTAGTTTATAAATAAATAGTTTTTGTTTAAAATATATTTGCATATTGGACGAAACCAGTAATTAAAAAAATTATTTGCGAGTGAAAGTAATCGTTTCATTCGATAATTGGCATCTTATCGATAATAAAAATTATGTCGACAACGAAGCTTACAAACAGCTGACTGCAACTGCAACTATGTAAGTAATTTAAATAATTCCTCTATTTTGATTTTGGTAATGTTTGATGAGAGCAGGAATATTTTATATATTTGAAACAACTATGTTTTCTTTGTTGCAAGCACAAATGTCAAACAGCTGTATTCTACGATATATATTTGTAATCGAATCGTTATGAAAACGAGTATAAGACGAGTATAAGTCGATCGAAAACTAGAACAAGTACAGTCGAAATCAAATCGTTTTCCCCTTTCAAAACGACTCGTTATTTAGAACAGGTCTGAATATAAATATTAAAATTAATCAGAATTTACAGAGTAATTATATAGGTGAAGAAAGGAAGAGACTCCGAAAAAAATATGGAGATTATTGTAGTAAATTAATTTGGTTTATTTACATTATAATATGCATTCATTTATATCATAACTAGCATACCTCTACAGTGCGTTTCATAATCATAAGACACTTTAGAATTGATTAAAATAAAATTAATGGGATTCTTGCCAAACCGATTGGTAGAGGTTCTCAAAAGTCTAGAGCAATATACTAAATATAAAAAAATGCAATAAAATGTTTTATTTTATTTATGATAATGAAACAAGGTTTTTAGAAAGGTTTAATCACCAAATATAAGTTATATTTAAGAGTCTTATGATTATGAAACGCACTGTAGTTGCGACATAATACTAGCATAAATGTGTTTTTCACCAGTTTGGCAAATTTGTGAGCTTAGAGGAGACATAGGACCCATAAGGTATCACCTCTCGAAAAAATTAGGTTGCTATGTCTTACCATTTGAACTGGGCGATGATGATCAGTCAGTCAGTCAGGACAAAGAACTTTATACAGATGCTATAATGAGTTGTCGAAACCAGACCCATTCCCACATAAATAGTCAGTATAACTCTTCTTTATATATATTCTTATTCAGTGATTTTCTCTATCTGGTACGCTTAACGTTCCGCTAGTTTTACCCAATATTTTCCGCTGTTAATGCTCTCTCCTACCTCTTTCATTTGCCCTGTCTTGATTCTTTATTAAAAACTCTACACTAATTTAGCGAAAATTTTTCAACCTCACTTCCTGTCAGCTCTTTTGTCATATCTCATTTTCACTTTCTTCCCTGGCTGCTGCCTCATGAACGTGACCTAAGCACCCTGCGCCATAGTGTGTAAAAGAAAATTACAAAGTTTATCAGCTTTTTGGCAACAGTTTCTCATGATTCTTTTCTTTTCACGTTTCCGTTCTCATTATGTCAAAATTCATAAGAATGATTATGTCTATAGGGACTACTACGTAGTATATTCGTATATGAGTATAATACGTGGCACCATGATAATAACATTACGCACTGACATTAATCATTTCTTTAGCTCCGAAGCTCAACTTTATAATTTCGGCAAGGCTTTACGCGTATTATAACACACCCTTGGCCGCCCCTCGCTGCCACACCCCGCCCCATGTACTACTCCCAACTTTTCGCAATTTCTGCCGCATATGCAGCTACAATTTTTCATACGAAATGATGTCATTAAACAAAGAACTGTAACGAACTGACGACAATAATGAGCTCGAGCTGAGCCGGAAACCAACGCATCGGTGCAGGACGACCAGTAAGGAGGATCAGGACCTGGCGGTGGAGGGGCAAGCAGCAAGTCAGGAGTTAACACAAAAATTGTGCGACAAAATCCCAAAACAATTTATATGAACCAAGAGAAACGACACGCCAAGCGGCAGCAACAACAATATAAGAATTACCAAAAACCAACAGCAACACCAACAAGGGAAGGCGGCGACATAAACTTGGTAATACGTTGAGGCCATACTCGCATATAATGAAGCAACATCGCCCCCTGTTCCTCACCTCGTCGCACCTAACCGCCTTTCAAGTTGTTGTTGCAAAATAGGTTGTGCCGCGGCACGCCCCCAGAACAACCAAACCCCTTGCGAGGGTAGTTCAGTATCGTGATAAATAAAATAGAATGGAAGAATAGAAGCTATAGTCATAATTATAATATGTGCTCCATTTTCTTCTATTATAAAAAGCCCGGAAAGGTAAAGTCGGATGCAACCGAAGTATGTATGAGTTGTAAGTGTGTCTTATATTCTTTGTATATGAGATAATATATATGCATATATATATATGTTGCATCCGACTGTAGCTTTCAGGGCTTTGTTAAATGGCCGATAGAACAACTCCTATTCTATTAGTTTATCCCTGATGGGATTTAGTTATGTACTTTCGCGTTTGGTCTTCGTCGGAAGGTCCGTCGACTTCAAGAAATTGATTAGGTCCCTTAGTTCCTATTCTATCCTATCCTATCCTATCCTATCCAATTTTATTCTTGGATAAAAGATAAATATTTTGTGAAGGCTTAAAGCAGTAGTGCCCAAACGCGTAGCAGCACAGCATGCGCTGTGGGGAAAAAAGCCGAACACCAGCGTTCGTAAAATCAACAAAGCGTAACGCCTGTGTGAGAGCATCGACTGTGCTGGAGAAAGCAGCGCTGCAAAGCAATACACACATGTGATAGGAATTATGAATATTAAGCAGCACTGGTTTAAAGTGTTAAATAGAATCTAAAGTTGTTAAAATTGATTAATGTTATCAAAAAAGTTTATGATATACAGGAGCTTAGCCTTTATTTTACCTTAAAAACGGTGAACAGCATCAGCAAGGACCTCAACTGAATTTAAGTCTATAATTTACATCTACATTGAGAAAATTTAAATGAATGAATTTCCCCTGAATAATGTAATAACTTTCCAAAAATTTGTGTAACCACCCTCGTCCAAGTCAAAAAGTTGGCCAAAACGGATGCGTCAAGTTGAATGGCTATAAAAGCGTTGAATGATGTTGTGACCCGACGAAGGCAGCCACCGAGAGGGAGAGGAATTGGGATTGGGATTGCGCTAGAGGTGAGGTGCTTAAGGCTGGGCACACAGCGTATTATGTATGCAAGTCGGCTACGCAAAAACAAATACAGAAATACACCCGCACACGCACACACACACACACACACGCACACTCATACATAGAACAAGTGCTTGATGGAAGTAGGGAAAGGAGGCAGAGGAAGAGCGTGCTATACACGTACTTATAGAGGGCTTAACCGGGCCCAGTTTATACAATATTCCCCATTTCCGTTTTCAGGGGCCTCAGCTTGGAATCACGAGGCGCAAACATTTACTCCAACTCATGACCAGCCCCGTTACGAAGGGTAGAGCTAAGGGGAGGCGACACTGAATGAACCCGGCGATGACGTTGAATGACGACGAATTTTGAATACGAATTTCATTATACGCAGCACTCAATTATTCAGTAATCTAGTTGCTACAGCCAGCAGGCGGGGCTAGGGAGTGGGGAGGGTACTGGGTGGGTAGGTTTACACACGATAGGGACAAATGGCCATCACACCCACACGCTCCCCTCCCCTTCTTCTGCCACACAAACCATTTAGTTGTTGTGCGCATTTTGAAATGTTAACAAAATGTTGCAGTTGCTGCTTCGCACTGCTAATTAACGTGGCTAATTGTTGTTGTTGTTGTAGCTGCTGTTGTCGTTGTTGTTGTCGATGGAAAATCTGTACTTGTGCGTAACACGAACATGGCGCATAAAACACAAATTGCCGCAGCGTCAACGTTACAAAACCCGCACAAATTGCCAATTCTTTTGAATTTTGATGACATTTTTGTACCCTGTAAAATATGGAACAAGGCTAAAAGGGTGTAAATACAATAAACATTATTAATATTAATATTATATTAATTATTACTAATTCATATATTTACTAGTTGAATCGTTTGGTTTTCAGGTATTAGTATCAAAAGCTGGTTGGTTAGTTAACCCTAAAACTATATATTTAAATTCGGTTATATGATTTGATTTCAATACTTTATATTAAAAGTAAAAAGAAACGAATATATAGAGTTATGTTGTACTTTGTTTTCGAGTGTAATTAAACTGCTTTTCACCTGATTTTTTTTAAATTTATTTAAAAGTTAATAAATATATTATGGTTTGTACCACATAGACTAAAAGATCATTGAAGGAAAATAAATAATTCAGTAAAATTAAAATAATTAAGTGTGCATGACTCTACGGTTTCTAACACTCCTTACTAGGCATGACTTTAATCTAATCTTCTCAGCTAACAACTGTAGAACGCTTTTCGAAATTATTTATTTTCAGTTATTGTAGAGATTAGTAGTTTAGTACTAGGAAAATTGATAATATATCCTAGCAACGTAACCTATTTTAACATAATGGTCAAGAATGTGACATAACGCATTATATCATAATTATATGTAATTTTTTATTTTTATAATTATTTGCCTTATAGAGAGTTTAAATACAAATTATACTATTTTAAAATTTCTTGTATTTATATGAAAATTATTGGGGTTTGCCTTGTTTTATTATTTTATTTTTATAAAATTTTTTCAATAAATTTATTAAAATATAGTTCCACATCCTTTCATATAACCTGTGCCCTGTACACAATCGTAGAGCCTACCCGACTGTTGTCGCTGTTATTATTATGATTGCCATGCGAACGCTTTTGGTTCGACTTTGGTTTAGGGCAACCGTTAGCTGTAGCTGTTAGTCGTCGCAGCAAGTAATTAAAATTATGCATGTGTACGTCGATTAATTATGCATGCGCCATGCAAAGTGTTCCAGCTCATTTTGGGCTGCCAACCAATGCTCCTCTCTGTTTATTTATGACCGGGGGTTGGGTTCAGGTTGTATGTGTCGTTCCATGTCACACAGTTGATGATGTAGTATCATCACAATTTATTGACCAGTGAACCATATTTAAATCCTGCCAATGTGCCTGAAGCGCAACGGGCAACCAGGCGTATGTGTAATAAAATTTTACCTAATTCGTTCTAATGCATAAAAACACTGCAAACGGTATATAAGTTTTAAGAGGGCAGCAAACAGAGCAGAAGTTAATAAGTCGGAGTACTGCTTGTCTACATGTTTTCAAAGGGTTTTTGAACTTTTATTTGAGAGTTTAAAACATATTAAATCATATGGAGAAATGTATATTGTAAAGAACCTTTTAAGCCGGGGTATGACTCATTACGCAGGTAATATTACCAGACATTTGTAGTACATAAAAGAGACTGCCACGACAGAAGAACAAGAACAACCGCTGGCTTTCTTCCGTTTCATAAAAACCAACGCTTTATGCTTATTTCATATTTTCACTTCATTTCTTCATTTACAATTTTTAGACTTATCCGCACAACAGATACATTATTTCATATTCTTTTGCTTGCTTTCTTATTACGTTTTCTTATTTCGTCTGACTCTACTTTTACCAGACAACCCTGTTGCTATTCATTGGCTCCCTCAGCTACGATATAAAGCAGGTTGAGAAATGCCTACATACATAGGTCTGTGTGCTGGCAATCAGTGCCCCGCCTCACAACATATATACCTTGTCTAATATCTTTATACTTATTATGCTATTATTATTGTAATTATGCTAATTCAAGATTATGTTATTCATAATAAAAGATTTCAATATCGTTTACAATTTCAGGGATTATATTTTGTCATCTATTCATGTATTAATTCTGAATTCTGCCTAAGGGCAACTTGAAGAATCTTATTTCAACTTGAAGAAAATCCTGTTTGCAGGATGCCCCAATTGGTATGCAAAGCCAAATGCATTTTAAATACTGTTTATGTATTTGGTTCTTACTTATGCATACCTAGTTATATACGATTTGCTTAGACGTGCACAAGGAGGAGGAGAAGGAGAATCGAGAAGAACTGTGCAATTTATGAAACTTAATTTAAGCAAACGCTCTAGCCCCAAAGCGAACCAACGAAAGAACCAACAATTTAACTCGAATATTCCAGCTGTGGTAAATGCTTTCTAGTGCTTTCTCCCCAAGTTGGAATATGCAAATGTAAATTATTGCAAATAATATGAGAAAACAAACTGCACTTCTTTACACTCTCTCTCCACTGTGTCTCTCTTCCCGGTTCTCTGTTGTAATAAAGCGATAAAGAGCAGACAGTCTGTGGAGTCGAGTCAGAGTGTAAAGGGTTGTAGTATGCAAATAAATAATGTGAGCCATAAAATAGATGCAGAATGCCAGATACAAATACACACACACACACATAAGGTGCAAACCATATGAAATTAACTGCTATAAATATTTACAATTTACTTTCAGCAGTACTTAAATATAAATTGCAGCATATCATCAGCTTGATTCAATTGTATAGAGTAAACTGCATTTCCTACAGGTTTTTAAATTACAAAAAACTTTGCATAAAGGTCTTTTCTTCTTGTTTGTTATATCGCTTCCCTTTCTTCCTGGCACTGAACTAATTTCTGAAGTCAACGTAAAGTCAGAATAAAAGTTGTCAACTTTTACTAACTTCAAGTTTTTCCAACTTTTCGTTGTTTTATTTAAAATCATTCTTGTGGACTTTGTCAACTGTCAGGTCCGGTGGGCGACAGCTGGTCACAGCTCTTACTTTATGTATCTTATGTATCTCGAATGACATGTCTGACAAATGGCATCGATAATTGGCTTTAACCACGATTACATTTCGTTTTGTTTCATGCCTAGAGTCACGCTATAAACAAGCCAAGTACATATTTGCTCAACGAACATTGCGCATACGTCATGTTGACTCTATTTAATTTAAATTGTCAAAACAGCTCTTGAATAAGCCATAAACTGTCATCAACTGCTCATTGCTGGACATTTAAAGCCCGTAGTGGAAATAATTATTATATATGATACCCTTCAGGGACTATGGGGTATATTGACTAACTCAAACGATGAATATTGCTATGAATGGTTAGGCATAGGTATCAAATATAGTTATACCAAAAAAAATAACTGCTATTAAAATATTTTTTATTCACAGTATAATATTACTCAGAGCATTTCCTTAGTCTTTGTTGAACTACTGTTCATATCTGAAATGCAATTGTTTATATTGCCGAGTCAAAGGGAAACGTGGCAGAAGGAATTAAAAAGAGGCAGTACTATTAACTTTTAATGCCGTTGACAATGCAAATTTCTTTTCAATGAAATTTAATACATAGTACACACATGTATTCACAATGTGATGTGTGTGTGAACTCGACCAAAAACAATAAAAATAATATAATAACAGCATACAAGTACACATGCACAATGTCAGTGTCCCAGCGAGTTTAAAATTACAATTTCCGCAAGCTGACAGAAAACCACAAAAATTTCAAAAAAACGAATGTGTTTTTATAACTTATACATATTTTGCTCTTTTAACACCAAAAGTGCACTGGAAATTGAAACTTGAATTGAACACGGTACCAATCATGAGGTAAAAATGTTGAACAAAAAGTGATACCATTTGGTCTTAAATTGGGGTTTAAATAAAAAATATTTTTATTAATTTCTGTTACATACATATAATTTTAGTTTAAAATCATTTTGATGCACTAATTTAAATAAGATTTAAACCCTATTTTTTTTAGGAAATTACCTACTTATTTTCTCACTTTTAAATAGGGAGTAATTCTAGTAAGCCTCCCATTTCATTTAATACAAAGTACTTCATATTTTGCTCAGTGTAGTCCTTTTTTAGTAGGTGTTAAATATACCAAAAAAATATGCTGCGGTCAACTAAATGAATAAAACACGAAAGACAACACCACATAAATTCAATTCTAAAGCTTTAACTGAACAAAATGTCATAGAAAATATTGAAATTGATAGCAAATTGAAAGTGTTATCAAATATTTGGTTTCAAAATTAAACTACAAAATTATTTGAACAGCAACAGAATAAACCGAATTTAATGGCAAAGGCCAGTGTTATTAAAATGCAACTAACAATAGCTAATTGACTAATAAATAAATGTACAAATAACATATTTGTAATGGATATGAAGCAAAACATTCATTATTTAAACGGTGTACATTATGCTGGTAAAATAAACTTTTAATCCTATAATGTAAATAGAAATTTAATGGCTAAACACATAATTGTGTCTGGATTAACTAATATATAATTACATATGAGAGTGTAGTTCAATTATTGTCAATAAAACCATAGCAAGTTCTGAAATGAAGTAAAGTAAAATAAACAATTTTTTAAAATACAATACATTTTTATTAATGTTGTAAATATTCATTATAAATTTCAATGTGATAACTAGTTAAAATATCTATTAACCGTTTGGGTAAGATGAGTTATTGTGTACAATTAATATTGGTATAATATCATTTATACTTTAACAATAAATTAAAAATAATAACAATTTATGAGTTTAACTTGTAATATCAATATTATAACATCTCTTCAGTTGTAGTTGTTGGTTTTTTAAATTCAGTGTAATAACACTATAAGCGAATCAGTAGCATACAACAAACTACATCAAACGACATAAAAAGAATCAATTGTAACTGACCGATACGAACTTTGAAATCTTTATAAGATTGTCCTCAATCAAACGCCATATCACAACAAAAAGAAGCAAAGAAAAGAAATAGATGGGAAACTTTTCTCAACCTTTTTCATTTTCTTTACCTTTTTCTTTGTCCCCTCCCACTACTGCTTGTCTGAACACATTTGAGCTACTTAACGCACCTCAATCAAATTTGAAATCGACGCCATCTCACAGTTGCCATCAGCATCAACATAATGACCCCAAAAGAGCGTTTCTATTAATAGAGGCGTCTACACAGTACAGCGGTAAATTGTGTGACACACACACACACGCACACACACTAATGCTTACTACACTCTACGCTAAAGGAAAACCCGTTGTTGTTAGTGCTGTAGTTGTGCTGCTTGTTTCGAAGCAATTTTCTGCTATCTGTATTAGATTTTTTTCTAGCCCAAGTAGTCGAGCATCTTACACATTCAGTCTGTCCCCTTGGCCCCCCCAAAGTGGCGGTATGTCACCAAATGTCATTGACACGATTTGCTTTATGCTGCATTTCTTCTCTGCCAACACTATACCAGTAACAGCAACAACATGTGTATGTGTGTGTGCGTGTGTGTAAGCATTATATATCTGGCTATATCTGTGCCGACGATTTACACGCCGTTTACTTTGTGCTCAGGCCATGCCACCTCAGCGTTTTTTATTTCCAAGTGTTTGACTTTCCTGTGTTTCTTTTACTAAATATGCCCTAACCAAGGGCTCTATCGAAATATAATGACAGCTGCAAGAGAAATATTATTCTAAGTATTTATTTTTAAGGGAATATTTAATGCCAAAAAAACACTAATAATAATTCAAAATAAAAAAATTAATAAACTAAAAATTAAATGAAAATATTTATAAATTTTAACTAAGTATTTAATATGAAATAATAAATTATGGTAACCAGAATTTAGTCAGATCTACAGTTTCCGATCAACAGTTTAACAATTTTTATTAAATTAAAATTAAAATATAATATTCGAAAAGCCTATACTTAAATTTTCATCCGAAAAAGCGATAAATATTTCTATAACTAAATCTAAATTGCTCTAAAGGGTATTTAAAGGTTGCCATCCTGATTAGTAAGTTCCAATTTTTGTTTGTTCTTTCACGTTTAACGTTCTCCCATTCAAAGATAATGCCGTGTGACTTCAGGGGCGGATAGACATAGGAGGAAGGGGAGGCAATAGATGGTTATCAGTGTTGAGAAAATGCCGACACACGCCAACACACACACACACACACACACACACAGTACACAAATGAGACGAATTGAAACTAAGAGAAAAATGATAATTGCAGCTCAACATTTTTGCTGCAAATGCACACATAAAATGCCTAATTAACGTCAGCAAAGTTGCTCTAGGTAAATCAATCAATCAATCATCCGACCAATCAAACGTTTATTGAAGCAAATTGAAACTAAATATTTGATTTTGCATTTTACGGTTTTCAGTTTGCCATGACCTCTGCCTAGAGTCTTCTCTCGTCCATATGAACATCAGCCTGGAATGCTTTTGCTTCTTCTCATTGTTTCCGTTGTTGTGGCGCCTCCTCGGGCGGTATGCAGACCCATTTATGCATACATTTGTATATATGTAAAGACTTATTGCTATTGTGGCAATCGCAAGCTCATTAATTTAATATATTGAATTGCTGTGTGCAATGAGGTCAAATAACGACAGTTCAGCTTATGGTTAGTGTTGAAAATGCTAAAGAAATCATTATTGACTTTAAACAGTTTATATGTGTGGGCTTACAAAGAACAGTTAAATTCGAGTCGATTCTTTAAATATTTAAAAAGCAATTAATTAACACCAGAAAAAGAATATATGCATATATATGTACATATGTTATTGTCACTTTACTCATGGTTAAACACTTTTCAACCTGAACTTATGTGAGATAAATAGCATATAAAAACTATGGCATAAGAGTTTTGTGAATAAATATAAATTATAATATAAATTTATTATAATAAATTATAATAAATATTTATATAATTTTTTATGACTCTCATAAAAGATATGTAAAAAATAAATGATAAAAAATGTCCAAATGAACGTTTTACTTTATTGGTTTCTTGTCATTCACTAAACTCTGAAGTCATTCTGTGAATAAAATTTGTTTCAATGTGCCTGCTTGTCGACCACTTAATGGTCTACCGAATCAATTGTTTTCATATAAACCAAAAACAAAAGCTGCAACTGCACCTGTTAACTGTTATTTAACTAACATAATTATGCATTTAAATTATTTTGGTCGCACGTCTAACACGTTTCTACCACTGTTTTTTATTGCAGCAAATTTAATTAATTATTCACAATGAACTCAATTTACATTACGTTATTCAATTTTAAATTTATTTAATACAGAACCCATATAACTCTTTTGGCTCGGTTAACCAAACTGTTTAAAATGCTGTACGTCAAATATGTGACAAGGGCAATCGATTAAATGTTATGGTAGAAACGTGTCAAATTGATTGAGCGTATTTAGTCCGAGAGAACCTTGTATTGATATCAGTATACTGATATCTGAAATGCTCTTTAAAGAGGTTGAAATATGATGTTTTAAATTATATCCATAGGTGTATCTGTATCTATGTATACTCATCTGTATCTGTATCTATATCTGCAATATGTGTAAATTACAGCGTTGCACATTACTTGGTAATTGAGATGGTATGCATACTGTCTGCATTACGACTTTAATACCTGGCGGCAGAGTCGCATTGCAAAACCGTTCTTACGAAGGTGTATCTGTATCTATGTATACTCATCTGTATCTGTATCTATATCTGCAATATGTGTAAATTACAGCGTTGCACATTACTTGGTAATTGAGATGGTATGCATACTGTCTGCATTACGATTTTAATATCTGGCGGCAGAGTCGTAATGCAAAAACGACGTAACGTAACCCGAAGGAAGTTGGGAGCATCGAAAGCACGAGTGTATATACGTATATATATTAAAGCATATTTATTTAACATGGCCGTGGTGTAGTGAAGCGTATCGACATATGACAATATGGAATTGGTATTGACACGAAAAAAAATGTAATAAGTGCTAAAAAATTAATTAGTTAATGTAATACATTTGCTCGTATGCAAATAAAATGAAATAGAGAAAAGAAAAAATATATTGCGTAATTGATAACTTCATAAATATTTATAGGAGGGTAATAATACCAGATTAATGGCAGTATTGAATTGCACTCGTTTGTATCAGATTCATAAAACACGCTTAATGCAAAACAGATAAAATGTCCTGTACTCATGTGAGTATTTCTTATTTCTATACATATTTTTATATCCGAAAGCGGATTTGCCCTAATCCCCAAGACCTTCTGGAAATTGTCAAAGCATTTTCCCGCTGACGATTTCCACTCGCTTGTGGTTTATTTAAAGAACATAAATACTTTGGACTTTGTGTTGAGAATCGCGTGCATATGCCACAGCTCGGGCAAAGGCAGCGTCTGCAGACAATCGCCAAACTCCAGGTCTACATATTACTATGCTACAAATGCGGGCATGCCTATACACACACACACACACACATACTTATGTATATGTGTGTGTGTATAATACACATGATGGTCTGTGAAATGTTTTGCATGTTTACTCATGTATTTGCATTCCGTGTGACATAAATCACGCACACGAACAGAACACAACATGATGATGCCACAAGGCCCAAGGCACAAAAGAGAAATTGTGGCATGGGGCAGGGGCATATGCAGGGGTGAGAAACGGGCTGCTGTTACCTTTATTAGAGCAGGAAAGGCAGACGGAAGGAGAAACAGTGTAAGTGAGAGGCAGTGAGTGGCGAGTGGGTGTATGGATGAAGGGGACGCCCACGACAACCGTCACCCGTTACCCGTCACCCGTCACCCGTCGCCCGTCGCCCGTTCCCATTTTCAATTTCATTTTCTCCCATTTCCATTTTCCATTCCCGCATTCAAGAGTCGCAGCAGCGGAAACGTCGCGTTGCATTTTTCAATGACTGCGTTGATGATTCCGCCAACCTACAGTTCCATCTCAGAACTGCGGCGGTCCCCAAGCAACGCAGCAGCAGCACTCAAATCGAAGAAGAATGCAGCGAAGAAGAAGAGACAAAGTATAAGAAATTAATTATGCAACGATTGCCCCGACAGCCAGCCAATTCAGAATACTATAGTTCTCATTCCCATTGACTTTACAGCAGTGCGTGGGACATCAAAGTTTAAAGACGAAGTTTGCTACATGAGGCAATTCTTAATCGTGATGTATTAAAGCGATAACACGTCATGATAAATAATTTCAGAATTTCAGGCAGGCAGCATATTTATGGCTTATTTATGAAACTGTAACTCAAATTGGCTTTAAACAATTTCGGCTGAAGAATCGTTTGGTGAAAGTTTATAATAGAGTGAACTCTATTATATTTAAAAATATTTTCAATGAACTGTCAGGCCTGTTCCCATTTTTGAATTCGTTTAATCGATTAATGTTTTGAAAAAAAACTGGGTTCCGAATTACGAATTTTATCGTAAATGTAAATCGATTGAACGAATTTGAAAATGGAAACATGCCTGTATAAAACATTTCGATTCGTTTTCAATTTATCAATATGCATATTATGTTATGAAAGTAATTGAAGAGCTCGGATGTGAGAATTGGCTGAGGAAATTCAAAGATAGTCTATATCGATTTATGAAACCTTTTTGATGATAATTAGATTTACACATATGCAATTGCCTATACACATATTAATTTGAGAAGAGTTTGCAAAGTGTATACCATTTATTCTGATTTGAAAAGAATTCCACCTTATAAGTAAGTCCTTCTTCTAATTTTTAGACCCTGTACTTTAAAAAAGTACAAAGGGTCTATTAGGTTTGTGCAAATGACATTTGTGTGTAACAGGCAGAAAGAGGCGTGGCAGACCCCATAAAGTATATATATTCTTGATCAGGACGACGAGCTGAGTCGATATAGCCCTGTCTGTCTGTCCGTCTGTCCGTCTGTCCGTCTGTCCGTCTGTCCGTCTGTCTGTCTGTCTGTCTGTATGAACACCTAGATCTCGCAAACTATAAGAGCTAGAGACGTAATTTTTTTTTTGTTAGGTTCGTGTATTACATAGGCAGGTCAAGTTTGTTTCAAATGTTTTAAAAGTCATCCCCCTCCCCCTCAAATTTGCAAAAATGATCTTAGTATATACAGTTTTAGAGTCACTGGATTCCTTTTTTGTAGGATTAAAGATTTGGATGCTTTGGATGTTTGGTGCGAGTTCCAGCCCAATCGGGATAATAAACACCGGAGATATTGGCCAAACAATTTTCAGTACTAGGCATATGGTTAGGGGAGGGGGAAGCCGCAGCGTATGCGGCCACTAGGGCGTATACGTGATTTTTGATTGTGAGTATGAATGCCTGTATGAGTTTTGGATATTGTTCGTATTTGCGAGTATATTTGTATGTATAAGTGTATGTGTGTATGTATAAATGCATGTGTATGTGTATGTGAGTATTTTCATATATGCTGCTGCTGTTATCGACGCCCAGGGCAAACCAAAGTACAGGGTCTCCTACTGTCGGTTGCGTCCGACTGTAGCTTTGCGTCGGACTGTAGCTTTCCGAGTTTTTATAAGAAGATTTACTGAGACTATTCTGCAAGTCCTTCAATTTATCAAGTTTAACCTATTTAGTCTGATTTGAAAAGAATTCCACCTTATTATTAAATCCTTCTTCTATGTTTAATAAGGAGATTTACTGAGACTATACTGCAAATCCTTCCCTCATTAACTCTATCTGAGTACAATCACAGAAACTTCTTGTAAGCGGAGTAGAGCATTCATACTTCGTCTTTCGAGTTGCGAATTTCGAATTTTCCTTTGGCTGGCTTCCTTTCGCTTTTGTCATTTACGAGCAGTGAGTATATTAATCTTGCATTTATACCATTTAAATTCGTTTGCGTTCTACATATTTTGCTTCAACTCGCCCACTGACAGTGATTGATGTGGCACATAAATTAAAATCGACTGCAGATTTATATACTAAATACTCGAAATGACAGTTGCCAGATTATAAGCTCTTAAATGTATGTACTATAATCCCATTTGCAATGTCTAAGGGCAGTTAACGTGAAGTCCACACGATAACTTTGGGCTGTAGCCAATTTGGAACTTTGACAGTTCGGCTGACCAGCCTCAAAGTAATTTGATGAATACAATTTCATGCTGCTTTGGCTTCATTAACTAAGCTGCAGCATTTAGGCACAGGTAACACGAGCTCTACTGTGCTCCTGCTTAGCTCTTGTGACAGGCACTTCATCAGCTAATCCTGCCATCGGCACTTGAAATTTAATTACCTCCGTAGCTCCATTGATGTACTAAGTAGCTCAGCTGAAGGCAGTTGACGTTAATGTCGTCTCCTTGCCCCTCACAACAAGCTCTAGCTAGTTCACAGCTCCGTCTGGCCGGTCGTAATCCTAATGATCCAGCTCCAAGTCAGGTTGGGTAGAGAGAGCATAAGCCTCCAATCACGACCCGTGAACAGATAGAGACACTGAGTAAACGCTAATTGAATTAGCGCCTCAATATGCAAACCGCACTCCGAGTCGGAATTGGACTCCAAGTTGTAACTGCTTCTGCTGTTAGTTTTCCCCAGTGCCCTCGGCCTCGCCCCCTTCTCCCACCCAATCACGAACTTAGTTCATGTAATTGGTTATAATGTGTGCATAAATTAAGAGCTTTGGTCGTGGGCATAAGAGGCTGTGAGAATCTCTTAACGTTACCCCTTGAATAACGCTAAATGTGCAGCGGTAGTTACACTTGCCAACACAACTTGGATATGAAAAAGATAATGGAAAAACTTGAATGGAATTACTATTAACGATGACATATGCAATTTCAGATTGTGAATCTTATGTCCATTTTGCAAGAAGATATTTAGACCCTGGTTTTTGATTGCGGGCATGTACTTACATATGTATGTATTAGTTATTGATTATTGTTTGTATTTGCGCGTATAATTGTATGTATGAGTATATGTGTATGATAAGTTTCTATTATACAACATTATTGGGATTTTTAGAAATGTAATAACGCCCATGTTGTTCATTTTACACATGTCTTGTGCTAACTAAATTAAATGTATGGGAGGATATAATAAGTTTATGTATATTATACCTGAACAGAAAGTCGTAAAGCGTCAAATAAATATGAATATGAGTATGAATTCAGTTTTCAATTTATTTTAAAGTATTTCCCCAGTATAAATCGGAGAATACTGAATTTTGTTGCATGGTGTTACATGAGTCAGTCAGTGGCAGGGAAATGCAAATTCAAATGCTTGCAACTGCTAATAATGGGCATTATCATTATGCTAACGGGGGGCTGAGTGGAGTGGCAAATGAATGGGTTGCGAGGGAAAGGGGGGACTGGGACTGGGAACTGCTAGTCACTTGGGTTTGGGTTTCACTTACAACCATACACACATAGAGAAAGCCACACACACACCCCCACGCACACACACAATTCACAGGGAAATCGGTTAGTGGCAAATCTCTGACATGCATTTCTCATGATGCGAAAATTTTGTTCACTTGACATTATGACATTTGGCAGCTGGCTCCAAATTAACGCGACATCAGCCAGGGCTGGAGTGGTTATGGCTGACGAGGGGGGAGGAGAGAGGGCAAGAGTGTAGTGTCAATGGGAGATGCAGTGGCATTGTGTTAAAAATTCAGTAATCGGACTAAAACTAAATGTCAGCAATGAATAAAGAAGAAGCAGCAGGGAAAAGGAGCATAATTTATCATGTTCGACAATTGTTATTGTTGGACAAATACGACAAGCAGTGGGGGGGCGTGGCACTAAGGCAAACAATAGGGATCAAATGCAGTCATGTGTTAAATTCATAAGATTAATTGAAAACCAGTCGAAATCGCATTTACATGCATAACTCGAGAATTATACGAGATGAAGTTTCTTTCAGATCGATAAATCAATTTTAATGAACTAAAGTTAAAGTCTGTCTCAGCACTTGACGAAAATTGGAACGAACATGATTTACAAGTGTGTATGATAAAATCCCTGCTGCTTCTGCTACTTTACTACTTCTATTCTGTGTCAACAGCAGATCCTGAGTGGAGGAGAGCAGGAGAGCAGGAGGCGGCTTAACAATGGATAATGCATGTGACATATGTACAACAAAAGGCAGCGGCACAAAGACTCCTCCCTCACTCCCTCCCACCCCCTACTAACCGCAATAGCAACATAGTCCTCGCTCAGACACTGACTAACAACAACAACAACAAGTTGCTAAAGATTTATTGTTGGCAGACAGACAGAGGCAACATAATATATGGAAGTCAGAGCAGGAGCCTGGCTGCCTTTTCTGCTACTTTTCCTATTAAAAGATAAAAAATCAATTCGAAGGAGAGAAAACTGATACACTTTCCGGCATTTAGATCACTATTTCATTAGCTAATCATCAGTTTCAACAAATATATATGTACATACTCTACACCAGCTAAGACTATAATTCACCTTAAAATCCTCGTAACTTATCACTTTTTTTCTGGCAGTGTATCTGCGTGATTTGTGACATACTTGAAACTTCTGTCACTCGAAATAAAGAACGGAAATTTAGCACTTAATATGCGTATACTACTCGAAACCCAACTCAGTCTCAGTCCAGAAAATAAGGACCTGAGTTGAGTTGACTTGACCTCAACTCTGACTGCACCTCTACTAAATCTTTGTCTGAGTGGAGTGGCTCAGCTCAACTTTATTCACATTTGAGGCACTTGCTCTGTGCTCATAAATCTGTTGCTCTATATGGTATGAACTATAATACAGACTGGACAACGTGACGTATGCGCAATGTGTGGCAGAATTAAGTCGTTTATGCAGCCAAACAAACGTTGCTAAGCACTTAATTCAAGTACGTCTCTCATATAGTAAATTTATATAGTGGAAAATGCCAAACATGGCGACACCAACAGCTCTTCGTTTTTCCATTAAACAGCTGGTTTTTCTTTTTTCTAGAGAGCAATTAGTTTTGACCATGAATTATGGATGGCTCTTATGGAAGTAAATCATGGTCAGTGCAGCTCATAAAATAATTTAAAATAATAGCACACCAAATAAAGGAACTATAGAGAGAGCAAACATACACCCCCACACACACACACACACTGTTAACTGCTCTGCCTGTGCTGCTGGGTAAATTTGTGCTGTGCAACTTTTGTGCTTCATTTCCGTTTCCGGCTGCAACGCACACACGAACTGCATGCAAGTCAAAGGCTAAGAAGAAAGCAAAGAATATGAGAAACATATGCAAAATGGCAAACGTGCCGAAAGCCAAAACTGTATGCCCAAAGACAATGGCAAAAGGGCAAACCAGGAGCCAGCAGAGCATAGAGAAGAGCAAAGCAAAGCATAGAGAAGACATAGAAAAGGGGCAGATGGCAGAGGGGCAAAGAGATTCATATGCCTTGTGGGCGTGGGCGTGGGCGTGGGTAGAACTGCAGCTCGTTTGTTTTGACTTGCAATTGAAGGAGCTGTTGCTTCTGGCTGACTGCGACTAGCAGCCTCTCCCAGGTTTCCCCCTCTCCCAGGCTACATCCCTCCTCCCTTCCACATTGCTGCTCCTTGTGCAGCTTTTGGCCATTTCAAGCTGTAGTTGTAGTTGTGTAGCCACTGCTGCTGTATGGCTTTTGGAAATATAATAAAGACAGCACTGGGCACATAATACGTTTGCTTGTTTACATAAATATTTGCACAATATGTTAAAACGGACGAAACAGGGATGGTCCTGGCCAAAGCAACTGCCAAACATGACGTTTGTTTAACAAGCTCAGCATTTTTGACTGTCCTGCACATTTAATTAAAACGAACTGCATAAAAATGGCATACCAGCTTTATTTTAAATACTAATTGAATGGTTTGTTAACAGACAACTTTAAAAACAAATATTGTTCTTTCCAATAGTTTAGTAAAATTTAATTTCTTATGAATATTTTGCAATTTCATTTTACTTTAAAATTATAAAAGGCGAAACATTGAGGACTATTTTATTTTATCAAATTTAATATGCAATTTTTTGGTTATACATTATTTAATCATATTCAAGCCCTAGTTATATGTTGGGATACACTACTTTAAGATCTCATTCCCCCCTCAGATTGTTTTCCTATCTCACGTGCTCATCTCTAGTGCTTGGCAGAGTTCTGTATGTCCTTTGAACTGTTGATGTTGTTTTTTGGGTATCCTCTCTACTGCTTATCAATTGCAAGTGTCTCGTCTCTGTGCAGTTCCTTTACATTGTTCAAGATAAGTTCAAGTCGAGCTCTTGTCTATCTCTGGCATATTATTTGTTTGCCCAGTAAGACATAAAGGAGAACCCCTGGAGCCGAAGTCGTAACTGGGCAAATGTTGTTAGCCTTTCGTGTCGTAGGTCAGTTTGGATATTTATCACAATTTTTATGGAAGTTTTGTGCTTTTTTCCCCCTTTTTGCTACGTTTATGGGACAGCCAGAACAATAACTATAAGAATAAAATGGGAAAAGTTTCATTTGCCATTTGATGAAACAAACAAAGAAAGCTGAATGCAGGAGACAGGGGACAGTCTCTGGAGATTAGGCAGATGACAGCTGGAAAGTAAATATATATAAATAGAAAATGGTAAATGGAAATTGCCAAATGCTAAATGCCAAGTCAAAGTAAAACTTGTTGTCATATAAATTAGAAATGGAAAAGCAAATGACCCGAGGACATTAATTGTATTAGGCTTTTAAATAACTTACGAAGAAATTTCAATGTAAAAATATTGTGGATAAACAAATCTAAAGTGTTTTTTCTTGTTCTTGTCATTGCAGCTTCAACAATTCAACACAATTAACAAAATACATACTCTGGATCGTCTATAAGGTGAGTGAAGAACTAATTACTGAGACAACAAACAGCTCAGTCAACATAAATAGGGTACAAGCAGAAGTAAAGTGCACCTTAAAGGCATTTGCAATTGGCTTCCACATTCGCTAGTCGCTGACTTACAGACGGATAGCTCTCTGTCAGAGTGCTGCAATCTGCAGAAATTCCGGCAGCGTATACAAAACTAAAGCAAAAGTCAGTCTCAATAATTTAATTACACCAGTGCTCATCCGAGTTGAGTTGAGTTGAGCTGAACAGTTGAGACAGGGCCAGTGATTCGCCCCGGCTTTGTGGGCAAGTTGGGGAATATGTCATAACAAACATAAAATTGCAAGTTGTGTGCCACTTGAAGCAAGTTGCTCATACGCCGCATTGTCTGCCTGCTTGAAGGAAAGCGAAGTACGAAGCGAGTTTTTCCGCGCCAGTTGTCTATCTTGTCTGTGTCTTTCTTTTGCGCCGCGTGCCTCAGTAAATGCAGTCATGCCCGAATCACTCCGCTCCTTCATCAGTCGACGCGTCTTGAACGAAAAATGCAATTCAAGCAATTTTCAATTTTCATTGTAGCTGCAGTTTCCACGACCAGCTCCAGGCAGAAGCAGAGAAGGGTCTTCCTCTTTGAGCCTGCCTTACATCAAATTGAAAAAGCAAACTTGTCGCGCTAAAAATTGTTATCATTCCGCAGGTCTACTGCCAATTTTTTACTTACGAAATCCCCAGCCTGTCGCCCTTAGGCAAATTGCAGCTGGCGTTGGCCCCCCTTCTGAACCCAACCTCCTCTCCACGCTCCCAAGGCAGCACTTTTATAGCTTAAGCAGCGCTTTGCAATGCGTTAAAATCGTGCGAAAACTTTTTGCTCAAGATTTTATATATATTTACAGAGAATTTTTCAGACCCTGTACTTTAAAAAAGTACCAAAGGGTCTATTAAGTTTGTGCAAATGACATTTGTGTGTAACAGGCAGATGGAGTCATGATAGTATATATTTTCTTGTTCAGGGCGACGAGCTGAGTCGATATAGCCCTGTCTGTCTATCCGTCTGTCTGTATTAACATCTAGATCTCGCAAATTATCAGACCTAGAGACTCAATTCCTTTTTTCTTATATTCGTGAATTAGATAAGCAGGTCAAGTTTATTTCAGATTTCCGCCATCTCATTCCACTCCCCCTTAAATTCGCAAAAATATTTTCAGTACTTACAGTTTTGGAGTCATTTTTTCTTTTTTCTTGTTTAAATAAAGCTTAAGACAAATTGAATGTTTGCTACAACTTTCAGCCCAATCGTACAATAAACAGCGGAGATAAAATTTCTATACTATGTGTGTATGTATATGCTGCTGCTATCGACACCCAAGGCAAAGCAAAGTACAGCGTCTGTACGTCACTTGTGTTCGACTGTAGCTTTCCGGGTTTTTTTCGTTTCTTTTGCCACTCAAACTTGCTTGTTAGCCCTACGCTTGCTCTTTAAGTTTTCACTCCCTCTTTCTCACTTACTTTGATATCTTTCTCTGTCCTTTTCCATTATAGTTGCCCTTGTGCGTTTTCAACTTTCGCTACTAAGCTCAAAATTAAGGCATTAATGTTGCTTTTATGGATCCCTTTGAATTGGTTTCTCTTTCCCAAGACCTTCAGCATGGCAGTTCGTTAGAGAATCGCGAATAGAAAGGGCATTTCAATGGGTTGGCGAAAGTATTTAAAGTCCGGCACAGACTGAGTTGGCAAATGCGACTGCATTCAAATAGTAGTAAATTTTCGCTTAATCTCCTTAGCACTCTCTGTCTGCGTTTCTATTAAAAACCATTAAAGTCTTAAAGAGAAAAGAGAGAATGAACTTTGTTCTTAATCATAAGTCCATAATTCACTCAACTGCAAATAAGTTTCATTATATAGTTTATTATTTTGCAAAAAGCTCATTAACTCTGGCAGCAAAAAGAGAAACTTTTAACCAAACTCCATAAAATAGAAAATGAGAAAGAGTCTGCAGGTATTTACAGCCCCTCTCCCCGTTCACTTTATCTGGCTACGAGGCCTTCACACTCTTTTCACCTGTTAAAAAAAAAGCAATTTGCATTGAGAGAACTCAACGAGGACAGCATATACACCTGAGTCTCCTTTCACGCCCACATGGAAATCTAATGCACAAATGCAATGCCAACGCATGGAGGGAAACAAAGTAGAAACAACAATGACAACAAGAAGTACGATAACAAAAGTAATACAAATGACTGCAAATACTCGAAGCAAAGCAGCGACAGCAAAAACAAAAGCCCATCAAGAAATGAGAGAAAGATTTTTTACCCCAACCTCGTTTGGCAGCGAGTCAAAGCGTAACGAGTATGTGTAAAGTAACGAGAGGAAATGCAAAGAGCAGCGATAGCATTGCCATAAACAAAAACAGCTCAAGTGTAACTAACTTTGAAGTAGTAACAAAAGAAGAAATATACACAGAAAAGGAATGATAGAATGCTGAGCAGACATTCTGTAGTATTCTGCGCTTAGTCTTTCATTCAATAGTGTAATTAATACTTGTATACCTCCATTATGGGTTTACCCAACCTTTGGCAATGTTACAAATTTTTGACAAGGCAAACTTATTTTCGATAACCTACACACACACACACACTGAAACTCTGGGTGCCCATCAATCTTTCGATTAATCCTGGCAAACTGGCAGCTCAAAAAATCCAAGAACAAATCCCACAGCCTGACCGTGTCCAATGGCCAATGGCCTAGTGCAATCTCGCTGCTATAGGTTGGCCTGACTACGGCTACTTCATCTTCATTCATTTTAGCAATTGCTTTGTCGGTGGTCTTTTTTTCCTCTGCCCTCTATTCCCTGTAATAATTAAGTGTTTAGAGAGGGGTATTATTAAGGTACAGGTAGCTGAGGAAGTGAGTTTTGGCCTACCATTGAGTATATCGAAGCTGGGTGTTTATATGTTTATAATTATAATTTCACAAAAATTAGCAACAGGTAGACTCTAAACCAGTGATGCCCAAAATTCATAATTCCTATCACATATGCGTTTTGCTTTGCAGCGCTGCTTTCCCACGTACAGTCGATGCTCTCACACGTACAGGCGTCACGTTTCGTTCATTTTACAATAGCCATATAAATTTAAGATAAACTTATCCTCTAAAAAGTATAATTCTGTAATTTTTAGACTTCTCATCGATTACAGAGTAACTTGTAGTTCATCAAATTTGCCTTTTAGAACCGACTACGTTGGTTTTTCGTATGTGTTCATGTCGGCGATGGTGACAATTGCAAATATTTCGCAATTTTCCGATTTAGCTAGTTGGCCATCTCTGCTCTATATTTTTTCAAGTCCTTTCCCTCATGCTCTGTACTCATTCGCTTCTTGTATTCCTACTTCACACTCTCTTGCTTTGCATTTTATATGCAGGATAAGCATTTAGGGGAGGCAGTAGGGGCTGAGGGACAACTCTACTTCCCTGTTGCTTGTTTGTTTCCTATGACAAGGACATGCAAGCGCCTAAGGGGCATAGTGCTGCTTGAGTGCCTGCTGCCTGTAGCCTGCAGCGCCGAAAATATGTTGCAGCCCGCATCCTTTGCAACGCTCCTACCCCCACTTCCACTGTCACTCCTCTGGCCAACGGTTGTACAATGAAGATTGATCACAGTTGGCGCAAGTTGAGCGCCATTTCCACAGCCTCGACTGCAATTTTTATTTGTGCCACTTTCCAGCGACCTTCTGTTGCCTGTTTGTGCTGCTGCCGCCAACCAACCAACCAACCAACCATCTATCCGCACCACACACCCCTTCCCCTTCCTCGTCCGCCTTGTCGTTTAATATGAAAAATTGTGGCAAATATTTGCGAAGCGTGGCAGAAGAAACGGCGGCAAAAGTTAAATGTGGCGCCTGCTCTAATTGTAAGAATTTGTCAGTATTGTTAAAAGCGAGGTCATTTTATTAATAGTTGGCCCGCATGAACTGCGCTAAAAGAGCAAGCCTAAATAGTAGCTATAAATAGTAGCATCCGTAATAAGGAACTTGCACAAAGCTCTTTGAATAACATTTCTGCTTAAGGCTTATAAGATTTGAAATGAATTTTTATATGAAAGAATGAATTTAAATGTAGGAAATTAAAGTGCTTTTTACAACATTTCAGATTTATGCAAGTTGTTTTTTTTTTCGTTATACTACAGTACTCTAAATGTTTTCAATATATTATGGTATAACTTTATAGATGCACTTCAACATTTATATACATACATATTATAAATTTTTAAAAACATATACGTAAATTTCCTTCACATTAAACAGATCCTTCGTACAACAATTTGAAACAATCTTGAACTGCGTAGAATATTTATGTTTTTTTCCCTCATTAGACGTTTTGCTTAATACAATTTCATTTTAAAACGAACATTTCAATTCTATAAATTTTTTGTTCAATGTAATTAATTTGATTTAATATAATTTTCCATTAAAACCCAAACATTTTAATTCTATAAATTTTTTATTTTTTGTAATTAATTTAATTTTAATTTCTTTAATACTTCAAATTAGTTGACATTAAATGAATAACCATACTATGTACGAGTAGATTCCCCATTTATTTTATTAAAATACGTCTTACATATGTACCTTTTATTGGAATTTTTTTTGGCATTCCTTTATTTTAGATTTTTTTTTTCAAAAGGTAATATTGCTATTATCACTAAAAAGCCGTTCCTACATTTTTTTTAAACACAAATTATAATGAAGTAATATTTGTAAAGATTAGTTCGTGCAAATAAAAATTTTATATCTCAATAACTGTAAAGGGTTGAAGAGGGGATTTAATATCAGGAATTGTTCAATTTTATAAGGAAAATTACTTACAGTTTTATAATAATATATTATTATTATATTATTATACATATTATTACACATATTATTATACATATTATTATTATCTTACAATAGTATTCAAAAATTATCAATATATTTCATTTAATTAAAATACGAGTATTTGCTTTTAAATGGTTTAAATGTGATTTAAAATGTTGTAATGTAAATAAGAGTAAAAAGGGTTTCGCTCAACTAAACGCCGCAACTAAATTGTATATTACGTATACGCAACGTTGAACAGACGAACGAACAGACAAACGTTTAGAGAGGCGCAACAATTTTTACGGCACAAACACATTTTTCAGCTAAAATAGCAGCAACAATAACAAGCAGCAGAGGCTCGTTGGCCATTTTATTTGTGAGCTGTGGGCTGTGAGCTGTGAGTGAGACTAAATTGCCGTGTCACTGCGGTTGTCACTGGCTGCTGTTGCACAGTGGGCTCAACTATGGACGAGTGCGACCTATTAAACCAACTGTTGCTCCGTTCGAGGACTACACTGACCCATGCCCTGTTCTCTGGTGGCGCCCTCTAACCTTTGCACTCGTTCTTGCATTCTCTGGCCCCTACTCTCTGTCAGCTTAAGTGCCGTTGGCATAGTTTTAGCAACTGTCAGACGACGACGTTCCCAAGGCGTTTGCTTCTATTTATAGTCACTTCACATCTCCCACATTTTGTTACCTCTTTACAGTGTCTCTCAGAGGTATGCTATATTTTGTTGTACAGTGAGACAAAACAGAAAAAGCTGTGAAGAGAGACCGGCAAGGGGAAAGTACTACAGAGGTTTTTATTTGTGATCAGTTTAATTTATGCTTTCTCTACAGAGATTACAATTATTTTGAAAGATTTTACCAATAGTTTTCAATCTATATTTGTGCTCAATTTAATCTCTGCTATATTTTAGTTTCTATTTTATTACTATTTCTTATTTAGGTAGTCTAAAGCTGTGTCTGCTTTTCATATGACTTTGATTCCACTTGTCAACTGTTGACGCACCTTTGTTGCTGTTTCCACTCCTTGTTCTACTATTTCTCGCTAGACTTGTTGTCGTTGTGCTTGTGCTTGTGCTTGTTGTTGTCGTTGTTGTTGACTTTCCATTTCACATTTCACATGGCCAGCTCTTGGCATGTGCTCATGCCTGGCCTTACGGGAGCTGTCCATTTATCTGTTGGACAAAGAGCAAGTGCAAAGGCGTATGGCTAAGAGCAAACAGCAAACAGAAGGGAGGCGAGGGGCGAGAGTGTAGAGCCTTGCACGAGCCACTCTGATAGCACTGGCTCACTGCCCTGAGACTTGGCGGACTGGTGTTGGCTCTATGGGGGTGGACAGTGAGCATGCATGGCCATCCAATTATCATACGCCCTGTGGTAGACACTCTCGCTCTATCTCCCCTAATTGGAAACAAACAGCTGAAAGTCAGGGGCCAAAAGCGCCAGCATGAAAAAACATTTGGCAGATTTACATTTTTCAAACAGGCGGCGAGTATTAAATATATTTAAAGTTGTTCCTTGTTATTTTTTCTATCAGCAGTGAGCTTAAAAGCAGAATCAGCAGCTGCTGAAAACTGCAAAAAATTTCAAATGCAAAATATGCCAAGTATAAGAAGGATCCCAGTCCACTTACTTTTACTCCGGCTCTGGCTCCGGCTCTGTATGCTGTTTTCATTTTTTGCTCGTGCTGGCGTTTATTAAAAATTCATTCATTCACAGTTTTTATAGCGAGCAAATTGACGCCCAAGCTTGAGCTTGGTTAACACAAAAACCCATTTCCTGTCAACGATGAAATCGAAAATATTGTATTTGAGTGTCGAACTCCCCCACCTAAAATCAACAACAAAAGCAATGGAATAACGCCAAAACAGTTTACCATTCATGTGGTTTTTTAGGCTACGAAAAAAAAAGGAAAAACGCTTTTCCATGGAGAGTTTGAAATTTCCACTAGAAACGAAAGCAGTTGCAGGGACTGAGAGAGACTGACAAAGTTCAATGGAGCGAAGAAATACGTTCAGAGGCTTAGACATGGTTTGTTCAGGTAAATTAAAAGTGCAGCAAAATGAAATCTAAAAAAAAATGGGAAAACATTCATTTACATTTTTATGAACAAAAGCAAAAAGTATGAAGAACTAGTGAAAAACCTTCAGAGAGAGTTAAGTGCATTCAAAACTCATCATGGTCATTTCAATCTAAATTCAAATTTTAAAAATGTTATAAGATATCCAAAAGTTTTTTATGCCGTTTCATAAATTCTGCGGATTCAATTTAACTTCAATTTTGTATTCAGTTCCATTTGCATTAAATCTCAATCGTGATAGTTTTTTATACCAATTCACTGCTGCTCTTAGTTTACAGAACTTGCAAAAGTTTTTGAGAATTTCCAATAATTTCTCGCTTAGTGAACGCCTAAAAATATGCAAACGAAAACAGCGCTGGCAAAACAACAATAGAAACAACACTCGAAACAAAAACAAAGCCAAATAATACAATATTCAGTGAAATAAACGCCACAGCCTTCAGGCTCCTCCCCATGTGAATTCATGGTGAGCATTTTTAATTCATCCCGGCCGCGTTTAATGCAATCTGTAAGTGTCGCGTCTGCTCTCTGGACGCGTTTCAGGCATAAATTTCCACAAAAAAGAACACACAAGAGAAAAAAGCAAAAGGGAGGTGATGGGATGTGAGAGATGAGGTTCGCTGCAAGACAAATGCATGTTTTCGTGTTTTGATTCTGCGATCTAGCAACACTGCTGTTTGCCGAATCTCAGCAATTTGCAATTGTCGCCCGCAGGAGCAACACCACAGTAGTGATGGTTTTAAAGACTGCCCACTAGAGGTAGCAAAACACAAAAGCATTGAACACAAACAGAAAATGTTGAGCTTTTCACAAAGATATAAATTACTTTGTTAATCAATTAAACTAAAAACTGGATGGGAGTGGGGGGAAGGTACAGTGTACGCGGCTGTTCGGACGTACGCGTGATTTTTGATTGCGGGTATGTATGAATGTATGTGTAAGTATTGGTAAGTCTTGTATTTGCACACACAACCGTGTATATATGTACATCTGTATGTGTGTATGTATATGCTGCTGCTGCTATCGACGCTCAAGGCCAATCAATTTACAGGGTCTCCTACTGTTGGTTGCGTCTGACTGCAGCTTCCCGGGCTTTTTCGATATGCATTCTATATCTCTTTACAGTATTAAATGTTGATATGATAGGTACTTTTTATGATATATGGTTTGCACATTCATAAAGCAATCTCCATTTTGCATACTGCAGCATTTTTGGCATCGCTGTAAGAACTGGCTATTGGCGCACAGGATAAAATCACCAAGGATCTGATCGAAACTGACAGCTGTCGGCTGACATCAGCTATAAATGCTGTTCAAAAACAGCTTCATTTTTTCATTCCGCCTTTTGCCTTTTGTTTTTTGGCTTGTTGGGCAACACGTGCAATGCCAACAGGAACTCAGCCATACATACGCATACGCATACATATATATATATATATATACCTACGTACATATGTATATATATAGAGAATGCATAGAGAATGTTACTACGTGTTTTTGGGTCCACAGATAAGTGAGAGTGAATGCACGCATTCGTGTGGGTGCTGGCGCCAGTTTCATTCGTTCGCCCAGCTCACAGTAGCGTTGTATTCCAATTACCAATTTGAATTCGATTTACGCTTTAAAGGCGAGAGTCGCTTTATTGCATTGTCGAGCAGGTAAGCCGATGAGCCGGTGAGCAGGTGAGCGGATGAACGGATAGGCAACTCATTGGTAGGCATTCGATTATCGAGCATCAGCTGCAGATTGCTCGCTTGCAATCGATTGCTTTAAATTGCATTTAATACGCAGCGTCAAGCATTGACCTGAAAGACGAAATGGCTCTATTATGTTTTCAATGGATTTTATGGATTGCATACTCCAATGGAATAATGAAATAAACCATGCTTGAACTTGACATGGACAAATGTTAGATGTTTGTTTGCATTGTTTGAATTTCATTGATTAATAAATAAAATTTAAATAATTCGTTGAGATACCATAGAAAAATCATAATTTAGTATAGCCGTGTGTACAAAGAGAGCGGTCAGTGTAAAAGTATGAGTGAGCTGCTCTCTCACATACACAGTTTTATTCACATTCAAACCGATTTTCGACAGGCAGGCTATGCGCACCGAAGGCTAGTTTAGTATAACAATTCCCTATAGAATTGTGAATTATAAACAGTTTTTATTTAGAATTGGAAATTTTTAAAATATTTTATATTATATTTGTTACATATAAAATACGAATTAGATTGAAATAGTATAGTGGACTTATAATACACCGTATCAATTCATTCATTTCATTATTGACATTAGCACACCTTCTACTCACAGTCTACTTGCGATCTTCATTCTGTTATGTGTTGTGTATATGTAGATCTGTAGTTTACTTTCTTGGCTTCCTTTTACAACACACATGTCATATCTAAAGTCACCTTCAACATGTTGCAGCTGCAACATCTTAAAATCCTATTGTGTGTACTAGTTTATTTACTTATTTTCAACTGACATCCTTGCTAATTTACATTCCACACAACATTCGTAATACACATTGCCACATTTCGAGGCAGCAACTTGTGTTCGTTGCACGTTTTGGGCATTTCTTTTGTAAGCTCACACACACACACACACACACACCAAGGCAGATAATTTTTCACAACTTCCGTGGCGCGAGTTGCGTGCAAAAACTTTCCAGACAAAGAACAAAAAACGCTCACCCTCGAGCACTTTGAAGTCTCAGTGTGCCCGAGTTGCAAGTTGGCAAGTGGCAAGTGGCAAACTCCCAGTTACTTCTAGTCTGCCATTCAAGTGCAATTAGCAGTCTGCTAATTAGTCTAAACGGATCCCAGCTAAGTTGACCACGCCCTTAGCAAGTTTTTCGTCATAACTCGCTCTTCCGCTTGTCTCTCTATTGAGTAAACACCTGAAGCATCGTGAGTTGCAAGCTGTCTCGTAATTTTTGCCTCATGCAGTGCAGTCATAATAAAATTATGAAAGCCAACGTGCACCAATTTTATATTGTGGCCACTTCCGCGGGACATAGACAGGTGGGCAGACGGACCGGGCCGGGCCGACACGCCCTGAAGTTGCCTCAGCTCAGACAGTGAACATACTGAATATCCTGTGAACGTGTCCTGTGCCCCGTGCGCAACTTTACTAATTGAGTTTGGTGCTCGGCTCTTGGCCCGCTTCGCCACTAGTCCACTCCACTATAGTCGCATTTAATTGCATTTCAAAGGAGCTGCTCCTTATTGCATTTCCATGTTGCCTCACAGCACTGACAGCACTCGCTGTCCATGGCAAATAAACCTCTCGCTGACAAAAGACAGAACATGTCACAAATGTAATCAAGGACTAAAAAAGTAACAAAGCTAAAAGCATATGTAAGCAAGTAAAATCATTTTAATCCTTTCTTGAACATGAATTTAGTTTAAATAAAATTAAATTAAATGATTGAAACAGTTTACTGGAAGTTCTATTATTCTAAGGCAGATAAAAATCTTAAGAATAATATTAATAAATTAAATGCATTCAATCACAAAATAAATGTTATAGGCTCCATTTCCCAGAGCTCATTTTATATTATTTTATTTTATTAACTTATTTTAATTTTATACAAAATTTATGAAATGTGTCACATATTTAAGTTATGTATTAATAATAATCTAATTAATTTTAATAAAATAGAAATGCAACATTGGTCTATTTAAATAAAAAATTACTAAATTCAGAATAATATTCAATTTATATAAATTAATTTCCAACTAATTTCCATTAGACCATTGATAAAAATTGGTTTCAGAAAAAGGTCCTCAGACTTTACTTCAGTTAGACACAGACACTTGCCACTTGATTTAAATATCACGTAATTCCAAATAATATTCAATTTATATAAATTAATTTCTGTCTAATTTTAACTGGACCATTGAATAAAATTACATTCAGAAAAAGGTCCTCAGACTTTGCTTCAGATAGACACAGACACTCGCCACTTGATTTAGGGTTTGCCAACATCAGTTAGTTGCCAGTCGGCCACTTTGATAGTTTTTTTCTTCTCTAATTTAGCTGCTGCTACTTCAACTCCATTTCTTGTTGAGCCCCAAAAAGCTTTTTCAACTTTCCTCTCTTTATTTAGCTCTCTTTTTGCGTGGCTTAATGACTGCAGGGTGCCAAGATATTAAGCGCTTGTTGGCCGCATTAGCATTTCCTGCCATTTTGTGTAATGCAGTTGGCAACGCGAGGCGCCGCCACGCTTGCCAAACGAATTTTCTCAGCTTCAATTACAAAACGAAATTACTTTAATGCAATATGCAACACTGGCAGCAGTGGCAACGTATGATGACATAGGGCAAGCGTGACTTGGCTGAGGTTTCTGAACGCCCTGAAGTAGGCAACACAATTTTGTAAACACAGTAAAATCCAGAAGGAACTGTGTCAAGTGGAAATGTCGGCTGAATTACTTTTGTAAAAACTAGAATTAAGAATTTAAGAAAGAGCATTTAAGTCAAGTTAAGAATGTGTCGAAATAATTGTTTTCATTTAAAAAAGTAAATGTAATTAAAGCTTGCAAGGTAGGTTGGTGGGTTTAGGACGGCAGCTAGGGATCCGTAGTTCACTTAGACCAGTACAGGCCCATTGTGATACCGCGTGGCCTAAGCTCTATTCCGAAAAATGGGATTAAGTTCAACCTGAGGCCTTGGAGAATCGATCCAGATTCCTTGATAGCTAGTAAACTCAAAAGAAAGTGGTCCTACAGAGGGTTGGGCAGGAGCAGAAGAGGTGAAAAGCTTACAAATAATGTAAAAACATTTTGAGCATGGGTTAAATAGAGATTAGAAGTACAAAAACAGTTATCCATATTAGCTAGTAAGTTTCTATGCTAAGGAATATTTGCTACAGGAATGCGAATAATGAATACGATTTAACTTATCTAAGCCTTTAAATTTAAATAGCTAATAACCTAATTACAATATTCATTAAAACAAAATAGAGCAGATCAAAATCTGATACACTTATTTCAAAGAGAGTTTTACTTTCGTTTGAGCATTTAAGTAATCCTTTTGAAATGCTAACTGAATAGCTGTTGCTAGGTAATGACACAATCCGTTTGTGCTTTATCTACTAAATGTAACTGTGTGCCATCAGCTCTAGTTCCCTCTCTTCTGTGTTTTTTCTGCTCCTTCAGTACTTTGAGCACTTTAAGCTTCTGCTCTAATTAGACTGTACCAACACACACACTCACACTCACACTAACACACAGAGACATCTCATCACTTTTCTATATGCGCAAAACGCTCACATCGCGTGTTACAAATTGAGTGCCCACCTTTCATTAACGGTGTTCCGCTTTGCCATCATATCATTTGCCTCAATACCATTTTGGTCCGTTCTGCCATTCCAAATGCAACTGTAAAGTGCCCAGGTGGTTTACGACTAACGAATTAAACAAGGAGTGGAATTGCGAATACGAATGCCAAACACAAATACACACCCCAAGCACCACACAAAACACACTTTTATTATTACGTTTTTACTCGCGCTTGTTATTATAATTTTACATTCATGCATAAATTGATAACGATAAAAAAACACGAATATAGCAAACAATATGAACAACTCAAGAATATATTTCTGAAGTTTAGATACGCTTACAATCAGACTATTCGAGTTTCATAATTATGTAGTAATTAATAAGTTTATATTATAGCCGACTCCTTTAAGAAATTCGAATTAATTTTTTGGGGAATTAGACTAAAAATAAATATATTTAAAATATTAAAAAAAAAGCCTTTTTTATACATTTTTCTGTAGATTATTTTTAAAAAAATATTTCAAAATTAGAATTAGAAATGTTTCTACTTGTTGCAGGTTCTACTTTAATTGGAAACAGATATATGTGAAAATTCGTTCCTTCGATAAAAAGCACAATCTGGAAACTACACCTAACATTAGATTTACATAAATGATTTCAATTGCACCATCATAGCAAAATCTCAAAAATAATAAATTTATTTTTCAATTAAATTTAAAAAAAAAGGTATCTTAGCTTATACTTGTATCAGCCTATTTAAAATTCCATTTTTAAACCAATTTCACATAAATTTGTCTTGCATACTTTTGGGTGTAAGAAGAATTAAACTTGCCATATAACCATTGTACTATGGGGTATTTAACCATTAAAAGTGGTATAAATGTACTTTTCACAAGTATGCAAATTGTCGATATTTTAATGTTATCGAATAGATGAAACTGTTATCTTTCATGTCGCAAATGCTACCTTAACAGTGAACTGTTAACATATTAGCTGTTAAAGTCAGCTGTAAATTTAATTTTCTTATGAAAATGTAACTGCGAACAGGGCTAATTAAATATTATGTTATGTAGCATTGCAAAGCGATTGTTATAGCTAAAATACTTTACGCAAACCAGAGAGCATCTCTCGTATAAAGAAAAATGTAAAACGAAATGAAAAAAAAAAACGTTTGTACGGCAAAGTTGGCTTATTATAACAGTAGAAGGCGCAGGAAGCGAGGCAAAAACCAAAACAATCGAGTGGAATGAGTGAATGTGGAATGTTATTGCAACAGTTAACATACACACACACACACACACACATACTGTAGAGAAACATAAAAGCAACTGCGAGTTAAATTTTAAGTACGTGTATGTATGCGTGTGTGCTTTGGCTTGTTAGTCAGTCAAACAGGAAGTGACACACACAAACAGCAAAGGAGAAGCAGAAGGAGAAGTAGAAGGGAAACGCAAGCTGCAAATAAACGCTGAGTTTGAGTTCAAGTGCGCCATGCTGCACCGTCCGCCATTTTGTATGGCTTTACAAAATGTTTTTAAGGTCTTTCTTTTGTTGCTTTGTTTTGGGCATAAAATGGCGTTTATGCTTCGCTTGTTTCCCAACAACAACAGCAGCAGCCAATTGCAGGTGCACAAAGTGTAAAAAGTGCACAAGAGCAAGAAAAAACTGCTGGGTTTGTGTGTCCGGTCCCAGTGTTGGTTAACGTCACACTGCCACACGTTTCCTTAGCCTTCGTGGTTCTTGTTGCTTTTACTATAGCATTAAAGTGTCAATTACGGCTGACCCGAGAGGTGAGGTGAGGAAAGAGCTAAAACATATTCTCACCCCGCAGCAATAATTAAAAACTGTGACAAAAGACGGAGAGGAAGAGCGGATGCGAGGGAGTAGCAAGCATCGAAGCCCATTAAATTGCCGTTAGCTCTCAATTTAGTGCCAGGTATTCGATGCGCTCATTAGCATTGACTGTAACTTTGGCCACAGCTGGACAGCGACACAGACACTGCGGGACGGAGACGGAAAGGAAACAGCGAATGACAGACAATGACAGCTACAGTTACATCTGCAGTTACAGACATCGGACAGCCGTCAGCAGCGACTAATTGAACCGCATAGCAACGGTAACAAAATGCGATAATCAATGGGAAGCGCGCCAGGTGTAAGAACATTGTAAATAAACTTTACAATACCGACTGCAGCAGCTGTGAAAATTCTTGAAAAATTACTCTATATTAAACTTTAAATTAGTTAAAAGAGAACAATACAAACACCTATTTAAAGGATTAACTAAGCAGTTATTAAAATATGTTAATAGTATTTTAATTTGATTACTAAGAAAAGAATTAATAAGAATTATAAAACTGTAAAAATATTTGTTATATTATTATTATTATTATTAGTTTTATTTAATTTTATTTAATTGAAGATAAAATCCTTTAATGTTTTACATTTAAATCTGCAGAGATAAAATTTGTTTTGTTTACAATTTATTACTTTTAAATTTCATTCTTTAATCGCAAATATTTAATATATCTCTTTAATAATATTAAATATAAAATTAACAATAATTAAATAATTAACAATAAAAGTATAATTATTACTATAATATTACTATATTATTAAATAATAATTTATACAATACTATCAATTTAAATGCAATCTAAAGTGGCCAACGTATTGCAGCAAATTTATAGCTATTTAATGAATCTCGTAAAGCAGGCAATGTTTATTAATCGTTTTAAGTTTTGTGTTGATGAAAATCATACAATTTTTTCAAACTATAACATAAGAAAGAAATTCTTATAAATATACAAAATTCCTTCAACTATTTTCAAGTATTTTTTTGCATTTTATTTCGAATCAATATGCTCGATGATAATAATATTTCAGTATATTAGAAACATTCCCTACACTTTGCTCTTATTATAAGATGCTCTTCCATCTAGCAATGGTTCGAAGAGCCTCTCTTGGCTTTAGCATATTGATTTGCTGATTTTTGAAGCTTTAAAAGAGGTTCCAGCACATCTGCCAGATGCTTTGCCTTCAGTCGTGGCTAAACAAATAGCAATAAAAGCCGAAAAATAATAATAAGGTTCAGTGCTGCCAGCGGTTGGTCGGACGCTGTTGAACCATATTAGAGAAAGGTACAAGGTGTGCGTCAAGGGTATGGGGAAGGGGGTAGCGGGGGCATATGGAAGCTGAAACTTTATGTGGCTACCTCGTCAGCTCGCTTGAGTGCCCTTTTGGCGTTTATTGTGGCAAAGAAAACTTTGAGGGCACTAAACAAAAATTACTCATACGCCGTGGGTGCACATTGATTGGCCGCGAGGGGGTGAAAGGTGAGAAGGAGAAGATGAACAGAGCAGAGCACAGCTGAGTTCAGCTAAGCTGAGGTGAATATGCTGCGGTCAGATTGAGGTATGTGTGTGTGAGTGTGCTTGTGTGTGTGTGAGTCTGAGCTGTTGAGCAATGTTTAGCCTTTTATAAGCTCATAAATCTGCTCGTTGGAAAGCATAAATTTGGCTTTCAATGGCGAGTGGGGGTGGCGGCAATTGAGGCAGGCTGCATTTTGTGGCCTTGTTGGCTTTTGGCTCACTTTAAAATGCATTCGCAACTAATAAAACATTCCACTCTGTTATTAATTGCAGCCTCCAGCTGAGGAGAGAGACACAGAGCGCAGAGCGCAGAGAGGAGGCAAACGAGATGGCTGGAGAACCACAGAAGCTGATGCGGCCACAGATGCTAGTCGTGGCTTTGCTAGCCATTAGCGTGGCACTAACGCTGGCCACCGACAGCAGCAGCAGCAGCAGCATGTCATCGAGCTGCGGACCCTATTTCCCGGCGGGCTGTTCGTGCGGCAAGGAGATGTACGAGGGGAGCATTCAGTATCTGGTGAACTGCACGAATACGGGATTGAATAATACTAGCGTACTGGAGCACATGCCGGAGCAGGTGGAGATACTCATCTTTACGGGCAACTATATAACGGAGCTGCCGTGGAATGTCTTTGGTAGCATCAACGACTACAAGCAGCTGAAGATTGTCGACATGAGCAGCAATCATATACGTGAGATACGGGGCAAGAGCTATCATCATGTGCCGCATGTGGAGCGTTTGATATTGAATCATAATAATTTGAGTATTTCACGCAACGATGACGAAGTCAATCACCATCATCCGCGTGTCTTTTCCAACTTTGGCAATCTGCAGAGCCTGCATCTGACGGATGCCTTCGAAGATCATAGCTCGCCGCAACTGAGTGAAGATCTCCACGATATCTTTGTGAACAGTCAGCTGGTGAAGCTGGAGAAGCTACATCTGGAACAGAATGAGATTACACACTTCAAGGATCGCAATGTCTTCTGCGATTTGCCAGCGTTGCGGGATCTCCATCTGGGCGATAATCTGCTAAAGGATATTAACTTTGAGGTGCGTTGCCTGCAAAATCTGCGCTTCCTCGATTTGGAGCGCAACAAGTTCGAGTTTGTCAAGCCCAGCGATATGAGTCTGCTCAACCAACTGCAAGAGCGTGAGAATCGCACCAATGATCTCATTGTGGACTTCAATTTGAATCCGTTTGTTTGCGACTGCAAGATATCACCGTTCCGCACGTGGCTACAGGCAACCAGCGTCAAGGTGCGCAACGAGGATAGTCTGATGTGCTTCCACGACCCACAGCATGTGGATCCAGCGCCGGTGCACATACTCCAGCTGGACATGAGTGAGTGTACAGCCGCAATGGCAGCTGCCGCCTCCTTCCTCAACATTGCCGAGGACGAACAGCTCTATGGGCAACTGCAGCCACATATCAGTGGACACACGGCCACATTAATATTTCTGCTAATTGTGCTGAGCATGATACTCCTGGGACTGCTGGTGGCACTCGTCTACGTTAGTCGTGACAAATTGAAGTTTATGATGACGCCAGTGTTTGATAATGTGGCCAAGAAGGTGCAGTACACATCGATCAAGGATGAGGATTGCCCGGAGGTGCATGTTTAAACTGTGCAACAGGCGCACGTACTAGCTTACCACGTCCATCCATATCAAGGAATACAGAAAGCAGCAGAGCAACAGCGCAGAAGTGCGGTCTCGTTTTCATTTGCCATTCGCGTAGCGCAAATTTTTGTGTGCCATTCACAGGGAACGTCTAAATAACAAGCGCATATCAAGCATAATATAGGGATTCCTGAAACTGATTTTGATTTGATTTTGATTTGCTTTTGATTATGACAATCAGCTGTTCGCAGCTGTTCCATACAAAATTTTGTGTGTGACCAAAGAAAGTACGGAAATGACGGTCACACTAAAAGTTTTAGCATAATCAGCTCAGAAGCTGATTTTGATTTTGATTATCTTGCTGTGAGACCGTTCACCCTTGTGTGACCGTTTACTATGTAGAAAACTAGTGGCAACACTTGGTGTTTATTACAGCTATTTGAAAATGGAATAGTTTGTAAGCATTCTGCAATTTTATAATAAACTACTGAATTATTTAAAGTTTTAAATATGTTTTAGAATTTGAAGAGAAAGAGGAACAGTGTCTTGGCAAGGTTGCCAGATGTTCTGAAAATCATAAGCAAATCAAAATCAAATCAGTGCGCAAAAAAGGTCATTCCGTCAACTGATTTTGATTATCTAAAAGCAAATCAAAATCAAATCAAAATCAGTTTCAGGAATCCCTATAATATTTGAAGAATCGTTTCGTTTTCACTCACAAACTTATTGTTTGTTAGTACTTAAGGGGAATTGTTGCATTTAAGACAAACAAACAAAAATGTAGCAAAAGTTATTAAACAAAAACAAAAAAGAAAAAAGAAAACAACAACAATAAACAAAAACCAATACAGCAATAATGTTAGCGATTGTCTAAGTAGCATTTAAGTCAAGTCTTGTTATGCGTTCTATGATTTCGAAAGACAAATAAAAGGCCAATTATTTCAACACAATTATAAATATATATATATATATACGAACACGAAACATACATATAAACATACACTCATATATATATATATATTAATTGTAACAAACACGTTAGTGTTATCTGTGATTTAAGTTTAGTAGCTTTACTTCGTTATTAAAACTTTGCAAAATGAATATTGATTAATGCATATTAATATATGTCTTCAAATTGTCTAACATATAACGTACTTACATCAGTTATGTTAATATACTTGCTTAATATACAAAATGTTATTAATCATTTGTCAATTATACTATTTAAATGATTTTATTATTATTTTCTGTAATTAACACACAGTTTTTTATAAATAAATTTTCAAAAATTATCTACTGCTTTAATTTTGGCCACATAAGCTCTTCAGAGTCTGTCAACGCTACAGGTTGGTATTTAGAGAATGTATGTAATTTTATCCATTTAACATTTTAGAAATTCTGGATGAGGAGGAAATTCTTTCATCGCCATTCAAACACTGCGTAAATTAAACGTTTGTTGAGCTTTTTGCAATAATGCTAGTTTTAAATATTTACTCATTTTGGCAAATTTTTAAAATGAGCGCCAAATAAATTCTGGAAAAGAATAAAAGAGAATTCAAATGAAATTGGTTCGAAGCGCACTCTCATTTGCTCGATGTTAAATGAACACGGCTTGGACGCAACTCATTCTTGTTCGCCAGCCGGGCTAAGCCTGGGGAATTAGTTGTTGCCTCGGGTATGCAAAGGTATACAAAGCATCGAACATAGAGAGCAAATACAATTTTTGCAGCAAAGTGGCACGATATTTTATTCATTTGGCATTTCAATATTATATTTGCATCGTATGAATTTTCAACTATCTGATACAATTGGTGTCCAGTCGAAAAAACAGCTCTATTTAATAAACACCGTACACTGCGGTAAGGCATGTATTAAATTATATTGGACGATCATAAACTTATCTACTGTCTCTCAGTGCACGTAGGTCTAGTGGAGGCATTAAGTCAACACTACTGCTACTATCGGGTTAAATGACAAGAAGCAATGAACCTAATAATGTGTTAAGTTAAATTGTGTAAGTCAGCAGATTTTTATTCAGACCTGTTCTGATTAGTTTTTTAATTCAAAATGCGCGCCAAAAAATCGTTAGCCAACACTAAAACTGTGAGAAATCGATAATATAATATAAGTGAATCGGTCGTACACGTTTGTTATCGAAACAAACAGTGTTATCAAAACAATGCAAACCTATTTCAACATGAATTGTTTTTGTGGTAAACATAATAAACATATTTATGTAGATAATGTGACTTTGACCGTAGAACAACTTAACATGTACTTTATCACCGATATGGAAATTAGAAAAGTCTATGGTATTTTGAATCACATCGTCGCTTGCAAGCAAATTCGAGCAACAGTTGTTTCTGTATTTGTGAGTAAATGCGTAAACAAATAAGCTGAGCGGCGTTTAGTTGTTGTTTAGATTTGATACATTATGCAACGTCACTGCGCTGCATAGATTTAGCAGAATATTTCATATTTGAAACGGATTGCATTTATATTTTGTGATACTCAAGATACTTTAGAAAGTAATACACAAATGTGACTTGGTATTATGTCTCATTAGTAAACAATAATCGAACATACATATGTTCATATGTGTGTATATCATTTCAGATGTTTAGAACCTGTTATCGGACCTTGCCTCGCTGTAGCAGCCGCTTTATTACCACTCAGTGTCAACTGAGAACTACTCAGACTAGCCGCAGCAACGAGTACAGAATGGAGAAGTTTGATTTGCCAAAACGCTTGCAGGGTAGTGCGCCCAGCGTATGGAATGAATACATTGCGTTGGCGATGCAGTACAAGCCTCTGAACCTTGGTCAAGGATTCCCAGATGACGCTGCTCCAGACTATGTAACTAAAGCGCTGGCTGACATTGCCAAGGATGATAACCCCCTATTGCATCAGTACACACGTGGCAATGTAAGTAGCAATAGATGACTACGAACCGGCCTAGACTCATCTGGATTTCTTTAGGGTCATGTGCGTTTGGTGCAGGCATTGGGTAAACTGTACAGTGGACTAGTTGGTCGTGAAATAAATCCACTCAACGAAGTACTGATTACTGCAGGTGCGTATGAGGCACTTTACTCCACCATAATGGGACATGTGGATGAAGGTGATGAGGTCATCATCATTGAACCTTTCTTTGACTGCTATGAGCCTATGGTGAAAATGGCCAATGGTGTCCCACGCTTTATTCCCTTAAAATTGGTATGTACATCTATACAATTTCTGTTTGTTCTCAATTTGAGTTATTTTAAAAGAAATCCACTCCCACAGCGCGAGAAGGGCGAAGGTCCCATCAGCTCCGCAGATTGGGTTCTAGACGATGCAGAATTGGAGAATATTTTCAATGCGAAGACCAAAATGATTATACTAAACACGCCACACAATCCCATCGGAAAGGTTTTCAATCGCAAGGAACTGGAACGTATTGCTGAACTATGCCGCAAATGGAACGTTCTCTGCGTTTCTGATGAGGTCTACGAATGGCTGGTGTTTGATGGGGCCGAGCATATACGCATGTGCACCCTTCCTGGTATGTGGGAACGCACCATAACTATTGGCTCGGCTGGTAAAACCTTTTCGGTGACGGGATGGAAAACTGGCTGGGCATACGGCCCTCAGCAACTGATTAGAAATTTGCAAATGGTCCATCAGAATTCGGTATACACTTGCCCCACGCCACTGCAGGAGGGAGTTGCACGCAGCTTTGAATTGGAACTTGAACGTCTAGACAAGCCAGAGTGTTATTTTCATAGCTTACCTCGTGAGCTCATCCAGAAGAGGGATTTCATGGCCAAATTTCTCCAAGAAGCAGGCATGCGTCCAACTATACCAGAGGGAGGCTATTTCATGCTGGCTGATTGGTCACCGCTGGCCACAAAACTTGACCTGAGCTCGGAGACGGACAAATATCAGGATTACAGATTCACCAAATGGATGACAAAGAACAGAGGTCTGCAGGGTATACCACCCAGTGCCTTCTACAGCGTGCCCAATAAGTACTTGGGTGAGAACTTTGTACGTTATTGCTTCATCAAGAAGCAGGCCAATTTGGACAAGGCAGCCGAGCTGCTCAAGTCTTGGAAATAGCGCGAGGATTCCCATAGATAAATCGCTCATTTACTACTTTTATCGTCAATAAACGAATTTGTTTTGAATTTGTATGTCATTCGTGCTTGAGCGTGTACTGCATAACCTGTGTGCTAGTTACATAATCAACAAACAAACAAACATGGAAGGAAGCAGCATGAGGTGGTTCGTGTTGTAGCCTTACTCCAATCTCCTTTTTATTTGCAATCCAATTACATGTTCATCCTCACTAAATACATTGGATTTGTTGTGGGTGTGTTTGTTGTATGTGTATATTAATATAACTAAAAGGAAATAGTTAACAGCTTTACATATCGAAAACGGACTTCAGGGCCAATTCGGGTTTGTCGTAGCCTAGCTCCTCAATGGTTGGCACACCCAGCTCCTTCAGAGTTGGAGTGATCTTCTCCAACAAGTAGGGATAGAGGGTAGCCTTCTGGTCGCCGCACTTGTCTTTGCAGCCCTCTAGCCACCTGATGGCTAGAGCAATGTCGTTGACACGGCGGCAGGCACGTAGTCCCGACTCGATAATCTGTGGGCTAGGTACCAGATCCATGCCAAGCAAATCGTTCATGCCTTTGCGAATCTCCCAGCCATCGATGCCCTCGCGTGAGAAGTATTTCTCGTAGCGTTTATCGAACTCCTCGGCAGATTCTTCGTGGCCGTGCGAGAATCGCACAGCAGCAGCACGCGAGGCTGTAACACCCACGGTGCTGCGCATAACGTTGGCGAGTTTACCGGCTGTAACACGGAACATGGCTGGCAACAAATATAATACGATTAATTAAAATTTCTGCAAAATTTTGGTTAAGTAACAGCCTGAACTCACTTTTTCGCTCTTGTTCTTATTTTCACACAGATGAGACAGCTGCTAATGTGACTATGTATCGAGTTTGAAATGTATATCGAATGTATTTCAACATGTGTTGTAAAATGCCATGTGCAGTGCTGGACACTACGTCGATGTGGAACATTTACTCACTTTGGTGCCTTTTCAAACTAGATATTCGATACCGCCAAAAGATTAAAAACAAGCGACTCAAATATTATATTAACTATAAAATATTACATTAAATAGCAATAGCTTTTAGTAAAATATCGCTTCCCCTAAATCGATACCCATCCTTGTCACATCACTGTTGCCACCCTGAAGTTTTAAAAGTGTGCCGACTTATACTTACATAAATAACTTAAATAAATAACTTTCTTTTTATTACACAAGATTTCAATTCAATGAACAATCGCCAGAAGAAACTACCATTGCGCCAACAATTCAAAAAGCGCAAATTTTGGCACAAAAACGCCAAGTGTGGCAACACTAAATCTGAACTGAGCGATACAACTCTGCTAAGCAGTCATTCTCATTTTGTAGCGACAAGTCGGCTGAAAATTATATTTTCTGCTGAAAATTGACTAACAAACAGTTGTTGCGGCTTCATCAATTGTTAATATTATTAATAAACAACGTATCAACAAACGAAAATGTCTGCTGCAAGGTAAGTGTATGACTAGTATACCATTGAGCATATTTATTATTTTTGCCGCAGATGCTCTTCTTTTTGTGGCTTCTTTGTCCGACGCGTGCTTTTTGCCCTTTCCGTAAACTCATCAGCGGCATCTTAAATTTACGTGCAAAGTACATTAGATTTACCACGCTACGCTCTACCAAACGGTGTTGCCTCCTGGTTTCCGAATTGTGGGCGTGTCCTATGCGCAACTGCATTGTCATATTTTTGGGCAGTTCGCAGTGCCGTCTGAGAGTCAGTGGCATTTGAGGTTATGTTAGGGTTGGCGCTAATTTTATTTAAAGGGGCAATCCAAATGATCAATTTGCACCAAGTGGACTTTATATTCCATGTAAATCAATCGAAATTGTTTTGCATATGCCTGCACTTTGGAACTCGCTACCCCTTGTCAGTTGCCAAGATACGATATTTCACTAATACTTCGACACACTAGCATAATGCTTTACCCCAGCGCCGATTTGTTTGTTTACTTAAAAATTCTTTACGATTTCAATTACAGTGCTATTCCGCCACCAGTTTCGTGGGCTCAGCGCAACGACTTGGTCTATGTTATCATCGATGTCGAATGCAAGAACATTGAACACAAGTAAGAGATGGTAATGTGAGAAATATGCATAATCTAAATAATCCGTTTCGCATTCGTAGAGTGACAGACAATACGTTCACTTTCAAAGGTGTTAATGCACTGGACGACTCCAAGAAATATGAAGTCACATTAAACTTCTTTAATTCGGTTGAGCCGGAGAAAGTGACAAGCAAGAATATTGGACGTTGCCTTGAATTCACAATACCCAAAAAGGATCAAGGTCCCTACTGGCCTAGTCTAACCACGGACAAAACCAAATTGCATTTCCTGAAAGCCAATTTCGCCAAGTGGCGCGACGAGTCTGATGAAGAAGAAGGTCAGAAAGACAAGGCTAATCCATCTAAATGCACACCCAGCTAATTATCATTGTATTCTATTTGTATTATTTAGAGCCCAAGGATAATGGCATGTTTGGCGGCAACTTTGGAGGTCTTGGAGACGCCTGGAATAACAAGTTCGACGACTTCAATGTTGATGAAGATGACGATTCCGATGATAACATCCCCAGCCTGTCGCAAAACGACGAAGATGAAGATGATGGTGGGGAAGGTGACAAAGAGAAGCAGGAGAAAGCAGCTGCTTAAACCCGCCCAGCTAGCTTGGATTGGTATTTTTGGACTAGTTTCGTAGCATCAGCTGAGGCCCTTATACCGTTAAGTAACACACAACAAGAACAACATGCACACACAGGCCCCATCCCCCTCACAAAACAAAAACGCATTCATAAACACTATTCCAAAAAAAATTTATAACGTTAAAGAAAACAACAAAAGGAACATGATTTTCGCTACAACAGCAAGAACAACATACAGAAAGCTACAACCAATTTATTGCGAAGTTTAATTTGCAATTTATTAATTTTTTGTTTCCTGTAAATAAAGGAAATTAAAATAAAATATTTGTATTTGATTAACACGGGGAAAATGCAGCACATTCTGGCAAATGCATAAATGCAGGAGAGAACAACCATTGTTTACATTCGTCTTTTGTCTACACGCGCAATAAATGTACATTTTTAAGGGACTAAATTTACATTTTACCACATTAATGAAAAATGTGACTAAGACGGTTTTCAGTATTTTTGTTATCGAGCACGTCATATTTATCGATTAATCAATTAAGCACATTTTCTGTATATAATAGCCTAATTCCACGACAGTAATTTTGTAGACATTTGAATATTTCCTATTTTGGCACTTCCACACGAAGAAATGTGGAAAGAGCAATTTATTTCCCATTTACCCCGAAATACGTTTCGTTTCCAGTTTAAAACATCTGCGGAAATCTTTTAAATTACAATTTATTCACATTTTTTTTACAAATATTTTTGTCACATCAGACATAGCTATTTATTAAGACATCTATTTAGCAAATGCAAAAATGCTAAAGTCTGATGATGCCGATAGTGGGAATTCCTATTCTTCACCTTTGCGTCAGGTGATTTGTTTTTGTGGCACACATTTAAACCCAGAAAATGAGGCATATTCGCATATATGTATGTATAATGAGCACTAACATGCATACTGCGTTCCATACTGTCTTTTACATCAAATTTACTGTTAAAATTTTACAATTCGATCTGCTGAAATTAGAAGCATGATAAACGTTGCGTTTGTGTTAACTGTACACGTCAATTGTAATTTAAATATTTTAAATTTCTTGTTTCAATCACATTCAAATTTTGTCCAAATTAAAATTTTACTTTTCCTTTATTTCTCCAGTTAAGGTAAACATTGTCTGACATCTTTTCAGGTAATATGTCCTCTTTATGGATTTTTTTTTATCGGAATTGGAAGTTATAATCTTTCCCAACTCGAAATTGAAAGGTCTGATCTGATGGGCCAGAATATAAAAATAATTAACTTAATATTAACAGTTTGTATATAAGATATTTATTGTTTATCCCACCTGGTAATGCGATGCAGATAACTGCGAAGCTACAGAGGGCCAATAGAAGAATTTGTCTGTGTTGATTGAACATTTTGTTCTAAATACAATGTGTACGTGATTTTTCTTGTTATATGCGACGTTTAAGGTTGAAACGGTTTTCCATTTAATTTGCCTTAAATTAGCATCACGAATATTTTTGTCACACTACATTTATTTTGACGATCACTCAGAAAATTCAGAAATACTGCAATCGGATGCAACCGACAACAGCAATCTCTGAAAATGTGAAAGATACTGGCCAAAGATTTGGAACATAGGTTGGCTGTGTCTCTACTGATCGGTATGTTTTTTATACATATAAAAATGGGGAAAAGGATAGAGTGAAGTAGACTCTGTTCTATGGATTTCTTTGGACGTCGCCAGCAGCACAGTATATTTATCCATGTATATTCACACTATACGCATTCAAACACACCACCAAATACTCACACATATATATGTATATACGATAGTTTTTACATAAGCCACTTATTGCGTTTTAGCTATATTATTTATTCAGCTCACTTAAAGGTCAATACAAATAACTAGCCTGTCTAATCAGGCTGAACCATGGTTTGCATGGATGTGCATGTTATTGGCTCATTATATTCTTCGAGTAGAACCTTTCCTTTTTTTTTAATTTTTGTATGTAAAAAACTTAATACGATTATAAAAATATTCTAATTACATCTACATGAAATAATCCAGCCCCTTGTAATCTAGACGTAGACAGTTACATGGATACAGTTATATATTACACACAGTAATCTTTTTAATTTCTTGTCTCATTCACATTCAAATGTAGACCTAATTTAAATAAAAATTGTTCCTTACTCTCCAGTTAAGTTAAATATTGTGTGACATCTTTTTCAGGTAATATGTCCTGTTTATGCTTTGGACTTGTAGATTTTTAACCAATTCTATGATAAAAGCCTGACTCGCTAAGATCCTGTTCATCATTATCTGACGGGAAAGAATATGAAAATAATTAATTTGTATATAAGATCTTTTTTGCTTATCCCACCTGCTAATGCGATAAAGATAACTATGAATCTGCAGAGGGCTAATAGAAGAATTTGCCCGTGTTGATTGTACATTTTGTTCTAGATACAATGAGTACGTGCATCTTCTTGTTATAGATGTTTAAAGTTGAAACGGTTTAACATTTAAATTTTCTCTAAACTAGCATTACGAATATTTTTGTCACACTTCATATATTAAAAAATAAAGTATAGGTTCTCCCTACTGTATCTTTTTGGGCATTTTTATTTGTACACGTTATTTGTGATTAAAATCTTTTAAATTTTTTATTTCAATCACATTCAAATTTTGTCAAAATTAAAATTCTATTTTTCTTTAATTTCTCCAGTTAAGTTAAACCTTGTGTGACATCTTTTCAGGTAATATGTCCTCTTTATGATTCGGACACATGGGTTTTTAACGCTTTCCCAACCCGAAGTTATAAGGCCGCTGATCTGAAGGGCCAGAATATAAAAATAATTAAATTAATATACAATTTGTATATAAGATATTTTTGCTTATCTCACCTGCTGATGCGATGCAGATAACTGCGAAGCTGCAGACCGCCAATAGAAGAAGTTGTCCGTGTTGAATATACATTTTGTTTTAAATAGTATAATGAATAAGTGCCTCTTCTTTTTATAGACAATTTTAATAGTTGAAACGGTTTATCCTTGAATTTAATCTTATCTAGCATTACGCATATTTTTGTCACACTACATATCCAGATTTATTCTGACGATTACTTAAAAAATGCTACAGTCGGATGCAACGGATAGTAGAAATCTCAGAAAATGTGAATCTTACAGGTCAAAGATTTGGTATGTAGGTTGATAAGATAAGATAAGAAGATAAGGAAAAAAGCCGGAAAGGTAGTAGCCTCGGCTGATAGTAGGAGATCCTGTACTTTCCTTACTTTCCTTGGGTATACTCATGAGTCTAGTGTAGGGTACTGTAGTACACGTGCATAGTTAATAACATTAGGAAAATCACCGTACTAATAATATCAATTATCTATAGTCTTTACATAAGCCGCTTATTGCGTTTTATAAATTTCGATTTTTCCAATCTGCAGCCTGTCTAATCAGCCTTCGCCAGACCGGATTAATATGTATACTCATATACATACATATTCAATCAGCACACACATTCATTGCCATGAACTCATTTCTTTCTATATAGAGTTATAGGTCGCTCCTACTTCCCTAAGAGTACAAATGGAATATGGTAACACATTTTGCTAGCACAATTGTTCAGTGCCAAGTTTGATGTTTATTGAAATATATTCACAAAACAATTACATATATTTAATAATAAATAATCACTTAGTTACATCAATTAGTCATATACGGATTCAAGCGCACATATATTCTATGTTTGGTATATACTTGATACTAATATATAGTATATATATATATAAGTGTTTCGATCAAAATGAATTAGTTTGCGTGTCTGCTCGACTGTGGAGACAGAGTACCGAGTACCCGAAAACATATACACATATTCGTATTTGTATTAGTGCCCCATTAAATGTACATATATGTATATATTATGTGTTTATTAAAAGTTGATTAGATCGGATATATATATGTATGTATGTATATAATTGAATACATATTATGTTTATTTAATCTTTAATTGCACACGCCATTTTTATTTAAAATCTTTTTAGCCTTTTGGTTTTCGCTGTTTTCTTTTTACTGTCTTCGTTTTTTTCGTTTTTCGTTTTTTTCTTTGCCTCATTAAAATTAAAATGTTGCTGCAGTTTCTCGCCTCGGTTCGTAAACTTAAGGTCAAATACAAGTTTCAGATTAGTTATGAAAACATAATTTAAGTTAAACTTTCGTGCAAGTCGGAGCCGTGTAACATCGATTTGTAGTACTATTTAGTTAAAATTTACTTTTCGCACATAGTTGGGGAGTTGAAAGGGGAATCTGTGATCTCTTATCTATGTGCGGTTCGTGGACTCTGGGCATCTCCAGGCTTAACGCTTTCCCAGTCCAAAATTGAAAGGCTGAGGACGCGTCGTTCGCTTATTCTGCGGAACAACTCTGCCTGAATATGAGAATAATGAAATGAGTAACTCTTTAGGTGGATGGTTAATGGCTTGACTTACCCGTAGCTGCAGCCAGGAAACCGGGAGGCAGGGCTCTGTACTCAATCTCGTTGTCCTGATCGTAGTCGTAGTCACTGCGTTTGCCCAGACCGAAGGAGTAGGGACGCGAACGCTTGCCCAGTCCGAAGTTATACACTGGCAGACGCTTCATGCCGGCACCTCCATTCGTGTACATATAAGCTCGTCGTCCCAGGCCAAAGGCATAGCGCTCCGCTCTCTTCTCCATATCGGCACCACTGTCAGCCGCATCCTCTAGCATTTCATTATCACCATCGACTTCATTTTGCAGCCGACTCTGTGGCTCCTGGCCAATCACCGGCGAGCAGCAGGCATATCCCAAGCAGCCAAGTGCCAAAAGCAGAAGTAGTCCGTGTTGAATGTTCATTGTGTCCTTCGTGCAACGCACACGTGTCTCCTCTTTGTCTTGGCTAATCTGAAAGGTGAGCCAACGGTGGTACAAGTGTTAACTCATTTCTTACTTGAGGTGGAAGGAAAGTATTTACAACTGACGTTTACTAACTGGAATTTATTATTAGCAAACATCTATGACAATCAGGAAAAATAGATTGAAAAGCTATACCCGACTTGGACTAGCTTCAACTAGTTCTTGAGCTTTACTCTCAGATCAATTTCTTTTTGGCAATTAATGTTATTTATTACATAATTAAAAACTTTTATATTTTCGGAATATCTTTACTGTATTATAAATCTAACATTGAACTTCAAATATTTTCAAAATGTATGTGTTATGCCTTCATAAATATGCTGAATATATTATGTATATAAATATATTTAATGTATATATTTCAAATATATTCGAGATATTCCTATTTGATATGGGGTAATATGTAACTCGATCTGTAAGATCTATCTATACTAGTCTAATGAACTTAAGTTCTTCCAACAATTATATGTCCCTTATAAAACCCAGTATGTTGGTGAGATATTCAGAAGAGTCTTCTACTAACTAAGACAGCACAAGGTGTTAGTAAGTGTGCTGAGGTTTTAGACTCTTTACAGCAAAACCAGCTCCTATTAATATTGACAATGTCTAGTTTCTTCAATTGTCCATTAAGTTAGCGATTAAAACATTCTTTTGCCTGTTTTTGTAACCCCTAAATTGAGTGCATTCAGACTATGCAGAACATCCCTTACAAAAGGCAACTAGAATTTCTGCTTGATGCTGTTTCAGGTATTATCCATTTTAAATTCGACTTGAAATATAGAATTTTCTTAGCTGAAGATGTTTACTTTTAATCTCTCGTTGAAGACACCAATATGCCCAGTGTTTTAGAGCATTAAGTAGCGAATGCTGAGGAATTTCGTTAGCTCAACAAAATGAAATACATATGTATGTACATACCCCAAGACAAACATATGTTAAATGGCAACAAATTTCGAAGCTTTGACTGTCAGACAAAGTGGCAAAAATGAGAAACAGAAACAATCAATAGTACGCACAAATATGTGGTCTGGCTTTAGAGTCAGATGAAAGCGACTTGGCACTTGGTGTGTGACTTCAACTGCAGCTGAGAAGTTCTCAACTCTGTTCTGTTTGTGTTTTGCTGGCCTTGCAAACTGTGTTTCCAACTGTTTCTAGAGGTCCTGAACTCATAAAAATTAGTGAAGTGAGTTGCTACCTTTGGCAGTGCTAAATGAACTTTGCTGAGTTCGTGTTATGCCAGAGCTTAATCCTCAAACGATGCGACAATTAAGTTTAAAACGTGGCCAAGGTTTAAGTTCAGGCGAAGAATTTAAAAGCCAAGAGCCAGCACTATGTACCGCTTCATCAACTGGCAATAAATGGCGATGTGTACTTAATTTGAAACTGACTCTGCGACAGTGTCAGGCCATCCACTTTTGTGGCCCTGTCAATGAGTAGAATGCATTGTAATTGAAAGTGCATAACAGAAGAGCTCATTCCGTCATCTGGTTATTGTTTTCTTTGCAATGGCTGACACATTTCCGCTTCCCGTAGAAGTGCTCCTTCCAGCTAAAATCACTTGGCACACAGGGCACGTAGTGGCCTGACTGGTCAGCACAAAGTGTTATTGTAGTTTCCAACTGACAATTCGCTTGCTGTTTGCACAGGCAAATGAAGTCGCTGCTTAAGTCGATGGCAAATTTGCCATTAGCTCAGGGCTTTTTGAAATCTATTTCTAGTCGTCTGGCTTGGCTCTGGCTCTGTTTCATCTGCTTGGCTTCACTTAGATGCGTAAAAGCGCCATAAGGCTTATATATAATTGCCAATTGTTGTACTCATTTCCCCCATCGAATACGCGCTCTTCCTCATAATGATATGCAAACAAAAAACTGTAGCATACGCTCAGGGGCGTCCAAGAATTCATTCGTTGCATAAATCGCGCATACGCAATGTGGGCTCATCATAAATTGTAGCTTGCATGTGCAACAATAGCAACAGCACCAGGAGTGACAACAACAAATCATGCAACAGGTTAGAAGTACACACACCGCAAGACACTCAAGGGCAGCAGCGACCCAAGTCATGATTTACAATCATGACAGCAGCAGCTGCGCATTTTCCACGCCACACCATAAAAGCAACGGGCTCTATGGCTCTGCGGCGTACGAGCCGTGTTGATAATAGGCGGAAAATCGTCACATTCGTTGAACTTTATCAAGCGGCATCATATGTACATATGTATGATGTTCTGTTCTGTGGACATGGACATGGACAGGGACCACATGGCTATGACACATGGCAGCACACAATCGTAAATCTGCAAAGTGAAACTCTTGCTATTTTGTTTTGTATGCAGTATTTTTGTTTTCACTTTAGACACTGTACTTGAAACGGCTAAAAAGGACGTTTGAGTTTGTGCAACCAATTTATATTAATATATTTAGGCAGAAGTAGGGCAAGTGAATTTGGTATTGTGTTTCTACACCTATGCAGTTTGTTGCGCCTTTTCGGTATCTCAATCTTTTACAGAAAGGTAATGTGCACTCATTATATCTGCTGCAAATTGTAGTAAGCAGTTTTTCATTTAACTAGGTCAAAATACTCTGATTCAATTGACAATGATGAGCTTCTAGTGGGTGCACTTGCACCAATTTATTTATATTAATAATTATTCTTTAAGCGAAAAAGGTATTACTAACATAGAATTGCAGTGTTTGTTAATTGCAATAATTTCTTTAATAATTTAATTTTATTTATTTTCTTAAATTTATTTGAAAGTGCTATTCATATTTTGCTTGATATCAAAGCCAAGTACACAGTCCATAGCTGTCAGTTACCTCCGACTGTAGCGACTGATTTTGTCTTATTTTAATGCAACAACCAGGTGTACTCTACAGGTACAATAAAAACTTGTTTGTCGCCACATTATTGCAAACAATAAACCTTTTGTCCTGCTGCAAATGAAACTTCAACTGCGATGGCGATGGCGATGGCGATGCCAACGGGTCGCATTATCTGTTTATGAATTTATGGCCATAACTTTTGCTGGGCCCTTTGGCCTGGCTTTCTCATATCCGCTGTGGCGATTAGATTGTCCGCTGGGCGAAAATGCAGCGGAAATTCAAAAAAAGGTTCTTTGCTGTTTTCTAATTAAGTTGAAAACTTGCTAACATGGCCACAAAAAAAGTTGCAATGCCAGGCAAATTGGCGTGGCCAAGACGCTAAAAAGATAGCTGGCAAAAAGGGATATGAGCAGCTTAGCTGCCAACAAGCAATTTCGCAATTTCAGCGTTGTCTCGCAGCTTGCTGGCGTGTACGTATGTAGGTGTGTTCCCCACATACACACACACACACACACCTCGGCAGCAGTAGCGTGTTAGCCGCAGGTGAAGCTGCGCAAATGAGGCACAAATTAGCCAAACACAATTGAAACGCTCGCAATTTGTGCATATTTTTCAAATTGAAAGTAGCAAAAGGTGAGCTGCTTAATTAAGTTACGCTCAGGTAATGAAGTGGCTAACTTCTTTATGAAAAGTTATGTGGCTTAAATCAACAGTTTTAAGGTGAAACTCCCATGGTGTCTACGCATTGTGAAGGCTTCTCTAGATAAAAGAAATACACTCAGGGAAAATGTAATGTAATGTACTCCTTTTTAAACATTCTTTTAGAACTCACAAAGTAAAATTTCTTTTTCATTAACAAGAACTTATATTTGTAATCATATTCTGCAACATCAACTGTTACTAGAACATCAGTTGATTAAGAAAAAGTTGTCTTTGATAAAGTAATTTTCAACCTTAAATCCCATCTTCAAGCAGGCAAGATTCTCTGCATTTGATATCGCCAATTACTAAATTCCGAAACTTTATTTCAATTTAGGGTAAATTGTTTTTTAAGTGTATTTCTATTTCTCTATGTAAACTGTACCTCATGCGAGCATATCGCCGACGGGCACACTAAATATCTAGCTACATTTCCCCTTGGCTCTAACGGGAATTGCCATCAATCAACAATTGTGCAAAGATTTGTTTATTTAGTATTTTGGCTATAGCTTTTGGCCTTTTTTTCGTCCCCCTATTGATTTAATTGCAATTTGATTGAGGCTTGTCTTTTGTCTTTGGGCTTATTTTGTTTGTATTTTGCTATGACTTCAGCTGGTATTTTCCTTTGGATCTTTCGCCTTTTACACCATATGTCAGTTGACGCTGCGAGCATTTCGTGTAATCAAATTTATTTTTCGATTGAAATTGTATTGGATTTTGGGTGTTTGCTTTAGATCTTTTCCAAGTAACATTTTGATGAAAATATTGCATACTTTTAGGGGCTAAGCTAAAATTCTATTGTGTTAAGCCTGCATCAAACAGTTATCGAAACTTTATTGTACTTCTCAAAGCTATTGCATCTATTATTCAATATTGTTTATTTCGTTTAGCAAATATTATCTCAGTTTTTATTTTAAATACTATAACCTCATCTTGATTTTTTATTCAATATTTCAACTGTTATATATATAAAGCGTGTAAAATTTTTTAATCTGTCAATCGATTGACATAAACTTTGCTGCGTAACTTTCTGCATCTTCTAATACCAATAATGATAATAATGATAGCACGTCGTGTTCCATGACTTAAGCTGAAAATACAGGTATTAATACTAGAACACACTGGGCATACCTAAGCGCATAAGCATGTCCGTGTGACTAAGTTTACGTGTGTGTACATGAGTGCAGTTTATCCTTCTGACACAAATTCAACATATGACACGTATTTCATTTTGGCATTTCAAATACAGAAACTACAATTTTAATTATTTACATGGGTATTGGAATACTATCAATTTCGATATACGCAGTTCAAAAAATTTCATCAAAATAAAAGGACTAACATACATATATATTTTATACCTTTAATTGTGAAATATTACCATTATAAAGCATTAATGAATTTTATTGAAACTTTTGCTCAGAATTGTTTAATAATAGTTTCATTTAATTTATTTTCTTTTCTTTACTTTTTTATGCCAAAAATTTCCTTATTTTTTGCCTAAAAATGCAAATTATTTCCTCTGCTGCGACAAATATTTAATAACTTACACTGCTGAAGATATTAAGTTAAAATTTGGCATCTCCGTAGAATTTCTTTTACTATCAAATTATTTTTTTTAATTATTCCAGATGAATTTCTTTCCGCATTTATTATTCAAGAGAGTAATTTGCTACATTATGATTCAAATTAATGATGTGCATACTACCTTGACGGCTTAACCCAAATTATTACTATATTGATTTTGTTACACACGTTTCTTTTTATCACATTCTGAATAATGATGATAATTTATTTAATTCATGCATGATATTGTAGTGGTATCTACATACAAATTTCTGTGACTTAATTCTGGTTCTCGACCTGTCGTCACATGGGTGAATTTATAATGAATAGCAGACAGAATTGTGCTGATTAAAGCAATTTGCTTATTTAAGGCAAAAATGCCGTTTTACTTAATATTTAGGAATTGAACATACGAAATATATTCTTTGGACCTTTAATTGGTCCCATAATCAGTACTCAATTCTCTGCTGAAAATGTTATTATTTGTGAAAATTCATTATTGCTTTTACAGCTCTGTTCATATCTATTATCAGGAACTACAGAAACTCTTTTATACGAGTAGATTCAGATTTATCTAAAGAATTCCACAGAGAATATGTTATTAATTTTTGAATATTTTCTACAAAACCTGTTGATACATATGTAATATTATAAAGGTTTTAAGGTTTATTAGGAAACTAACCGTGAAAAAATAAATTAAATTCGTTACTTTAGAATAAGATTAAGACCTTGATTTAGTTTTTGGTATTTAATTTCGATAGCGATTAAAAAAAACAGATATTTCAACTATAAAAAATAAATACCTAATCAAATTTCCCTTAAGATTTAAATTCTGCAAAAACTTGTCATGCTGATTGTTTTTTTCCAAAAATTAAAATTATAACTAGTATAGCTATTATAATTGTATACAATTTTAATTTCACTTACGTTTCGCTTACCAGCGAGTCGACGCACAAATGAAATTATAACTTTAAGGGCGAATGAAATATTTTGGTAATTTATTTATTACTACTTTTTTGTTGTTTCAAATAAACACTACTTAACACTTAGCGCGGTTTTAGACTGAAACGCGTTAGAAGGTACAGTGCCAAATGTGGCAAGTAACTGGCTTTGCCGCTGGTGTTGCACGTTGACAGATCAAATGTCGGTTAAGTTTTGAATCCACAGGCGGCGATGCGTTTGTTCTTATATGAGCCAGCCGAGGGCTTTTCGCGAACGCTTATCAGTGTATAACACCCACGGGAAAAGCAAAGCACGACCACGACAACGACGACAACGAGGAGGAGGATGATGATGATGACGATGACGACAATGTGTGCCGGACTGTGGTGAGTTTTGTGGCTACGCTCTGTGACTGTTTTTCAACACAAAGCGTTCTTGTTACACCACACACATACACACACACACATACACACATTCACATGCAGACAGGCAAATACATGCCATGGTTAGCACACACACACACACACAACCTACGTCGACAGAATGTAACAAGTGGCCATGACCATGCTGCAATTTGGCGGTTTCTTAGCCTTGAGGTTTGTACGGAGGCTGCACCACACATCATGTATCGTATCGTATCGTATCTGTCTGTATGTCTATCTATGCTCAGCTGTTGTAATGTTGTGGCGGAAATCGGAGTAGTACACACTAGAGAGATAACCCTGAGCATGGCAACAAGTTGAGCCAGGGCGGACGCTACGTAAATATGTATCTCATTAGAGTTACACACACTGCACACTGGGCTGTATGGTAAATTTGTAAGGCATAAAGTTGCACCTCTAAGGGAATCTAATTTAATTTTAAATATATACTTTTTTAAGTTAAATTACATTAGCTAATACCACTCGAATATGCATGGTAATACTATGAGTGCCATTTTGGCATTTAAGTAAGTAATGAGTTTCAAGAAGTTTAAAAAAACAAGTATAATATACGCAAGCCATACTAATAATCATACCAATTGTGTGTTTTTATTTAATTTTTTAATTAATTTAAAACATATTTAAAGAGAAATAAAATACTTAATAAAATACAAATAAAGCCTCTGCACGTATTGGCCTAATACATTTCTGTTTAAGTCTTCTGTGTACAAGAACATGTTATCGATCCTTGTCGTTATCGATTTTCCAACTTCTTCCCAAAATGTTTAATTTTTTTAAAGATTTAATTCAGCCCATTTCATAAATAGAAAGAAAACAACGTTTAAAGCAATTGTAATTAAATTCAATTATCGTATTTATTAAGTTGAATATCGATATATTCAGACCTGTTCTGAATTTCGATTCCGAGTAAATAGATCGGAATCGTTTTGATTCCGAACGTTTTGCTGTTCTGATATTTCGACTCCGAGCAAAATCGTTTTGAAAATGAGTGCCTATGAGCAGTCGGAATGAAAAGGATTTGGCAAATTTAACATGTATATGGTTGTTTTTCCGCCCTGTACTATAAAATTTCCCCTTTCAAGACGACTCGTTATTCAGAACAGGTCTGATTATGTTATACAGAAACCTAAATACAACTATCTGGCAACCCTATATTTTTCATATTTTTATTTCTCTTATATATATATTCGCTGTTTCCAACATAATAAATATATTATTATATTAAAATAAACCAACATATTAAAATAAAAAACAAATCAGTTGTGCGATCTTATTGCTTGGGCCACTGTGCATTGTACTAGTAACAGTGGTATGCACCCACATACTATAGGGATCTTATATATGCACATATGTATGTATTCATATGAGCAACTATTTCTCAATTTCATTGAAAAATTGTCAACTAGTTGAGCTGCGCATTAGTCAAATGCAGGAAGCTTGCCTGGCAGCGCCTCTGCGTTTCTTTTACATTTCTTTCTTATTTTTTTTTAACTCTACTCTTTTTCTTATTTTATTCAGCTTTGCTTTGTGGCAGGCAACCAGTTGACAGTTTAAATGACATGCACGCTATTTGCCCATATATGTATGTAGGTTGCTTTGTCTGTTTGTTTGTCTGCTGATATGCGCATCCCTTGGCTGTGGCCGTAACATATCAAAAGCCATGGAACGCCATGGAATGTTGTGTGGCATGCCTTTATTTATTTATTTCGCCATGTTCACGATGTCGCCAATCGTTTGAATACTCCTACTCATTCCTGACACTGGCCGCCATTTGAATATGCCATTTTAGTTTCGAGAAACTTCATCGATACCATTCGTTGGCACTTTGCTTTAGCCGATTCAATAAGTACCAAGTGCCAAGGATGTCTTTCAGTTTTCAGCTGTTTGCAAGAAGGGGCTTGGGCTTGATGGTCCAACAGATTATATATATGTGTATATTAATCACAATTTTAAAAAACTCGGAAAGCTACAGTCGGATTCAACCATAATTCAAGCACAACATAAAGCCCATTAAGCAAGTCTATATCCGCTGTCACTAAGGGCTTTTGTGTGTACCAAATACCCAACTTAAATGCGAATAGAAAACAAAATTAATAACATAAGTAATGCGTTCAGATGAAATTGCTAAATTGTTGTAGCATACGTTAAATAGACTTCTAGTAATTCCCAACAGCAATTCACTGAGAGCAAACTGCCAACTAGAAGTCATCAGCATTTGCCACCCGGTGAGCGCTTAACAGTAAATAGTTTAACTACGTAATTTGGAAAATCGTTAGCTAATTGCAAATTATTGCGAATATATATCGATGCAAGTTCGAAACGAGACTTGGGTTGAGTTAAAGTGTGTCTCAACACCACAGAAGCTACTGAAATGCCGCTAATTGACCCCAGTGCGTATACGTAATGTCCGTTGGCTCAGCGGGAATTTATGGGGCTAAATCATGATGAGTATTGAAATTGCATTGAGATTTGTGGGGCGACACACTCACTCGTATGCTTCAGAAGGAGAGTTTCAATAAAAACAATGTGAACCATAACAAGTGCAGTGATGACGTCTCCCGATGACGTACTTTACTCCAATTTCATAGAATTCACCAGACCAGCATTTGGCAGGTGCTCGAATAAATATTCACCACTGCGAATCGATCATAAATCTTGACACTGATAGTGACAGCTTATGACAGGCATGGCCTGACATATTCCTATATACACTCGGAAAAATAATCAAGTATTTCGGACAGCTTGAAAATAAATAAAATAAATTTTAGTAAACTTAAACATAATTATTAGTTTGCTACATCTGCCAATACTAATCGCTATTATTGTACATTTTAGCGACTTGAATTTAAAACAAATTCAAGCTTATTTAAATTTATTATGACAAATTTATATCTGTTTAGAGAATAAACCTTGGAAAACTTAAGAAAATTTATTGATAACTCTTGATTAGCCAGAAGGTTCGTTTTTTTATTTTAAGTCAATAAAATATTATTGGGTGATTAGATGGGACTGAGCCATACGATGTGAAGTTTAAATAACTAGAAATATTGATAATTTAGCGAAATTTTATAATACATATTTATTATATATGATGCAAATTTTAACCTCAGAAAGTTTAGGAGAATTGATGGATAACTTTTGATTAGGTCAATGAAATGTTCTTGGGTCATTAGATGGGACTGGGCCATACGATGTGGAGTTTAAATAGTTATTTAAATTTAGTTAGTTATTTTTATTTAGTTATTTCTAGTTGGAAATATTGATAACTGAGCGAAATATCGCTAACACCAATAATGTTTTCATTTTTTATAGCTTTTATTTTCAGTGATAGCTTTGCAAAACAGAATCACTTTACTAATATTTTGCATAAGTATATCAAATCAATTTTAAATCTAGTAAAAATAAAAACATTTTTTTAATTAATTGATATATTTACAATCGATATATATTTAAATATAGATATTTTAGTTTAATATACACTTCATTTTAATTGAATAAATTTCTGCAGCTTTCTACGCATCAGAAAATTACTTCATTTCTGATACCAGTTTCAATTCGAAACCATTGGTTTTTCTCAGTGTAACCAGAGCCCTATCTATGAAACAGCCTAGCCACAGCCGAATGGCCGAGGCGTGAAAGCTAATCTCAAAGGTCGCAGAGCTGCACACCGGAACAGGTTAATAAATTTCCCAGTGGCCCGAACGCCACACGGCATTCGACTCATTAGCCGGGTCGCCTGTCATGTACGGGTATGTTTGTTGTGTTGTTGTTGCCTATGGTGTTGCAGTTGTGTCTGGGTCTGTCAATGGAATCGAGGATATCCAGTGGGGGGTTATCTGATGGCTGATGTTGTCAAAAACAACAACGGGCCAACACGCGCTCCGGCACTAGAGTAATTTTTATTTAGTGTTCCAGAAGACAAGTTCAGCTATAAATCATCATTTTCAGGCTGCATCAAAGCCAACCCACCAGCCGGCCAGCCAACCAGTTTAGCCCACACCTACTCCAGCCATACAGACAGATACACACACACACACACATTAACTTCCCACCAAATATAAAATGCATAAGCAGAAAAATAAACGCCAAAGAAAACATTTTTGTGGTTGTTAGATGACAAACATGAAAAATATACACACACACTCACACACACACACAAAATCAAAATCACGATTTTTATGCAGGTTTTCGGCGATTTTCCCACAACAAGTTTTCTTGGTGGATTTTAATTGATTCGGCGCATGAGAAAAACGTAATGCATTGCCAAAATGTACTTGAGATCCAGATGAACTGATGCGGCCATCGCGATAAACTTTATGGCAGTACATGCCATGCCGACAGGTAGTAGCCGGCATTACCCAGGCAGAGATCTACACATCTTCTCAATGACGACAATTAATAAATTCTCAACTCTTATAATGAGCACTTAACATTTTCAACTAAAATTATCTCAAAAGTATATCACTTGGGGAAGGGGAGGGTATATCTATAACTCAGTCAGTCATCGAATTTATAATATATATTCTATATGTATAATTTATGAGTACAGGCAACTATATTTAGAATCCCAAAGCCAGGCAATATTACATGGCATGTCCGAGTACTTGTGTATCAGTAAGTCCATATGTATATATGTATATATGTACATACTTATAAGTGTTCTTAAACTTGTTCTGTGTATATGTAAGGCAGAAAGATAGCTAAGAATGCTGTTAGCGCTCTCTTCCGTGCGGCAATTGCTGCCGGTTTCTTCTCAGTGACACACTTCTTTTGGAACGAGCCGCCAGAGCCGCTGTCGCTGCCGCTGCCGCTGCCACTGACGCTGTCGTTGACGCTGCCGATGGCGATGGCGATGCTGATGCCAGGCGAAAAGTAGGTGAGCAGTCAGCGACGCTTGCCTCTCTGCACTTACATTTGTATATTGCATGTATGTATGTAAATGCTATGTGTGTGTATGCGTGTGTCTGTACGTTATCCATTCTACGCTTCGCTGCATTGAAATTTCTTTTTCGCTTTCTTTTCGATCGACACACACACGCACGCACTCTCTTTTCTCTCACTTCTTCACACACTCTCGCTGTCGACTCTTAGTTGAAGTTCTCTCTTATATTAATAGTACTCTCTTTTGGTTTGTCCTATAGCATAGCTCTCCTGCCCGCTCTCTGCGCATTCTTGTTGTTCTTGTTGCTGCTGCCACCCACTAAAGTCGACGTCTCTCTGACGCTCCGTGTGTGTGTGTGTGTGTTTGTGTGCGTAAATATGGGTCAATTTGAAGTTCTTAAACAAAACTGGTCGTGCCACTCTCTTTGCCGCTTCCAAATGGACGAAAGTGATATGGCCACTTGATCGAAAGCGAATGCGCTGCTGCCGCTGTCGCTGTCGACGTTGCAGTCCGAGTCTCAGTCACGGTTAGCGGCAGCATTTACGTTTATGTCATGCATTCTAAATGTGCCTGCTGATCATAGAATCGCTGAGGCTTGTTAGCTAGAAATGAGGTCAGGTTCAACACGGGTGAGCTGACATTAGAGGTGCAGGCATTTCCGGCACAAAATACCACATTGCGTATGCGCAATGGACTCCTATGCAGCTGTCTAATACCCTAGGCAGACTGAGCACATCTGTGTGATAGATTCGAAGTCATGCAGCTGATCGTTTAGTAAAATATAAACAAAATTAAAAATAACTGCAATGGAAACTCTTAAAATTAAATGCATGGTTTTCTGCATTTACTATATTTTACTTCCTTTATTTTATAAAATTCAATTCAATTTCGAGATAAAACTCAACTCTCTCCATCTCTTTAATACTCATTTTTATCGAAATGACAGTCATTATATGGCCACACTTTCCGCATCACTCTCGAAACTTCTTCTACTCCCACGTTTCCCGTTTTAAATAGGGTGTAAACACCAATAACTGCACCTGCTACTACTGTAAATCTTTACTACTCCTCGGCAAACAGTTTGTATTTTCTTTTTGTAAATATAACAACTCCTCAGCTGCCACATAGACAAGAAAAAAGTTGATATTGTCTCTCGCCGAAAAAAAAGATTTTAAAATATTGCTACTGGTTCGGCTGGCGCTGCCAAAAGGTGAATGAAACCTGACGAATGCCAACAAAAGCAACAGCAACAGCAACAACAACAACAACACAAACAACTCGCACAACAGCAGCTATTGTGCCTGAGAGGCAACAGGTGAGTCGCTGCATTGCGTTGTCATTTTCACCTGAGACGGAGCAGCGACTGAGACTGAGACTGAGCGTGCATTTATAGTTTGCTGTTGTATTATTGTTGTTGTTGTTGGTATTAGTGTGTGGAGCGTGCGCTTGGAATTTGCAAATTGTTTTAAACAAAAACGTATGAATATAATCGCAAAAATAACAACAACAACAACAACCACACCAAAGGCAAACGAAGACTACGGCGAAAAGATTACACAAGCGCAGCGCCGACGTTGCCAGCACAAATTACACATGCTCACATGTGTGTGTGTGTGTGTGTGTGTGCGAGGGTGTGTGAAGAGAAGGGGGTTGCAGAAACTACACTGCAATCATGAAAGCTCTCGCTCCCAACTCACAGCGACGACAGCTGATGCTGAAGTCGAAGCCGAAGCTGCTGCTTGACGCTGCGCTACCTCAGCCATTGTCGTTGTCAAAGTCGATGTCGCAGTTAAATTCGAAGCCAGCATCAGCAGCAGCGTCGACGTTGACGTTGACGGCAGCAGCATTCTAAGGCGCTGAATCTTAATTGCTTGTCTAATGCTCTAATCTATAGACAGACTACCGAGTACCCACAAAAATAGCACACACATATTTCTTTTTATATTAATAGGACTCCACTTTTGACATTCATATTATAATGTTGCATAATTTCAAATTATAATTTGCTTAAATTTTTTGTGGAGAATTATTAAACTAATTTCGGTTTAACATTCATTCAATTTTTGAGTACTCCAATCTTTTTTAGCACAGTAACCAAACGTGGAAGTAATGGGTCTTCATCTAAAAATTACAATAGTTTCATTAATAACCCACTGTTGATGGATGCAAATTATTTGCTCATCCCACCTGCCGATGCGATGCAGCAAAGTGCCAAGATCAGAAGTTGTCCGTGTAGAATATACATTGTGTTCTACCTGTGTCGACATATGGTACAGTTCTTTTTATAGGCGATGCTAAACGATGAAATGGTAATTAAAGCGATATTTTATCCATATCTGGCATTACCAATATTTTTGTTATATCATACATTCTTACGGTCACTTTTACAAACATTCTGAAAGGCTACAGTCGAACGCGACAGCCAGTAGGAGATCACGTACTCAGCATCTGAATAGAGCTTTGACAACAGAAAGACGTAGATCGTCGTTCTGGTTAAGAATATATCGACCCCTTTTTGCCAAATAATCGTAATTGCCAGAAAATCTAGGAAATCTAATTCGAAATAACAACATTCAACTGAGAAGATAAATGAGGATGTCTTAAAATGTCCGAAATAGCGCTATCTGGCCAGCAAAGCCTTTTCAATTAACTTTCCTTAGCTTTTGACGTTGAGCCTTCTAAGAGTAGAAATATTAATTTTATATTTTGGCATTTTGTACGAATAAATGTTTATTTCATTCACATTTATTCTCATAACATCAAAATTCAAATGTATTCAATTCAAAATATGTACATATATTTGATTCGAATATAGGTTTTTTGGAATTAACGAATCCCTATACCCAATACCCACTCTTTTGTATATGTAATCAGATTAATATTTAATTATTTCCATTTGAATTATAATTTTTAAGATTTTTATAAAAATATATAACATTTCTACCATCAATTATAATTTATTTATTTAAAGATTTATATTAAATATTATTATACAGCTTCACAAACAATAATAAACTTACTCCTCTCTTTATTAAAAAGAAATAAATTAGTTTACAACTAACATTTCTTAACGTGATTATGAATCGATCAGAGCTGAATATATGTATGAAAATTATTGAATAAGTTTTTTTGTAGACTCTGCCCAGTGTGGATCGACTGCAAAGTGTAGAGAAATTTATCATTTCACTGCACTGCCAGGCAACAACAACACCACCACTAGCAGCAGCAGCAGCAGCAAGAGCAAGAGCAAAAGCATCAGCAGACAGCAGCCACGATCGCAGCAGCAGCAGCAAGTTTTTTTGTTGTATTATTAAGTCATGTTGTTGTTGTAGATTTTGGCGCTCTGTTGGCTCCCATGTGGCTCACACACACGCTCAGCTGACGTTCGCTCTCTGCCTCTGCACGCGCGCTCTCAACCGCTCTCTTCGCTGCTCAGTGCTCAGTGGCGAGTGCTCATCGCCGTCGCTGTTAACGTCGCTGGCTGGCTGCTCGGCTGCTCGGCTGGTAACGCCACAAAAACAACACCACAGTTTTTCGAAATTAGTTCTAGTGAGTCTGTGAAAGTGTGAGCGACTATCGGACGAGCACAAGCAAGCGCAGCGCCAAGCAGAAACGACATTACTTTGAGTTTTGTTTTGTGCACACGCGCGATCAACCCACACACACTCACACGCAGTCGCACTCGCACTCGCACACACACGGAACAAGTGATCTGTAGCATTAGTTAGAGCAAATAGATCAATAGCCAGAGTCAGTAGAGATTCTAGAGCTGAAGACGGTCAAGATGTCGCATCAGTGCAGCTGCGGTCGCGATCTCAACAACAACTACGTGTCCTATACGAATGCCTACGCCAATGCGAATGCGGGCCTGGACAGGGACGCCAACGCGAATGCTAGCAACAAAAACAGCTCCACTCATCACACACAGCTGACGGCCAAGGTGATGTTCGGGACAGTGGGCGCCATCAAGGATCTGCGCGACAAGGAGCAGCAACAGTCAGTCCGGCATGCAGCGACACGGGCCGGCGAGCGACGCAACTAACAACATGAGGGGCCGGGGCCGGGACCGGGGCCGGGACCGGGGCCAGGACAGGACAGGATGTGCGGCCAGCAGATGATCAGATGATGTGATCGCGTCCATCCGTCCGCCAGGCAGGCATTGCGCGTATCCGAGTGCTGTGTGGAAATTACATAAACAAATTTGTTGGCTGCAGTCGCAGGCAGGCCAGCCGCAAATCCTCGAGCCCAGGCCGGGGCACATGTTAGAGGCTTCAGTGTTAAAAAAAAAAGAAAAGAAAAGGGCAATGCAATGGTTAAGCAAGTGTGTGCAGATCGAATCGAAAATAGCTTGAAAAAATCAAACTCCGAATTGGTATCAAATCATTTCAAAGAAAACAAACCGGATCTAGTACTGGGCGTACGGCACAACACATAAGAAACTTTTGCGCTGTTTAACTGTATCTTTCACTATAACTACAACTATAACTATGACTATGACTACATCTGCATCTGTATCGACTCCTCTAACTGTAATTGCAGCTTTGCTTTTCCTCTTTGCAAACTGAACAAAATTTCCTCATTTTCCAGGCTTTCCAGTGTGACACTCATTGATATGAGCATAACAAGAATACTTTAATATAATATTCATATGTAAATTGTTTATAATATTTATGCATACACCCACTCACTCACACACACACACACGAACACACACACTCACCACACAACCAATATTATATTATAGTGCAATACTTTAGCTATATAAACGCACACTCACACACACATACGAATACATAGCTTTAAGTTTTTTCTGTTTAAGTGCGACTTTATCAGCTTCCATGGGGAAATCGTCCGCAGTTTTCCTCCACAACATATATACATACATACATACCAAGGCCTGTTTCTAACGCCCAGATTGATTTAAAACTGATTACTCGATATCAATAACATACTCTGGCCACACTACACTTATTGGTTTGCTCAAGTGAAATTAAGAAATTATATTAAGAGATATACCAGGTATATACTGAGAGTTGGGCAATGTCTGCGTACATGAACACAATGTATATTATATTTATTATACCTTATAATATTCTTACAGTCTATGCATGTATATGAACTATCTATACCTATTTATAATGTCAAACCTTAAACATAACACACAGGAAATGCAAATAAATCCCAATTTTTAATCAACAAACAAAATATTTCCCCCCGAGTCTTTTAAACATTTTACATTTCAATTAGACACGCACAATAAAAGGGACAGAAAAAAATAAAAATAATAGAAAAAACAACAACAAAAACTTATCAGCAACAAGTTAAGGGTTAATCCGTATTGTGGGCGTTGTCGACGCCAAAGTTTTTTGGTTTTCGTTTGCTGTTGTCATTGATTTTTTGTTTTCTTCGCATGTGAAAGTAAAAATCCAGCCAGAAATAAATATAAGAAAAAAAGCATAAATTTTAAATTACAATACAGTGATAGAGGAATACAATAATAAACAGAAAGACGAAGAAAAAACACAAAATGAAAGCGAAGTCTGCCTCTGTCAAATGCAAAAGCGAGCGATTCTTTATCCAGAGTCGCCGTTGCCGTCGCTTTTGCTCTGCTTCTTCGTGTGCTACGTTCTCTTCTTCTCTCTCTTTTAATTACACTATCGTACAAAATTTGATTTCGATTTGATTACATGATTAATAGCGAATTTGCCCTTAATTTTGGTTTTCCACAATACCTATTAGCGAGAGTAAATTTACAAAGAAAACTTTTGGATATATTCAATAATTTAGATATCGTCAAACCAATCACAATTGGAGCAATTACATCGAATTTTACAGGTAAAACCTTTAGGATATCAAGTCTTTGTGATTGTAAAATAAATATTCTGAAATTTTTGGAATAACTCACATTTTCGGAAAATAGAGCAAAAATAGAGCTCACTAATGGTATTTTTTCATGTTAAATATATCTAAAATTTATTAACAACCCTATTATATATAATAATTCGAATGGAAAAAAAATAATAATGTAAACTTTAAGATACATACATATAAAGACGAACAAAATTCATTCTAAAATTAAGTGTAAGTGAACTTAATTTTAGAATTTGCAATTTTAGAAAAACAATTCTTGAAATGAGAATAGAACATAATCAAATTAAGTTCAATATTGCTTGAGTAGTGAAGATGTCTAAGAATAAAATGTTGTCACTGAATTTATAAAAGCAATTGTCGTACTAAAAGCAGTGAGACATCAAGATTAAAATGTTACGTTTCAGGTACGAACTTCTTGATTTTTTCTCTCTGTACACATAGATTCATTACTTATCCATCAACAAACCGATATTTTAGACAATTAAATCAGATTTTAGAGAAATAGCCCATCTTTAAAGGAGAGGTTAAAATTTTGTGGAAAAACTCGAATTTCTCAAAAACGGAAATTAATTTGAAATACTCCTTGTGATATTCGTGCTTAGCATCGAACACTTTACTCTTCAAGCATAATACTTTTTCCTGCAGAATAGTGTTATGACTCGATTCTGACAGTACGAGTGTATGTGTGTGTGTGTTGGCGAGCGTATAAGTGTGCTGAGCGCTCACTTCTTACTCGTAACAGTGACCCAGTCTCAGTTTTACAGTCTGCCTTTGCTCTGGGCAGGCAGCACGTCATCGCAGCTGAGACAACAGCAGAGGCAGAGCCAGCGACAGCGACAGTGGCAGACGCAACCAAACACACATACATAGGAGTAGCAGTAGTAGTGGTCGTAGTAGTAGTATTAGTAGTAGTCAATCGCGTCTGCAACATTCCATTTCATTTCGAATTTGACGCCTACGTTCGCCCGCCAACTCTCCTCTCTCATTGTCTTGGCGCTCTCTGCTCCATGTTGGATCATAGTCGGCATTCGGCGACTGTTCTTTCTTCTGCCATTGCCCCTCTCTCAGTCGCTCCGTTTATTAAGTGCGCACTCAGTTCAATTGAATTCAATTACCCAAGTGCGTGGCTCTTGTCAAGCAATTTTATTTGCTTACGTATGCTTTATTTAAGAGACCCATACATATCGTACATATCGTAGACGTAAGGCATGCCAGTTGTAGTAAACGTAGTAGTTGAATCGCTTGATGGGAACTTGCCAATCAGCAGCCTTGCACGCTATTACTATTACACTATCAATGATCATATGACTAAGTACTTCTAGACTTCAAACCAGCAATGGCTTATCTAATTGTTTTCTACTAAGATGTATCGAGGTAACCGAAGAACAAGTTAAGTTAAAAAAAGATTACGGAAGATAGATAAGATAGATGAAGATCAAGAGTTCTCTCTACAGAAAATAGGAAGTATTTTAAATATATTCGAATTGCAGTAAATTGTCGGAAATTTAATAGTAATGCGAAGACTATATTTTATTATCTTCTTCGTGGTTTCATTCAGTTCTTCAGAAAGGTTTTTATCAAGATAATCATCTAGATATTCATGCTGGTTTTCACTGAAATGTATCTAGTACTTTTATTCAATAATCTTTGATGGGATTTGATATTCGTGATATTCGCATTTAATTCTGATAAGCTGATGGATATTACTACTATATCATTTTAATACAATATTAATTATTAAAAAAATTCAATCTAAAATTTAGATTTTCGATCATAAAATCTATTCAATTTGACACAAGTATTTCGATATTTCATAAATGTACCGTACAAATTTACATGTTTTAAGTATCATTTCAAGAATATTCAAGCTTAAAATCAAACTGAAAAATGAATAAGGCCTAGAATATTTTATATTATTTTATAGTTGTTTTAAAAAAATGTCAGATATTTTTCTTTTTGTAAATTAATTTATTACATTAATTAAAATCAATTCTATTTTTATTATTAATTAGTTTAAATTATTAATTACAACTCCTAAGTCGACAACTTTGTTTGTTGAATATGAAATTAAATAAAATATTTATGGTTAGGTTATAACAATGGACAGATTTATGGAATTAAATTCTTATTTGCACAATATTTGACTTTAATTTAATATTGGAATTGAAAACTCTCAAAATCCGAATCATTATATAATTTTTTATATCAGCTGTATTTTTAAGAATTTTCTAACTTTCGGAAAAGTTTAAGTTGAGATGCCTTTTAATTTCTCGGGCATAGTAAGCCCCACTCTTAGTTTAACACTTTAATAAAAATAAAACCACTTTTAAATGCTGATAAACTATCAGCATTCTGAGTTAAGTGAACGAAATATCGCTTCATACAATCAATAAAATGTTGAAGATATTGAATGCGAGAGTTATTTATACATCATTAATTGACTATGCTTATTTATGCATCGCGCCCACTTCTCAGTTAATGGGACTTCCCCACTGTTAATCAGCGGAGTCAATGGAGGGGGGAGTGTCAGTTCGACTGTAGTCTTGTCGGAGTGATACATCAACTGTTTAATTTATGAGGTGCAATTTTGAAGATCTTTTCGCTGTATTCCCCGTTGAGGCAATGGGAGAGAGTAAGACTACATCTTTGCCCCCCAGGTGATATATTTCATTGTGTGTTGTTTGTGTGCTTTTCGAGCATTTTTTCACTTTTTCTTGTGGCAAGAACTTTCTCTTCTAATTGAAAGCAGTTCGATGTGGCGGGCGATAAGACTGCCATGCCAGAGAGCTATACGGAGTAGCATTCGAGTGGTTTGCCGAGGTCGGAACTGGGCTGGAACCGGACCCCAGGGCTGGAGAGCATAGCATATCCAGCTGGGTTGTTTGGCTTTTTTTACGACAAGTGGCGAGTGGTGAGTGGTGAGTGGCGAGTGGCCGGCGGATGAATGACGATCGATGAAGCTGCTTGCCCACCATGAAGTAAGACATTTTTGCAGCCTCGGGCCATTTTATCTCTATCTCAATTTAAATACTGAATGGAAAAAGTCACAGCTTATTGATGTCGGTGGTTGAGGTGGTGCTGGCTGACAAACTCAAAATAAATAATAAACATGTGGAAGAGTGGAGAAGCAACCACTGCTACCAGATGCCAGCCAGAGAACTGGCTTGCCTGGAACTCTTTACGTTGATCTTTTTCTTTTTTTTTTTTTTTGTTATTTTTTTCTGATTTTTTGTGAGCGACGCTGCGCGACTCTTGGAAATTGTGGCATGACTCTGAGTCTGTCTATCTGCGGCCCGGTGTTACTGGCTTCAGTATGTATCTTTTGGCTTCTAATGCCAGCTGTGAAGTGAGAATCGATTTAGTTCGGTTTACGGCGATCAAAGATACAAACGCGAAAAAGTTTCTATTGGTGCGGCGCAAGGCACTGAAATGTGAAGCACGCCAGGAACAGGAAGAAATCCATTAACATAACCGTAACAGTAGTAGTAACAGTAACAGTAACAGTAACAGTAGCAGCCATAACAGTGACAGTTACAGTGTGACAAGTGCCAGAGTTTATTGCTAATAGTGATTGCAGCAGGTGTTAATCACTTCGACTACTGGGTAAATCAATTTCCGTTTTGTTAAGTTATCATGAGAATTGATTAACATTAATTGCCCGCTTGCCATCGTTAGTTAAGTGAGCGTGTCCCAAGGCATTTTCAAAAGTATTTTCCACACCTTTTGAGCCAAACGTTTGGCCTGGAAAATGTACTTGTATCTATGGCAACTACCAAGAGCCAACTTCCTGGCTGCAACCGAAGCAAGGCCGACTGTTCGGGTGGTGGTGGTGCACAATAAGGGCCTTATGCAAGTATAAATTATACAGCAAATTGGCTTTACTGCGACTCAAAACCATATTGCATAAGTTGTTTGTGCAAACCAAAATTATAGAAAATTTAAATAAGTCTGTTTAACGACTTGAGTGCAAGGGCGGTGTATGCACATGTTTAGCAGGGATTAATACTGTGAGCAATTTACTATAAGTGAAACATAACACTATTCAATTTAAATTTAATTGGTTTTTGGGCATTTCCAACTTTCCACTAACCAAGTATTCGACTCTATATAAGGTAAACTTTTATTTATTAATTAAGACCAAATGGATCGTTATTATTTTCTATATATCTGCGGAAAATACAATACAATAATCTTATTTTATTTATTTTATCAACATCTTTTGAACCGTCTTTTCGATTCTATTTTATTACAGCTGTAATCTACAAAATTTATTTATTTATTTATTTTTTTTTTTTTTCTTTTATGTGGAATGTTTCTTTAGTCCACCTTATACATTAGAAAAGCTCTAAATTCTGTGTCGTTTCCATATAACTATTCTTTTATTTATTTACTATTAACAATAATATGTACATTTAAAACAATACAACAGTAAAAACATTACTTGAGCAATTAAACTAAGAAGTCAGACCTAAGTTCTTTCCCTGTCAGATATTCATACCTAAAGCTTCACAATATTGTAAAATTAAATGTTTTATTTACTACAATAATGCTCTCATTTTGAGTCTACAAAGCCCATGTCTTAGATGCTCTTCTGGCTCCTAAATTATGCTTCAGTAGGCTTTACTCATAAGACAATGAGTTCATATGGTTTAAGTACAATGAAAAGCTTTTTCCTGTTATGTTACTGGGGTCTATAATAAATGTTTTAAAACGAAATGCAAGCATCTCATTAAGTTTAATAAGAATATAATAACCATTGCTAGCCATTGACTTTAATATGTTGTCTTTGTTCTTTAGCTTAGTCATAATATGCTACTGTTATCAGCTTTTATTGCTATATGACAGGATAAGGCGTCCTTATGGCAATAAATGAATTCCAAGACATTGTTTTTACAGTTTAACACTTTTGTGTAAATAATTTTTAAAATGAACAAATAATGAAATTTAAAAAACAAATTTGTAGAAAAAGAGAAAATTGTATAGCTTTATAAATGTATAAAAATGAAAAGTTTTACAAAATATGGAAAAATAACAATTTAAGTGGGAATCCATATGATTAGAAGTCTTAAATGAATTTAATTAGGTTAGATTAGGCCATTGGGTCTGCCATAGGGAAGATCCCACATGGAACGTAAGGGCCGTTTTGCAACCTATGTATGCCTTAAATTAATTTTCAATTGAATTAATTATTAATTCATTAATTAAGTCATTATTCTTATTATAGTTGGAATAATGATTAACATATCTCGATTTATTTTAAACTTAAGAGTGTTCTATTTCTTATATGGTTATTGGCATAATAAACAAAGAAAAAGTTGATTGAGGTTACTTTAAACAGATTTGCATTCTGTTAGTGGCAAACATTGTATAACTCTGAATTAATAATTAAATCTTGAGGCCTGTTATGCAGCCACTGAAGCATGGACAGTTTCAGTTTCCTACCACCACCATAGAAAAGAAACTGAACAAGATGAATGATTACAATTGCAATTTTTTTGATGAGAAACCATTACACATAATGAGAACGCTTTCAAAGTACTTAAAAATTGTGCCATACCGACGATTAAAATATGAAAACCTGTTCTGTTTCTTTACAGAGCAATTGATATAAATATGTCAATTATACAGGGTATTTTCTAGTCGTGTCTTTAGACAAAATGACGGTTAATTGTTATTATTATAGTAGATATTTTTACTGCAAGTGGCAAAGAAATAATCATAAATTAATCGCTCTGACGTTGGGCACAAGAAAAACTGTTTGCATTTCGAGATTGTGGCACATTTTTCAGTGTTGATGTAATCAAAGCAGTCAATCACAATATCAACAACGATAATAAAAATAATAGTAATAGTAATAATAGTAACAACAACTGTATATTGGCATTACATTGGCGACGCTCGACGCAACTTCATCCACAATTAAAGTTAATTTGCGCGTTTATTATTGATTCAAGTTAGTTTGCTTTTTTATATCATTTTCATCACTTTTGCCCAGAGATGAAATTAAATCCAATAATTTCCCATGACTTGCAGCTATATATATGTAACAAGATATCGCTAATATCATTAAGTTATCATATCTTTTTGCTTCAGAGAGCCTCAAGGCAATGCGATAAATGTTTTTATTCAGCAAATCGTCAATATATGGATCTGTGTTTATTTTTACATAATTTTTCAATAACAACAATACATATGTATATTCAAATTTTGATAAGGAAATTTCTCGCTTTTTTTCAATGATACAAAAAAATACTAGAAATTGCAAATTATTTTTAATACCTTGATTATCGACGCTAACTTTACTATGTCGTAGTTATGTTAACTAACAGCGCACTGTTACTTAACAGATTTACTTGAAGTATAAGAATATCGATTTCTGGTTATTTTAATTGCTATAAGCATTTATTTATGTATAAAATTATCTAGTCTATTCTATTTATATTTGTTTTAAAATCAGCTTATATAAGTTCAGCGAAATAAGGTTTTATACTTATTTTTTGTATAACATTTCAGTCCACTAATAGATATTTTTTTAGATAGATTACAGACTGGCCGAATATTGGTTATCCTTACCTCCTGTAAGGCACAGAATGACAATGATAGAGTTGTTGTTACTGGCTCTGGTATTCTCAGCTGACCAAGTGGCTAATGCACAGCAGCCGGAGTTGATGGTAGCAACAAATAAGCCACCTATCCATGAATTGCCTCGACCTTTAACATTGTCCAAAGAACTGACAGACAGTTTGACTGTGGACAGTTTGGCTGTGGAGCAGAGAAACGCCCGCTCCCGCCGACCCACACTAATGGATGTGGCACTGCAGCAGAGTGTCCAGCAAGGACTCAATGCCATGACCGAACTGTATGGCAAAATACAGCCACAAATGCTGCTCAATGGTGAGCATCAAACAGATAGTTCTCGCTGTTATTGTTACTGTTATTATTATTTTGTTCAAAGGTCAAACGCTCCAGGACAATCATCCAGCCGCACTTCTCGCCCGCTTCAATGCGCCCAGCGCGGAGACTGGGGAACGGGAGATGGCCGCCTATGCAACCATCGAAGCGGCCAAAGCCTTTCGCCAAAAGTAAGTCCTCGGGTGAGTCAGTTCATCAGCAGCCACAGAGCAAAGCCAGGGGACACATATGTACATATACACACATACAGTAGGAACAAAGTTATAGTCAATAGCGCATAATTACAAATCCAAGTGCATATTGATATTTGTGGGCAATTTGAAAAGTTTGCCAAAGGAACTGATTGTATTAACTTGATATTGAATATAAAACCTAGAATCTGGAAATTAACTTGGGTAAACTTCAATTGTCTACTCGGTATTTTAAGTAAGTCGGCATAAAATTATATGGAAATTAAAGTACTATTATCAATGCTTATGATATCTCTATATATATTCAACATACCTACTAGTTGGTAGCCATTATCAACCCTTGAGCTTCAACGCTTCCAATGAGAATCATTTAAGGTTTATTTAATCACAAAGAAAAACTCAAAGGCAATTCGTACATCAAATGCTGGCCGAAAGACAACAGCTCTGTCTCTTGCCATTCAAGGCTGCAAAAAAAAGCTTATGCGATATTATTGTTTCGTTATCGATATGTTATCGACATTGTACGTTCGGTCGTTCAATTCAATTTAGATATATTTCAATTTATATAATATAGTATATTTACTGTAGTTGTGAGTAGCTAAAGCTTTGCACTTTATTGAAATAAAATATAGAAGGCACCTGCTGGGTTAGGTTAAACCAGAGTTGCCAACTCTATCAGTTCCAGCAAAAGTGAAAACTCTTTTGTCAGCAAAAGTGGTGGTAGATCGATAACGATTGCCACAGTACTGTTCGATAGAAGGATTGTATCTGCATTGCCATTGATTTAAATTTTGAAATTAACAGAAATGTAAAATTTAAGTTATTTATGAATTTCCTCATCACATTCCATAAATTTATTGAGCGACCTACGCAAAAATGTTTGATACAAAAAATGTTGGCGAACTCAAATAGCCAGCGGCCTGGCAATCTAATGCAAAAAAGTAAATAGGGAAAAATATCAGAAAATAACAATAATATGTTCAAATGTGTTGGGGAGACCTCCTGTATCTCCCGCTGCTTATAACAAAGGCAACTTTCTCGCTTGATTAACGAGTTCTACGGTTCCATGGCACCCACGGGCTGGCTAATGAGTTGGCAGTTGAAGTGGGCTGACAAAAGTGCTTCAAAGTATGAACCAGCCACAGCAGCAGCAGCAACAACAACAACCATGCCGAGCAATGACAGTGGCAGAAGCACGAAATGAAGAAGAAATAATAAAAATAAAAAAATCGTAGCTAAAACGACAGTCGACGATTGTTGAGAGTCAACTTTCACTTTGACATTGAAATGCCACATACATAATTGCAGGCCAGCCAGCCCCATGTCCGTAGGAGCAGCAGTCGACTTGGTCTACACCATTCCAGATCGTTTTGGTTAAGCCAAATTGTATGATAGGTGAAGGTAAATTAAAGCCGCCCGTCCAGTGCAAAAGTAAATGACCTCTTTGGTACCTCGATTGGCTGGCAACGGAAATGTCAGTCAGACAGACATACAGCCAGTCAGCCAGCCTACTCCAGCATTGCTGTAGTTTTTCCAGTTTGCAAGTTTTCACTTTTCACAACGAGTTCGGCACGGGTTCGAGTTGGATGTGGTAGTTGGCGTTGATGTTGCAGTTGGACTTGGAGTTCGAGTTTGTCTTGCAGGTGGAGTCGGGTTTTTAATGCTTCACTATGGGTTTTGTCCGGGCAAATTTTCCACACCACCAGAACTTTCACTCAGAGATACGTGAACTCGTATAAATTTCCATACAGATGCAATGAGCCAGAGCTGCCCAAATACTTTTATATAATTGCAATCAAGTGCCTCGCTCAATGAGCTGTCAACAATAACAATGCGTGACGAAGACGAAGTCGAAGACTCTATGGTTGGGCACAATAGTTAAATATTTACACATGTGTTGGAGTTGAGATACTATAGGTTTTAATAACATCGTCTTAGATTGTACTTGTGCAAAAAAAGTAAGAAAAAAGATGTAAAAAATTTAAATATATTTGTATTACTTTGTATTCCACTACCCATCGATAGCATTGACTATTTCTCAACTCTACTCTAGGGTATCTGTTAGTTGTGCATTGGTTGTTGCTGTTTCCTATTCAAAAAGTTTGTTTACCTTGCTGATTGCTGAAAATCAAATTACGAAATATGCACATACATATACACAGCGCGATGGCTTTAATTAAAAATAAGCTGCCATCATCATCATCATCGATGATGTGACCGAGCGAGCGTTAGCGCTCGTTAATATTGCCAAAAGCAGCATTTAGCCAAATTAGAAGAAAGCTAGTTGTAAATGTGTGCGCTTGCAATTATATATGTACATTCATACATATGGCCAGGCACAGCAAATGCTAGAAAATACAATACTTATATAGAGAAAAACCCATGACACACTCGATCCCCTCTCTGCGGCGGGCATTCGCAATTTGATTACATCAAACAGCGACAACAATACCAAAAGACACAACAAACAAACAAGATTCAACAGCGTCTGATATGCCAAAGAAAGATACTCACACACGCACACACACACCTTTGCATACTACCAATGCAAACACAATAAGACACGACTTTCATTTTCTACCATCGCTAAGCGGCGCACGAATTCGGCCTCAAGCGCCTAACACTACGAAAGTTTATTTATACATATGTACAAATAAATACATATATATATACACACATACACACATTTATGTGTGTTTTTATTTTGTCGAGTTCATTGAACGCAGCTGCGGCTGCGCTTCACATTTTTTGCTTTCCTCTGAACATTGTGCATACGCCATGTTGTCTAAGGTAAAGGGCGCTCTGTGCCGTCTTATGTGCGTATTTGTGTAAGTAATTAAATCAGAAATAAAAAACCCAGAAAAGCAGTGCTAAGTTGAGCATAAAACCTGGGAAAATGCATTTTCCACTTTCACCCAAGCAAGGCAGCAAATCATTGACTTATCAAATGCGCTTACAACTAAAGTTGTGTGATCTTTTGTGTACGAATGCTTACTTATATTTTACTGCATGACAAATTTTATAATTGAAAAGTTTTTTAATGGTGGTTTGTGTTTTTTTTTTAAATATACATATATCATGATTGCAGTTGAATAAGAGATGCCTTCATAATAGGCATCTGAGGTAGTTAATTATTAATATTAATTATTGTAAATTATTTTTAAAAAAATTTAATAATCAGTGTTTCAAATCAGACATGAAAATCTTATAAGATTTAAAATTTTGTTTAATAATTGGCTTTCAAATTAACAAAGAAAACATTGAAAAAAACATGTGTTTTCTTTGAAATTGTATTTTGCTTTCCGTTGAATAACAGAAGCATTGACAAACAAGTTAATTTTTCGACAGATAAATTTATTTGTCTACAAATAATTCTAATTCAATAGTCAAAATTATAAACAGATAAGTAATAACAATTGAAATCTTTTGAGATAGTTTAATATTTCAATTACATTTCGGCAAATATTTTAATTATTTATTTATTATTTAAGTTATAATGTTACGAAAGAAACAGAATAACAGAACGGCTTTAGAAAATGAAAATAAAAACTTGTCTGGAAAATCATATAAAACTTAAATATTGGAAATTTAGTATAATCAAAACAGTTAGTAATAAAAAAATAATACATTTTCGACGAAAGATATATAAAGATATAGAGATATAAAGATATACCTAGCTCTATTTTCTGTAAATATTTTATAGGCTTAAATATAAAATAATATAAATGCATTGAATAACATTGTTTAAAAATATATTATACTTAATAAGCTCCTTTTTCTGAAATTTTACGTTAACTACTGTTAAAATTTAATGTTTATTATGGTTTAATTGATAAGCCAATTATTATTATTATTTGATGTATTTGAATACACTTAAATGCAAAGGGGTTAACTTTATTTTTGAGTGTAGATTTTTTAGTATTAGCAATTTTAAACTGATCTCAGTTTTCTTTAATTTTTTTTTATTTTCGGTATTGAATAGAATTTTTTGAGCTAATTTTAGATCAACTTTTTCTCAGTGTAGCTTTACACAAACTGCAATATTTGCTGAGAAAAAGAAGCAGGAAGTGATTTAATTTAATGACAGTGTTTTAATTTTTGGATAATTGCAATTTATTTAAAAAGTAAATAATTAATTCATATTTCAAATTAGGTTTGATTTTGAACAATAATTATGATTGCATGCGTTTGATGCATGTGTATTTAATTATACCCCAGTCGGGGAGCGATGTGTAAGCTGCTAATAAAAGCAGTAAATGGAAAGCCAAATAAAAGTCATTTTGCTGCTGTTACGGTGCGTTTTCCACACACACACACACACACACACACTGAAGAGACACCTAGGTGTAATATGCCGGGAGCACAATGTGACGAACTCGTTTGCCACAGTCTGCGCAGCTCGCAAGTTGGCAGCGTTTTATAAATAGAAGCTCTCGCCGTTTGCAAGCGGCACTCGAAATCAAAGTTTGAGCATAGCCATGACAGGGTTGTGCCAGGTTGAGGTTGAGGTTGAGGATATACACACATAATTGAGGATGTGACGCTGACCATTGTTTGCTTCTCTTAGCTTCCAGCACATTGATGAGCTGGCACGTCAGTCGCATGCGCAGAAGATCTCACTGCGTCGCACAGCTCTGGAGGGGCTATGCCCGGTGAGGGATCCTCCGCCATGCATGCCAGCATCAGAACGGTATCGCACCCATGATGGCACCTGCAATAATAAACGTAGACCCCGCTGGGGCGCTGCTCAGATGCCGTTCAATCGCTTCTTGCCGCCGGAATATGGCGATGGCGTTGATAGCGTTAGAAGCTCCACGGATGGCAGCACATTGTCCTCCTCACGGTTTGTCAGTCTGCTGGTGCATGGCGCACGCGAAGGGGATGCACCGCTGACACTCATGATTGCCCAGTGGGGACAACTGCTGGACCATGACATCACCTCAACGGCGCAGCCAAGGTAAGTGGTAATCTCTGTCTGTCTGACTTTCTCACGCTCATCCCATCTGCAATGATTCTTTAGGTCCATTAATGGGTCCATACCCAGCTGCTGTGGCGGCAAAGATTTCCATCCCTCATGCTTCCCCATCAAAGTGCCACTCGATGATCCCTGGCTGTCGCCATTGAAGGTGCGCTGCCTGGAGTTCCTGCGCTCGGCGCCTGCACAACGGCGTGACTGTGTATTATCCTGGCGGGAGCAGACGAATCAGGCCACGTCCTATATTGATGCATCACCCATTTACTCTAATAGCGCCAAATCCTCGGACAATGCGCGCGTGTTCCGCAACGGTCTGCTCATCTATGGTCGTGGCAATCCGTCGGATGATGTGTGTCAGCGCGGGGCAATGGCGACGCAGTGCATTCGAGCTGGCGACGGACGCAGCGGTGAACAGCCAGGCCTCCTGGCCATGCATCACGTCTGGGTGGGCGAACACAATCGCATTGCCTTGGAGTTGAGTGAGCTGAATCCGCACTGGAGTGATGAGAAGATCTATCAGGAGACACGTCGCATTGTGGGCGCCATGTTTCAGCACATTACCTACCGGGAGTTCTTGCCCCTGATACTGGGCAATGAGGTGTGCAAGCTGTTTGATCTGGAGCTCATGAACAGCGGCTACTATGAGAACTACGATCCCAAAGTCAATCCCACAGTGGCCAATGCCTTCTCCTCGGCTGCATTCCGCTTTGGTCACTCGCTGGTCCAAAATTCCTACATGAGATGCGATCGCCATCACAACATTATCAACAATAGTAAGAGCTTAACTGTAGGCCATGCCTCCCGGGTTTTGTTGACACTTTATGTCCATTCACAGATGTCAGCTTACATGAGGAGTTCCAGAGTGGCGACATTGGCACAGCCGGATCACTGCATCGCCTGCTTCGCGGCTTGGCTTCCCAGCGTGCGCTCAAGCGTGACGAGTTCATTACACCAGAGCTGACAAATCATCTGTTCCAAACTCCTGGCTTTCCATTCGGACTAGATCTGGCTGCCATCAATATACAGCGTGGCCGGGACCATGGCCTAGCACCATACTCTTCCTGGCGAGTGCCCTGTGGTCTGAGCCCCATACAGAGCTGGGATGACTTTGGTAAGTTAATCTTGATGAAGGTTACTCATTCAGGTTCACTCACTCCATTCATGTTACAGCTAACGTGGTGGGTCCAGAGTCGGCCAAGCGCATTGGTCATGCTTATCGTAGTGTGCACGACATCGATCTCTTTGTGGGCGGCATTGCAGAGCGGCCAGTGGTGGGTGGACTGGTTGGTCCGACATTTGCCTGCATCATAGCACAGCAGTTTAGTAATTCGCGACGCGGTGATCGCTTCTGGTATGAGAACGGTGGCTTCGAGAGCTCCTTTACGCCCGCTCAGTTACACTCGCTCCGACGAGTATCACTGGCCCAAGTCCTTTGTAGAGCTGTGGGGGGCGGTACCTTTCAGCCACACATATTCATACCCGCCGAGTTCACAGACAATGAGCGACTCAACTGTGGCAATGGCATCTTAGGGCCCATCGACCTAGGTCCCTGGCTAGAGCAGGATCCCTTCCTGGCCACCAAACCCCAGCCTGATCGTGTTTTTAATGTTTTACAGCCAGAACTGTCCCAGAGTGTCTCCATTCTCAAAGAGGACAAGGCGGGCTTTTCGAATCGCGTGAAACCAGTCAAGCCGCATGTGGACTTCAGTCCGAACTCAGCCAATGGTTTCCAGCGTCCCACTAGCGTTAATCTCACCAAGGTGAACGATAAACTCGACCTCAAACGCAAGACTGTGACCACGACCAAGACGCACAGCAAACACGTGACTCCAACCCGCAAAGCGACTGTGACAGGGATCAATAACAAGCTGGACAAGTCACCCAAGATCTCCACCAATATAAAGAGCGTGATCAACCGAAAGCCAGCAGGCACTGCAACAACTCCTAAGCGTACCGTGATCATTAACAATGTGCCCATTGAGCTACGTAATGCTGTGGAAGGAAATGCTACAGTTGTACAGACCATAACAGAGACAAACGACACAGACTTACCAGAGTTCCGTACCAACCAGGACACTGACGCTAGTCCACAACCGACGATCAACACAACTGAAATGACAATAAATGCAACGGAAATAGATTCACTTCCGCAGACCGACAATGACGACTCAAGTACTGGCAAACGGATGCAACGCGGTGTCAACGATACCCTGGAAGCTAAACCTTTAGTGGAAGCTCGACTAGTGCACAACTATACCGCGACGAACCGACAGACCACCTATTTGAAAGCCAATTTCAGCACCACTGCAACTCTTGGACGCACTAGCCGTACCACTAAGTCATCCAAATTGTCCAAAACGACCAAACGAAACGTGGAGCTGCGCAGCCAGTACCAGGGACGACCGTCCTATCCGCAAAAGGTTGTGGTCAACGGACCCAATACCAGTGACCAATACGAAATCGAGATTAACATACGACAGACGAACAAGAGTCCGGTGAACAGACCTGATTACGTCGACGACTACACGACTTCGACCGTCTACAGACCGTACAACAATTACGAAAATAGTTACGCACCACACTACACTGACTACGGCAGCACGACTCCCAGCTACTCGTTCTATCCCACTCATGCTGCCATCCTGCATGGGCAAAAGACGAAGCCGCCGACGATTATATACTTGCACGACAACGATGACAGACGCACCACGACACGACCGCCCAATATCTTTCAGAACTTTATCAACTTTGCCACCAGTGGCTTCAATCCGCACGCCAATAGTCGCCCCACTGAGAGCCCGATATCGTCGAGCCACAAGGCGCCAATGTATCAGCAGACCCATGTGGTCAATAGTCCGCTCAGTGGAGGTAGTTCGCATATTATAGCAAGCACTTCGTATGCTCCACGCCCCAGTTACGCCGCAGCGTATCCGGTTTCAAGTAGTTCCCAAATTGGTGCGAATCTTCCCACCAGTTATCTTCACGCCTCTACCAGTGCCGTAAGCTCTGGCCACTTTGGCAGCATCTCTGGCGTGGCCAGTGCCAACGGGGCGGACAGTACGTTCAGTTTTAATATACGTCCCCAGTCCAGTGCCAATCCACGTCCACAAGGTGGAAGTGGTCTTTATGGCACACAGTCCTCATACAAGCCCGACTATCCGCATAGCCAGAGCGAGCTCTACTACGATCGTGAGCTGACCAATAGCAATCCCAGTCCCTTCTCAACGGGCAGCGTGCAGCGACCTTTGACCCAGAGCCAGTCGTACTATGCGCGTATGCCGGAACTAAAAGAAGCCACTGGCAACTCGAATGAACTCCCCAATACGGACCACAAACTAAACATAAGTGACTATGACTATTTGAGCCGGACACTAGCGAATGTAACCGGGGACAACAGTACTGACGATTACGTATACGACGAAGACGAACCACAAAATAACCTGGACTCCAACACGACTACATCCTCGGAGAAATACGATAAGGACGGCTACCTACGACCCGAACAAATGCTATTCAGTTTAGGTAACGAGACTGCGAGGAATTTTACCGCAAACACCACTTATTTGGACGATAATTATGTTCTGCCCATGTTGGCGAACAATAGTAAGACCACAGAGGTTACTGAAATGCCCAAGCCCATGCTCTCCACCTCGATCCGTAGCATAACAAACAGCAAGGTTACCGTGTTTCCAGATAGTGTACCCAAACAATTGGGTAATAACATTATGGCCATGGATACTGAATACGATGAGCGTATGGAGAGTGCTCTACAGCAGTCGTCCCAGTTTAAAAAACTGACCGACAAGGCCTTTGCACCCATAATCGTCCTTACCAAGCCAGACAGGTGAGTTCATCTTTTTGGAGATCCCCAAATAATGAAGATAACATTACTATATACTCTTCAGACCAGACAATTGGGTTGTGTTTAATAAAACCAGCGAAGAGCCATTATTGCCTCAGCCACCAGCTGTGAGCACGGGTCCAGACATAAAACCATCTGCTGAAATTCCGATGCCACTCTACAGTCTGAGGCCCAAGCAAAATACTCCAGTAACGGCGAATCCTAGCGCAAAACGAAGAGACACTGTAACGCCATAACAGAGCACTAGTAATGCCAAATTAGACTAAGTTTATTTAATGTTTTAATGAATATAAAAATTCCACACGCAACTCGTGCAATTTGAAAATGTTTTTATTTTAATAAAGAGTTATAGCTGTCCAGTGTAGGCAGAGTTAATTAGATTTTCACAATTGGCATAATTGTGCTAAAAGTTGTGTACTTTTTCTACTTGATGAACAATTAAGTTATTTAATAAAATTAATTAAATGAAAATATCGAGGAATTACTGGAAAACATGGTTCTTTTTAATGGTAAATATTTTTATATTTGTGGTGGCAACCATGTAGTTATAAATATCGATACTTATCAACATTTTTCATATTGGTGACCTTGCCAGATGTTTGCAATAAATAATAAACATCAATGACTGGTCACATTCATTTTCAAATTTATCAGCGCTCAAAAAATATTGCGTATTTTGCACTGTTGTTGCATTTCCAGTAATCGGTATTATCGATAAGGATATTAAAGAAAAAATAATGACAATACAAACGTTATAAGTACTATTTAAAAAATACAGCATCGATATAAATAAAACAACAATTCGCTTACAAACAATCAGCTGTTTCCGAACTGATGCGGCAACACTTGTCTTTATCCGCTAGGAAAATTTGGCTACGTAAATCCATGCAAACAGAAAGCGCGTTCTTCTTCTGTATATGTAGCCTTATTAAAATAAGGATTTTTTTCGCTAACAAAGTTCTGCGTACTAAGCTTAAAGAGCCAATTTGAAAATAATTGCCATTGCGCTAACACATAAAAAAAGCGCTAATTTTGCAGCAAAAACGCTAAGTGTGGCAACCGTGAACACTAGTCCACAGCCGTAAACTGAACCAACTGAATAAACGAAGAATTTTTCTGCTACCAATGTAAATTTTTATTAAAAAGAAACTATATAAACAAAGACTGCAACGAAACAAACGGTACTCGATGCGTGCGACGGCATTGAACAGCCGGCGGTTCCGCATGCTGATAAACTACTAGTTGGTCTTTGTTTATTTTATCAATTTGTTCTTACCGTTGTCGGTCTTTGGTAAATTCGTAAGTCTGATTTTCAAGTCTGTATGGCAATGGAGACTGATTACCAAAATTACGTCGAGTCATTGTCCGGAGTATCTTCGGATGATGATGATATATCCACGGTGGATAGTTCCGATGAAGCTGAAGAGTCGACGCTCTCCAACTCGCACCCAATGCAGTCGTCACATACACGAACACGAAATTTGATGCAAATGTTGTACGACAGGGAGGTATGTAGACCGCACACACTCACAAACAAGTTTACCTTCATTGATTAATAATACATTATCCAAAACTCCTGTATTCACAGCGGACAGGATTTTTTTCAGGTATATCACGTGCAGGCCAAACACAAAAGTTACCATATGAAAGGGTGCCAAATAGGTTACAGTTATATCTCAAGGATGTATTGGCCAACAACGCTATGGAAGGGTGAGCACAGCCCGCAGATCAACTTGTTAAACCAATTTCAATGCCTATTGCAATCATTTCAGGCACATATTCATGGGGCTGACTGCCTGTGGGCAGTATATGATAAGTCATCGGGTTATGTGTAATGATAACACATCGCTCAACCACTACTCGTTTAATGTGGGCTACAAATACACGTAAGTATCAACTATATGTATTATTTAAAAGCAATCATTAAAAATTTTGTGTTACAGCCTTTACTTCTGGCTGTTTCAACCGCACAAAAAACTGCGACACTTCTTCTCCCGCCGGCTGTTTGATGATCATGTGGTCGACAATCTGAAAACCGTCACCATGACACAGTGGAAGAATGCGGACAAGCAAATTTTGGTGGTACATGGTGCTGCAACAGAAGAGAGCGAAGAAAGCTATATAACATATGTCAAAGTTCCTAAATTGGGTTGTTTGGAGTGCAAGAAACTCGACGACGACGGTCCATGTAATTAGTGCGATTCTGCAGTTGATATAAATATAAATTAATACTGTGTGTATTTTCAGATTCCTTTTATAATGCACACTGTCTCAATTGCCATTTGACAGTGCACACAAAGTATTCCTCGACCGAAACAGATCCTCGCTTTGAGCCAAACATAAATCTCCTGTGTCCCGAGCGCATTCTCATTATTTCAAATGGATTCATGCATATGCTGCGCATCGACGTGGACACGCCGGCCGTATCCAATAACAACAGCAGCAGCACTAGTAACATTTTACCACAACAAAGCTATAGCCTACCATCGACACAACAAACATTGCTGTTGCCACGTACTCCACTAGCCGGCGAGGAAGATCGCTGCTCTGTGCCATTCACAGGCTCTGAGGCTGACAGTGAGCACAGTGTGGTTGCACGCATTATTGCCGACTTTAGTGATATTGAAACCGAGCATACGCAGCGCAACAATAGCAATATCCACGATCTCCAACTGCGTTCTAATCCAGAACATAATAGTGTCGGATATGAGAAATTTATTTTCTCATCTAACGGTAGCAATGGCATGGCTGCGTCAACCATGACATTCATAGAAACTACCTTACCAGTTGTAATCCAAAATGCGGTTATTCCCAACGAGACCAGTCAGTCAAGAAAAAGAAATCAACGCATTGTGACTAAATCTTGCCGCAACGGCATCACAACCATCGATGTGCAAGTGAGTTGGCTTCCATTGTATCACTCCCTAAATGCAATCATTAATATATTATACATATCTTCTATTGAATAGAATACTACCGGCGCCACCTCTATAACGGACAAATCAAATGCCTATGAGTTCTCTGAGGACACTGAAAAGTGTGAGAAAATTTCAACATTTCGCAAACGACGCCTGGCTGATAAAAAGTATGAGTTCTCTGAGGATAACTCGGAAAATATCATACCCTTCACGAAGATACGTTCTGCTGGGCGTAATACGTTTAGTCTTGCAGCAGCCAGTTCGACAGCTCAACGAAGCTTACATCGATTTTCGCCAACAGCTCACTTCTTTCACAACTCACCGTGTGCTTCGCCATCATCGTCACCTCACCCGTCACAACCGGCGCACACTCCACCTCCTGGTCCGCATTTAGGATTTCGTTCGCCTCCATCCAGCTCGAATATGATGCGTTCACCAAGCCGAAATCCAAATGTTGCCACCGCAGCTGTTCAATTGTACAACCAAAAGTCTCCACCATTATCGCAAGCAACTCAGCAGATGCTTAGCTATAAGCCCGTGGGACCTTTGGGTGCATTGTCCCCATTGCAGATTTCTATGGCAAAGCGATTCGAGTTAAGTGGCTCTATGTCACCAAACGCTGGTCTATCGTTTCTGTCGCCTCGCCGGGACGAACAGCGTATTGTTGAAATGCCCGTGCAAGGTGGGGTTATGACGGAGAAACCCGTCTGCACCAAGAAACTACGACGTCGTTACGTAGATGAGGACGACGCAACTTCTGTGATTACAAGCGAAGAAGGTAAGAACGGTAAAGTGTACATCTTAGATAAATTTAGCCTAATTTCATTCATATTCCCAGATGACTGTATTTCTCCGGGCTACCATACATCGCTTCCAATGGAAGTGCATGGATCTTGCTATTCCGAAATGCAAATGATATCTCAGGCATCCTATCAACGATTGCGCTGCAGCAGTGTCGTTATAACACAGCACTCTTTTGACCTGGAGACCTTTACATATTACGTTATCAGTATGCTCTGCCAGAAGCACCAGAAGATCTACAATGTATTCTACGACTGGGCCTATGAGGTTATAAATGTGTGTCCGATAAGCCAAACAATTAGTTCATTGCTAATCGGACAATTCTCAGCGCGAGATCAGATGCCTACAGCTGTGACAAATTGTATGTACTGCACAAGTCAAATGGGATGCGTTTCTCACAATCGGCGATATGAATGCCGTATTCTTTTTACCTGGAACATGGAGACTGGACAATGGCAGGTCCTCGACTACGGCGAGCTCATAGAGCATGAGCTGTTCAGTCCCATGAAACGATTGGGCAAGTCACGTCTTACCTTTGCGCAAATGGCCAAACAAACAGCTCAAGAAATGTCGGCCAGTCTAAGCAGTCTACCGGATTACACTAGTAATTTACGTGTACTCAACTCCGATATCAAGAAATCCAAATTGTCGATCTGCGATCTAGACAACATGGTGGAATTTCATCTGAAGCGCACAAACAATGAAAAGCTATAAGCATGAAGAGCAATAGACTACGGCAAACATTGATGTAGTACAATTTTGCTAATACCCACAGAACGTACAAGTGCATCTAGTTCAGTTTAAAATAATATTAACTTGCGTTGTATTTAGTTTTAAATCAATCTATAGATATCTTTAAGTGCAACGAAACGCTTTTGCAAAAGGTTGAAATGCGTCCTAATTTTGACTGAAGTCGTATATTAAACTACATTTCTTATAAGTAGTTCTACAAAGTTAAATAACATACTACTGCAATAATGCATAAACTTTTGATAACTCTCACATGATATTAAAATTTAGTTAGTGCTAAATCGAATTACAATTTCACTCAAGAATGATACTGATTAGTTAGTTTCGTTTGTTGTTAAGGCAAGCATATACGAGTACATCTATACAAATTGAATAACCCAATCTAATGAATTGAGTGAGTTACATTTTGAAAATCTAATACTACTACGTATATTGCTAAGTCTATAACAAACTGCATTGAAGTATATAAACAAAATATATACATATTTGATTTCCAGAATAAAACTACTTTTGCTTTTTCTTCATATTTCAAATTCGCCTATGTGGGTGGGGCTTCTTTACAACGTTTGACTAACCAACTGGTCGAATGATCTCAGCGGTAGTTTTTCCCTGGGAGCAATTTTCGCTCAAAAGTATGCAACATTTCTAAGTAAGCACATTGTAATTTTTCTTTTGACTTTGATCCACACAAAATACTGTATACTTTTCGGACGATGCATATTAAGTTAAAGTACTGATTAGACCCTGTACTTTAAAAAAGTACATAAGGGTCTATTAAGTGTGTGCAACTCAGAAATGTATGTAACAGGCAAATTACATATATTCTCGATCAGGACGACGAGCTGAATCGATTTAGCCATGTCCGTCTGTCTGTCCGTCTTCTCCTCAAATTTGCAATAATGTTTTTAGCATTTACAGTTTTAGAGTCATTGGATTCCTTCTTTGCATGAATAGAGCTTTAGATGCTTTGAATGTTTGATGCGATTTGCAGCCCAATCGGATAATAAACACAATTGGACAAACAATTTTCTGTACTGGGCATTTGGCTTGGTGATGGGGGAAGCCACACTGTACGCGGGCACTAAGGCGTATGCGTGATTTTTGATTGAGTATTGGTTATTGTTTGCATTTGAGCGTATATTTGCATGTATAAGTCCATGTGTATACATATTTCTCAAGTTGCTTATAGATTTCGTGACTACCTTATTACTTACCTTGTAAAATTTTTCGTTAGGATGAACTATCTTGTGAGCTAGATTTTCTAATACAACATGAGAAAGTCGACTTTTGAATTATGAACGTATTCTGTGCGAATTCCGTCTATCTTTCGTAATAAATAAATAAATGACATAAACCACATCTAAATATTTCTTACAAACCAAAACATTTCAAAATGTTGCCAACATTTCTGATGAGTTGTGGCTTTTATGTACTAGCAATTGATTCATGTTTATGATTTCATTTAATTATTATATTCAATGTAAAACAAGAGAAACCATAGTTTAAAATAGATGTGAATTTGTTTTTATTGAGTAATTACTATACAAAGATGGATTTTTAATAGTAAATTATTTTCAAAAGAATTGCTTCTGTCTTCTTGACTCTTTATCAGCACAATTGAAAGAATAAAGACAAAAATATTATTGGCTTACTCTCGGGCGGTTTGACATCAAAGTCATCTCACTAGATCGTTGTCCTTGTGTGGTGGTAGACGTGAGAGAGATGTCATTTCGTGGATCCCGTTTGTAAACTCTGATATAAAGTTTATTCTATTGAAAAATACTTGTTTTCATTGAAGTGTATTTATTAATTACCTATTCGCAATGGCTTTTAAAATGTCCGTCTTCAAAATGGTTACTATAAATAGTAGTACTCCTTGGCCAGATGTAATGCCATCAATGATACGAGTCCACACGTTTACAATTGAGAACAGTCCGCAAACATAACTGATAATTTCAAGGAGCCAAATAACGCCCACAATGACAAACAACCGAAAGAACATGCTGAAACTGAAAATGCAAAGGTTTACTTCAGGACTTTCATCAAGTTGCTTGAACTTTACATACTTGATGAGATTTCTAATATGGAGGTGAGAATCGGATTTCTTCAGTTGTCGTCTGTTCCTTTTGTTCTGTTCAGCTATACGCTTTGCCGTCATTATAAAAACTACCAGATTAAACGATAACAAAAGAAACACTGGTCCATAATAGTAGATCGCTGCCGAGTCGGAAGCAGCTGTAAAAGTAAATTTAAAATATGTATTAAGATTTAAATTTAACTCAATTGTCTTACTTTTAATCCAACAGTCAAGCTCCGCCACCCCTGGCTTTAGGGGATTATCTTTAATGTTATCTGCCAAAATCGTGAACCCTAGTAAAACAGCAGCAGTGCTCCAAACGTATATATTGTATCTCATAAATTTCGATTTATGAGCTACACTGATGTTATTAAATGTCGTCCATAGATTCAAATTTATCATCGATAGCCACAGAAATGTGGCCTGGGTTATGTAATATCCAGTATAGCCTAATCAATAATGTAATTACTAAAACATATGAATAGAACATAAATCCAACACATACCAAATATATAGCACTTCAATCCATCATCTATTTTAAGCCATTGAAATGTTACAACACTAAGCATTGAGAAAGTGAGAGTTAAGCACACGAAATAACACGTACAGCATTTGAAATGCACACTATTGAAGTTCGGTAGCATTAGATACACTACAATTATCAATACTATGAAGAATATTGATACAAATTGAACTGAAAATTAAAATGTTTAAATTTAGTTTAAGCTTTCGCTTTCAATAATAGTGCTTATATCAGTCGATGAGGTGATTGAGGTTAGACATGATTTGAGCTTACTGTAAGAATTAGTTCTATCCGGAGATGGCATGCAATGGTGAGGGAGTAGTTTGTAGGTATTATTCTCAACTTCATATGGCTGGAAGCAATATTCCTGCTTAGATAATTCCGCGCCATCTGCGTGACGTAGCAGAATGCCATTCTAAATTGTATCTTGAATGATTACAAACACTTTCACACTTAACTGAAATATTGCACTCAAACCTCAAATAATGTCCATCCGTAGTATTCGTCTATATCAGGGTTCAAGACAAAATGCTTACTACACGCCACTGATAGATGCTTTTGTACCGTAAACTCCATAACATCCTTCTCTATTATTTCGCCATTGATTAATGTTATATTCAAGATAGTATTATATTCCATTTTCTTTCCAGGACTCTGACATCTGCGCTCGTTGTCAACGAGCACTTGCTGGGGATCGCAGCAAAAGCGAATACATGGTTTTAAATCACAAGCACAACCTCTTCGATGCTCAGGCACTGAGATACTACCATCCTCAAAAAAACTCTCATAATCGTATATTCCGGTTCTCTCTTTCGGTATCAGTGTGTTCTCATATTGATATGATCCATTGATATGTGTTTGATTTCCAAGATGGACCGTATTAAAATAATCGCAGTCAGGGATTTGACTCGAAGTTTTATACACAGCAGCGCTGAGTATGGTCAAAGAGATGAAAATACTCCTCATTCTGTAAAATTTCTGTCGATATTTTGATCAGACTCTTATTATTAAACACATTGAGTTTGAATTGCTTGTAATGGAGTTAAAATCAATAAATTTATTCCCGCGTACGTGTACAATCAACATTCCAATAAAATCGACTAAAAGCAATTTCCTCTGCGTAGCCCATAATTCTTGCATTTCTCAATACATAAATATATATATGTACTGCGTATAAACCACAAATCAATATATAGAACCTTGATATCGCTTTATTTTTATGGCAAATTTTACAGCTTAGTCATCTTTAAGGAATAGTTTTGATGCAAAGAACTAGAAATAAAAAACTATACTATAATTATTTAAAAATTGATTTATTTATTTTTAATTCCTTATCTTTTAAATGAATGAGTAAAAATATTAAATTTGTTTGAGGATTGTACTGTATTATTGTTGTTATATATTTTACTAGTTTGTTATATCAAGAGTCATTTGAGGTAATCTTAAAATGTTTAATAATATTATACCAAAGATGTTCTTTGTAGGCAGTTTATACTTTACTATGCTCTTCAAATACATGGAGAAAAATGACGTAACAAAAGAACGTAGGAAATGAAAGAAATAAATAATTTTAAAAAATTCGTCATAAGCTAAGAAAAGGAAACAAATCAGATAAGCTTTAGAAATGCATTGAAGAATGATTAATATTTGTATGGACTTTCATTTATAGCTGTTATTCCTGTGGTTAATTAATGAAACTTGTGTAACATCCACAATGACCAGAAGGAATGTGTACTATTAATAACCAGAATCTTTTCTTATAATTTAGTATTGTTACGAATGGCATTAATTTTAGTTTCGCCAAGAAAAGTTTACTGAATTTAAAATGGAATTTATAACAATCGATAATAAGTCCAATACAGATAACATTTGGTATAATGGCTAAGAACTGTCGATAATTTTGTTTAAGCGATAACTGGAGTGTCATTTTAATAATTTTATTGTATGCGCTTGAATATGTATATTTACTAAGTAATCTTCCTACTATATTAAGGTACTGAACCTGATTTAGACAATTTTTGTAACCCAAACCTTTATTGAATTTATGCTCACTCCAGCTTGGTTAAGGTTCTAATATCTAAAAAAATTACAAAAAAAAATTTTAAAATAATTGATTTTAAAAATTATTTTACACAATTTATTAAATTCTTGGTATATAAAAAATAGCTTCCTTTGTGTATGTTTTAAGTGTACATTTTATTGTCTATTTTCAAAATAAAATCTATAGGAAAAAGTAAGAGAGTTCCATACAAATCCAACTTTTTTTTTCATTATATATTAATTAATGGGAATGTTTTTTAAGTTTTACAATTTACATTGAATCACATTCAGTTTGTGATTGTGAAGTCATTCCTAACGTCCTTCTCCGAGGTATACCAACAAGTTTGACGCCTAAAATCTTCCTCTCCCTACCCTGTTGAGTTTCGTTATTTCTTTTGGGTAGCTTAATCCTATGAAATAGACAATTAAAATTCAACCAAATATGTATAGTTCGAGTAAATGCTAGTTACCTTTTGCGGAGAGATTTCCGTATATCTCTGTTCGATAGAATAATAATCAAAAATATGAGTCCCTGAGAGGAAGTGATAAAGTCACACCAATGCCATTTCGTAATAGATGAAACTACTTCAAGTATCCAGAGAAAGCCTGCTGTTATAAAAATTTTTAGAAAAAATTTAAAACTGGAAAAAAAAAGTATATTAAATACAGTTAAAAATTGCAAATAATGTGTTGATTTACTTGGCACGATTCTTAATTTTTGTTTTATTTTCAGCTGAATTTAAGACGTTGCAGGTTTCCTTGTTGTCCACATATAATCTAGTCGCGCTTAGAATAAAGATAATTGTATTAGCAATTAATAAAATCGCTATAGGGGTATAGTAATATATGATCCTCGACAAGCCCTCCGCTGAAAAACAAAAATTGTGTAATAATTGTCTATAACTGTAAGTTCTATTAATTATACCATTAAGCCAACAGTAGTGAACCAGAAATCCAGGATCCCATATGTCATCTAACGATGGAAATTCTGAATCGCTATCCATAAAATGATCCATCAAAATTGCAAAAGTTAACAAAAGTCCTGCAACACTCCATACGATTATATTGCTCAGCATCAGGCTAACTTTCTCTATGCCCCCGCTTCTGGCAAGCTTCCAAAAGTTATAGTTAATGACTAGCAGCCACAGAAAAGTGCACATCACGGCATAATAACCTATATAAGCTGCAGAAATAATCTCATTAGTCATTATGACAATGATATAGACTCAATTGAGAAACTTTCATACCATATGGCAAGCACCACCATTCTTCTAAATATTCAAATGGGAACTGATGCATCATCGAAAGAAGTGAGAAGCTTACTAGAAGGCAAATAAAGTAGGATGTGCAACACTTGGCATGATGAGTATGCAATTCCGGCAAGCCCACATGCAGAGCAATCGTGAGAATCAATGCAACCACAGACATCACCCGAACTGAAAGTAATTTTAATAACTCTACCTACTGTTCGAGATAAACTAAAGAAGTTTACTTACTTGGTACGAATGCGAATTGCGTTTCACTTGGTTTAGCACAAAGATGAGGGACAATTTTAATTTCACCATCTTCGAATTGATGTGGCTGTAGACAGTACTCCCGTTTATGAAAGTTCTTTTTTCGATACTCAAGATATAATATGCCATTCTAAGAAGAATCAAAATATCAAAGAATCAAAATATACCAGATCAAATAATTTTTGGAAAACAATTGTAATACAAATTAATGGCATAAATTTTAAAGATTCCTCATTTCTCCCAACGAGCAACAAATTTTGAAATAAAATATAAAATCTGTATTACTCAATATTGAGTCTGACTGACTAACTAATTTAGTTTTATCAACGCACAGCTCAAGCGATAAGACATAGCAACCTAAATTTTTGGCAAAATGATACCCTATGACCTTAAGTCCACCTGCAATAGAGTCAATTTTGAGGCTTGAAATCGTAATATATTGTTTTTTAGACCCTGTACTTTAAAAAAGTACAAAAGGGTATATTAAGATTGTAAAACTCAGAAATGTATGTAACAGGCAGAAGGAGGCGTGGCAGACCCACAAAGTATATATATTCTTGATCAGGGCGACGAGCTGAGTTTATATTTGTAGCCATGTCCGTCTGTCCGTCTGTCCGTCCGTGTGTCTGTCTGTCTGTCTGTCAGTTATGAACACCTAAACCTATTAAAATGTAAGAGCTACAGATATATTATACATACGTACATATGTCAGTTAGATAGTGGAAGCAAATCAAGTTTGTGTTAGATTTTTAAAGAGCAGATGGAAACCTTTATCTGTGTTGTGAATTGTGGCCCAATCTGATAACAAACACCGGAGATATTCGAGGCTTAAATTCCTGTATTAGGGAAGAGAGGAGCAGTGAGCATGCACAAGGGTGTATAGGTGGGTTGCGATTGAACGAATTCGAAAATGGGAACAGGCCTGATTAAGTATTTTGATCAAACCTCAAATAGTGTCCAAGCTCCGGTTTCGTCACTGTCTTGATCCGCATGAAAGTGTTTTTGACACATGACTCCCAAGTCTTCCTGCACTATGAACTCGTCCATAATTTTTATGTGTTTTACAGTATTATTATGTAGCGTTACATTCAAATATTTATTATATGATATGGTTTCATTTCTTAGGCACGTGATCTCATCTTTGACAAGCGTCGATTGGGAATCACAACAAAATCGAACGCATGGCTTCAAGTGACAAATGCATCCTCTCGTGTGCTCAGGAACGGGCTCCTCTTGACCGTTGGGCAAGATCTTCGTTTTATATAATCCAATCTTTTCTTTTGGTATTAAAATGTTATTATATATGTATGATCCATTTTCCTGTTGCTGGCTTTTTTTCAATTCGATTGTATCAAAATAATCACAGCCTGGTATCTCGCTTGTAATCCCAGTTATTAGACAACTGAGAATGGCAAGAATTGATATAATTTTCCACATTTTATATACGTTATTTTGTATTATTATATATTTTAATTATTTTTTGACATTTTATGTGCAATAATCACGCGATTAATTAATAAGAAACAAACGTCTTTGTCAGCGGCTGACGAGAAACAAAAATAATCTACATTATGCGAAAACATAATTTTAAGAAACACTCCGATCAGTCGGGCACACCCAGCAGTTAAATACGATTTAACAAAACGACTTAAGATCGGACAGATTAATAAGGTTGGCTGGCTCTCATGTAAATACAAATAAATTCTTCAAAATCAATGCACAAACTTATAATACCTTGCTCTACTTATAATCGATAAATGCAGGGCATTTAATATACCCTTATAATTGCGGCACTGAGTCAAACACATTTAGAGAGAAAATGACTAAAATCGAAACGAAAATATATATCAATTCAATATATACTTAGTACTATTTGTATAGCAAAGGAATTGATTTGATATTTAAATGTACAGATTGGCAAGTCTTTAACCTTTAGCTTCCATGGTAATTGTTTGTTAAAAACAGGAATAAGTCTGTAATGTATTGTAGTCGTAAAATACTATTTTCAAAAAGTAAGGAAAGCTCGGTCAAACGCAACCGACAGTAGGAGACCCTGTAGCAACATATATATATGTACATACTCCCATACGCATACACATGGACTTATACATACAAATATACGCGCAAATACAAACAATAACCAATACTCATACAGAAATTCATACTCACAATTAAAAATCACGCATACGCCTTAGTTCCCGCGTACAGTGTGGCTTCCACCCTCACCAAGCCAAATGCCTACTGCAGAAAATTGATTGTCCAAAATCTCCGGTGTTTATTATCCGATTGGGATGCAAATCGCACCAAAAATTCAAAGCATCTAAAGCTTTATTCATGCGAAGAAGGAAACTAATGCCACGTCTCCTTCTGCCTGTTACATACAAATGTCATTTGCACAAACTTAATAGACCCTTTTGTACTTTTTTAAAGTACAGAGTCTAAAAACTTAGGAATGCCAGAGATTTCCGTTGCCCATCGACTATACACGCCTGTATAAATGTTGTATTATATTATACTAATATGAGGGTTAAGCTTTAATAAATCAAGTATGGGTAAAATATATGTACAATTATGCACTCACGATATGCTGGTTGCCCTCTACGGGTGAACTCCAAAAGAAAGCAATAAAATGTAAATTTTCAACTTTATTAGATTAGAATACATTTATATATATAGTTATACAAAATATAATAAACAGTAACATAGTAATATTAATTGTACTGTAGTTAAACGTAATCATTATATAATTCTGTAAATCCTTAACACATGAATAATTTGTGCATTAAACTTTTAGTTTATAAGCAGCAAACAGTAAAATTTATTACAAATCAATTTCCACATCTGTCTGTTAATCGTTATCATAAATATCATATAACTCCTTTTGTCACAACGTTCAAACTAGTAGAATTTATTAAAATTAAAAATTGATTAAAGAAAAAGAACTGCACCTCGTTTCGAAAATGAAATTTGGCACACAAAATATGAACAAAATCAATTCAAATACAAACACCTAGACATAAACGATCCTAAACATTTGTAATTTGCTCGAGACATTTAAAAAAACGCTCAAGCCCTATCAACTTAATATACTATATGTACATATAATTTGTCACTAAATTAAAAAACCTAAATAAACATGATCAACATTCATTTATTTTCTCTCTAAATTATGTACACAAGGGTTCATCTTCCTTTATTTTAATTGGATTTTCCTCTTTTTCAATTTCGCATTTTGACTAGGGGCTGCGGTATGTGAGCCCAATTTGAAACCACATGGCTTAATTTTAGTTACAAAAAAATGTTACACGTCTAAAAATACATTTAATTCACGTTTAGTTAAAATTGTTAAACATTAGAGTTACGTTCAATGTGGGCTGGATTCTTGGCATCATACAACATAGTTCCGATAGACATATATATAAACATTATATGCATACACTGTAATAAATTGATTAACATTTCGCCACGGAGCGGGCTTTTCGCTTAACATTTGGTTCAACACTTTATATTTCAAAATAGTTATGCATTCCTTTGCCTAGTTCACATAGATTTTGACACACATACATACGTATTCATATAAAAAATAATAAACATTTGAAGCTTTTTTAAATGGACAAGCGCACCTTTAAGGCAGCGCCTGGTTTCTAGCTGGGATTCTACTCACTCTAAATGAGACATTTCATTTACACATTCATATATATATATACATATATGTATATATTGAATATGTGTGTCTGTATATTTGTAGGCCAAGTTGCTTGCAACAATTTAGTGTTTATTTTTGTTTTTGGAATAGATCATTTGATGATCATTCACAGAAGTAGTGAGGTAGCATTGTTCTCTTCCGTTCCCGTTTCTGGATTTTGTTGTAGTTTATATGGTAACTGTTTGAGCCTTACCAGCTATTGCTAATAGCTTGTTCTAGTTTGGCTTTAGCCACCGCTGCCGCAGCGGCAGCTGCAGCCGCCTGAGCAGCGGCAGAGCTGGCTCCAGCTGTGGCAACCACGCCCTGCTTGCCAGCAGCAACAGCCGCTGCGGCAGCTGCCGCTAACAACGTGGCCGACGATGAGCTGGGCATGAAGTTGACATTTATATTGATGGGATGAACCACGGGCATGCTGGTGTAGCTCTTCTCCAGCAGATCCACACCGTTGAGATACGGCACCAGTGCATTGTAATCCACATTGAGTGGCACATAATAGTTGCCTTGGCAGTGTAGAGCAAAGATGGGCACGGTGAAAGAGTGACGTGGTGGCAGCGGGGCCGTTGTGCTGCTGGGCGTGCTAAGCTGAGCGCCGGCAGCACTGAGCTTGGCCAGCAGCGGACTGGAATTGGAGCTGCTATTGTGTAGCTCCGACTTGATGTCCTTGATGTCACTGAAGCTGAACGAGGGCTTGTCGTCGCGTCCCAGTCCCATGGGGCGTGGCGGATTCGCATTGCTGGCTTCGCTCTGCACATCCAACGGCAGCTCGCCATTGCAAGCAGCCGCCGCCTCGGCCAGTTTACGTTTCTTTGCCATGATGGGCGCAATCTCCGGCTCGGTGCCATCCTTGGAGTGCTCGGACAACGCATGCAAATGCGAGTGATCGCTCTGTAAATGCGGCGCATGCTCACTACTCGTCTCCTCGTCGTGCAGCTCATGGACGAAGCGTTCCTTGATGTGGTTCTTGTATTTGTAGTTGTTGTTATGCTCTATTTCATGCGAGGACTCGGAATAGTTACGCATGCGCATCGACATCAAGCTATCCGTGGTGTGATGGCTGTGGGCCAAATGCGAGTGCTGCAGCAGTGAGTCGCGTGGCGGAGGCGAGTGCATGTTGGAGGTATCGGTGTGCAGTAGAGGCTCACGCGACGAATCGAAGTCATGCTGGCTGCTGTCCGTGTGGTGGTGCGGTGCTGTTGAGGTAATCACTGGAGCCTGTTGCGGTTGCTGATGTGCGGCCATGGCAGCGGCTGCCACAGATGTCTTGGCCAGCGTATGGCAGGTGGATGTGGATGTTGACGTAGTCGAGCTGGCAGTATTGCTGCCAATCGTATTGGAACCAGTCGAGTTGGTGGGTATACTATCGCCAGCGATACCATTGCCATTCACAGTGTTTGCCACGAGCTTATTGGGGCTGAGGCGATCCAGACTGGCGTTGGATGCACCACTGGCATTGTTCACAGCAGCAGCTGCAGCAACTGCAGCCGCTGCAGCAGCCTGCTGACTGCGTTGCAGCTGATTCAAATGATTGCGGAAACTCAGATCCTTGACATCATTGTGATCGTTGCTATGCTCCACATCCGAGGCACCCAACATGTCACGCAGATGGCACAGGGGCTGATGATACGCCTGGTGGGGACTGCCACTCGACGCACTCACATTATCCGGCATGTGGCACGAGCGGGTGGACTTGTAGCAATCAGCTGAAGGAAGAGGATTAGAGATCAGAAACGTTCGAGTGGAAATACAAGCTTTCGGCTTACCCTTGAACACCTCATCGATGTGCTCCTGCAGGCGAGCCAGCAGGCGATAGCAAAAGTCCTGCATTTGGCTATCGTAGAGAAACTTGGCGGCCTCCTTCATGCAGTCCATGTAACCGGTGCGGTATTCAGTCTCCTTCTGCATGCATTCGCTCTGCAGATGCTTCAAGTGTCTGATGGCCATCTCGATGATTTCGGTCTTCTCGATGCGGCCGCGACCCTTGCGTTGGTATTGTGGCGGTATAAGGCGGGACAGATCTGCCAGGCAGGAGTTCATGCGGTCACGGCGACGCTTCTCAATGATGCGGTGCGACAGAGGATCTTGCTGTGGAGGCAATCAAATTTGGAAGACAACAATTAATACGGTGGATCAGTGCAGCAATAGGAACTAGTAAGGAGAAGATCATGGATATCATTGAGACCATTAGACTAAATAATGATTGTGGCCATTGTTTTATTTTATTCGTATTTCGCTTTATTCAGCATCAAATTTTTCTTTTATTTCGTTTTGTAATTCTTCTTCTGGTCTACAATAAAAAAGGGTCAAAAGCGGCGACATCTCTGCGTGCTCTGTGCGTGTGCGTTCTGTGTAAGGTTGAGATGATGAGCGGTGGGCGGAGGGCGGTGGGCGTTGGTTGTGGTCATCCACATCGATTATGGACATCGCATTGCCAATTGCCGATTGCCGATAGCCAATTGCCAGCAAAGAGGCGTAACCGAGTTACAGTTACTGCCAACCGTATGAGTACTCGACTCGCACTCGTAGTCGTTTAGTTTAGTCAATGATTACGAGCCGGATGTACATACTAGGACGCTCTCACTTTTGATCCTTTGATCTTGATCTTGTGTGTTTCGAATACGATTAGTGAGTGATGCGAGTTTGTTTTGTTCGCTCTAAAATTGTAATATTTACCCTCGATGTTTTATTACGTCTTCCGGTGGCATATTCAGCATCGTCCTCGCTGAATGCCGTTGCCGATGTTGAAAAATTTAAACTAGATTCTGTGCAATAAGGAAAACTGGAGACTGCTGCTTCGCTATATATTCGTATGCGTTTGTATTGTTTCATATGCAAAAAGAAGTGGGAAGGATAAGAAAAACACAAAATAAGTCCAAATTCTGTTTAATAGTTGTAAAATAGTTGTGGTTCTTTTTTTGTTTGTTTCTTTCTTTTAATTGAATTGTTGAATAGTTTTCATTGTTTTAGTAATGCATTTTTATTAGGTGCATAACTTAGGCTGACTTAAGACTAACAGCTTAGACACTAATTAAGCCAAGTTTAATACTAATATGTTGTCATTGTTGAATACTTTATTTCAGTTCAAAGTGCATACACATACTAAACCAAAAGCTGCAATAACGGGAATAGAAAACAACAGCATTAATTAATCAAATAAAACACTCTCAATCGTCATTTATTCAACTACTCTCAGCGGTCTTTACATTTGAATCTTAACCTGTTCCATATGGTCCGGCTAATCCAAGGGTTCATCCCAAGTTGTGGCTTGGCTAAAATCAAATGAGTGATTCGATTGGTTTGGATTGTAGTATGGAGGGATAACAGTGCCTTAAAGTACAATTAGCATAGCATAGAATGGATTTATTTCGTTTGTTTAACATACCCAGCTAACATGGCCGTAACATGACGCACAGTAACACACACACACACACACACCACATACTATAAAATGTTTGCACTTTTTATCGATTGGCCTCTCTCTATGTGTATCTATGTATCTTTATCCCCATGTGGCAGATGTTTAGGATCAACTCATTCTCTATTTTATTACTATAACACGCTACTACATCAAATTCGCAATTGGAACTTGCTCAATTGAAATCTGCCCATCGATTTGTACGTCTAAAAATATATATAACGAATCCCAACACGTTTTCACACATATTCCTCATACTGCCACAAGCTCGCTGGCTGCTATATTTAGAGTCTACACGTTTTTATGGCATTTGTCAAAAATAAACCAGGGAAATATTTCCACTTGATCAACAGTAAGATACCCTGTAACTAAGATCAATAACAACTAGATGAATGTCAAAGTTGTATCGATATTCATCTGTTACACTATATGTACATATATTCTAGGGTATTTATAAAGTAAATATTTCCACTTGATCAACAGTAGGATACCCTATAACTGAGATCAATAACAACAAGATGAATGCCAAAGTTGTATCGATATTCATCTGTTACACTATATGTACATACATTCTAGGGTATTTATAAAGTAAATATTTCCACTTGATCAACAGTAAGATACCCTGTAACTGAGATCAATAACAACTAGATGAATGTCAAAGTTGTATCGATATTCATACTGAACTTGGAGCAGTATCTCTTACACTATATGTACATATATTCTAGGGTATTTATAAAGTAAATGTTTCCAGTTGATCAACAGTAAGATACCCTATAGCTAAGATCAATAACAACTAGATGAATGTCAAAGTTGTATCGATATTCATACTGAACTTTGTGCCGTATCTGTTACACTATCTGTACATATATTCTAGGGTATTTATAAAGTAAATTTTCGCCACAAATTGTTGAAATTCATTGATTCAGATTAAAAGAGTAAAAAGAGTACACAAACGAACGACATGTGGCAGTTGCCAAGTGCCACAAATGGAGGCATGCAAACATTTCATCAATTTGAATGAACAGCAATCTATGACCAAAACAAACAGAAAATAAATATAAAATAAATTAAATGAGAGAGGCGTGTTCATGTGTATACTATGTACATTCATACATATACATCTACAGAAAACGCTAGAAGACTTGTTGCGACTTCAAGTGACGCTGGCGATAAGAGCAAACACACTACGATTGGCGGAATACTATACTATGTGAGCGATATCTGTACATACTACACACATACATCTTGAATATAGTATATAGTAAAATATACTAGTGCAGACCAGAGCATGGCGCTTAGAACTTGTTTAGTTCCCCCCAACGGCGTCAGCGAATTCTTGTGAAATAGTATAGGAAAACGTGAACTACAACAGCTGCTACTTCCCTCTGGATGATTGAGACTCGTGTTAACTTAGTTTACTTGCGATTTGTACTCTGATTTGTCACTCGCAGATCGCAGCTAATTGACAGTCATTTTTTTACGGATACGTTTAATGCATTTAATAAGTATGTTTAGTATGCAAATGTTCCATTTCAATGAAGGCAATACAGTCGAACTTCCCTATAATGAATCTTGAAGGGACCAGATAATCACTTCATTATATAGAAACTACAATATACAGAAATTATATTTTTTAAATAAAATTGGAACGAAAAAGTTGTGTGTTTCAAATCAATTCATCATAGGGAGAGCTTCATTGTACAGAAGTTCACTATAGAGAAGTTCGACTGTATATAATACAAGCTAATAGGCACAACAAGTGGCGAATGATGTGTGGAATGTTTGTGTGTTTGACTAAGATAGTAACATAAGTATATTCAGTTGGATTAAAAGTAGTTAATTAAGCAATTATTTATAGCATAAAATTTTTGTCTTATTGCTAACGAGCAATAAATACTATATTTTTCAATGTCATATATGTAAATAAAATGTATACAAAATAAATCAAAATATATAAATAAACAAATAATAAATAAAGTTATTTTTATTCCGTGTTTTTCTCTCTGATAAGATTTAATGATAAGAGCAAACAAATTCTGTTAAAACTAATGAAAGCTAATGCACGTCAAACTATCGTTTGCAAGCGATACTATCGTGGGTTTTCGTTTTTAATTGCAAATAAATCAATTAAATTTTGTGGAATGAATTTATTAGTGTATATATATATATATGTAGATATATGTTGGCTTTAAATAGAAAATTATTTATAAATTTTTGTTAAATCGTATCGAGGTGTTTTTAAAAATTATTAAAAAAAATCCATTAGGCATTTTTTATTTACTTTTTAATAGTTGTTCCAACTGGCTTAAGTTTATCATCCAAGTTGCTATTAGAGTACGAGGTACCAGGTACCAGAAGTAAATTCAATCTGTGCCAAATCACTCGTTTGATTCATGAAATATCGACGTCTTACGCTGCACATTGAACCCAACAGACACGCCCCCCCCGTGCACTCCATCCCCCATAGTATAGTAGCAAACTACGTTGAGGGGCAGTGCGGACATGTGGACCAGTGGACCAGCGTAGCTGTTGTCGCACTTTAAGCTATTGAGTAATTGGCAAGTGGCGCCGGTTGTATAAATTTAGAGATGAGCCACAGAACACAGAGCACACAACACATGTGTAAATAGAATAAAAGTGTATAATCTTACAGGTAGTCGACAAGGGGAATGACGCCAACTGTTGATCAGCCGCACAGTGCTTGCCAAAAGCATGCACAGGCGGTAGAGCGGGAGATTATGAACGTTTACTCGTAGTAAACCAATTGAAGCCTTTTGCTTATCAAGCCCCTAGATTGTTATGCCTAAGTATCGATATCGATATCGTGCATTAACCTAAAAATACAAATTCATTTGTAATTCATTGATATTCAGTGCTTTGTGGTTTCCTGTCAAGAGATAGATAAGAGCGCTTGTCAGATACAGATACAGATACACGTGATGGACAGACACTTAAACGAACTACAAGTATATAGAATTTTACTATACACACACACACTTACACTAATAAAAATAACTACGCTCTTATCTAAATTGATTGACATTAAAAATACAAATTTAGCTTGCAATCACAATACGAGTAGATTGAAATTGCCCAAGCGGCACTCAAGAAATTGTTCAACTCATTTCACACACAGTCATAAAGATACTGCGGCTAAGTACGTATTGTTTAGTGTGTATACTAAGTGTGTGCACTGCTGATATGCTTACACGCTGTATTGACAGCTAATCAGGTGACTCATTTTATGACTCACTCAATTATAGATGCTGCTAGTAGTATTTTGACAGCAGATACTATTAGCCAGACCGTTTCAATGTCAAGCCTTTCCGTTACAACAAATGTGTGTCAAATGTGCGAGAGGCCTTCGCACACAATTTCCACATTTCCACACTTGAGTTGACATTGCGCAATGCAAGTGGAAATACACATTGTGAAATAACAAACAACATGAGGAGCAAGAGGAAGATGAAGATGAAGGCAGCATAAACATAATAAATCTCTGACGAAAAAACATGAAAGCAAAAGTGTTCTGTTCTAGAACTGTAGCAGAGTCTGTCCAGTCTGTCTAGTCCGTCAATGGCCGACGTAACCTTGACTGCAGCTGCACTTGTTGCCACAGACTGCTGATAAGATAAACACCCTACTCGTGCGAGTGCCAATCCGTAAATAATGACACGAATAATTAGAAAAAATAATAATAAAAAATGTAGGGAAAGCTACAGTAGGACGCAACCGACAGTAGGTTACCCTGTACTTTCCCTTCTAGCAGCTAATATTAACAATTAACATACACACATATCGCAAAGTCACACGCATACACGCTCGCTGCTCCCCTGTGTTTAGTACGAAAACTTAATCTCGAATATCTCCGGTGTTTATAATCCGATTGAACCACAATTCACAGCACAGATAAAGGTTATCATAAGATTATTGTAAGCCAAAGCACAAGTTTGTATCTTTAAAATTATGGCTGTGGTGGTTTTTCGTGGTTTTTGGGGAAGGGGGTGTCAAAAATCTCACACAAACTTGATCTGCTTGCACTATATGGGCATCTAACTGCCAAATATGATGTCTCTTGGCTCTTACAGTTTACGAGAGCTAGGTGTTCATACAGACGGACGGACATGGCTATATCGACTCAGCTCGTCGGCCTGATCAAGAATATATATACTTTTTGGGGTCTGCCACGCCTCCTTCTGCCTGTTACACACAAATGTCATTTGCACAAACTTAATAGACCCTTTTGTACTGTACTCAAAGTACAGGGTCTAAAAAGCATACTAATACTAATACTGGCTTATCACGTGAGAGAGTTACGTATTTGTTATATCTCACGACAACCGGTTACAGCTGCTCTAGCCAAATATACATTTGAGTAGATGTGCGCATAACCAGTGCCTGCCTGGACACGTGATATAATGAGAGACTGACAAAAGTGCTAAAACAGCAAAAAGTACAAAAATGCCAACTTGGCTTAACTGGCAACAGACGACACTCACAAAAAGTACAACAAACGTGTGCACGTGTTGAATAATGTAGTGTGTATGTATGGATGAATGTATGTATGGATGAATGTTTGTACTTGTACTTGGCAACAACAGCACACAGCGCAATTACAATGGGGGCAATAGACCTACAAGTCATCAGTGCCAAATACAAATGAAAATACCTTACACTAAGCAATGGCAACTCAATAAAAACATGGGCTAAATGAAAACAATTCATAACAGCAATCAAAGCTCAATTGAGCACAGCAACAGCAACTGTAAATATATTACAATTTACAGCAATATTTAATGCATTACGTATACGCAGCGTGTGCACATGCACAGCTATAAATACATACGTATATTCAGCGATTGAGAAATGACAAATGCAGCGGAAATGTACGTGGTTCAACTCGAGACAGGTGAAGCACATTGAGTGCGTCACAACTGTACATAGAGAACTGCGACTAACTTTTTATTTTCTAATGCAAATTCTAAGTTAATTTCATAAAATAATAAATAATTAAACGAAAATAAAATATAAACTGTATTATTCTCCTATATTTCATTTACTAATAACTAATATTTGAATATCATTAAAGGGTTTTGTATATGCATAAATAAAGTAAATGTCTTTCTAACGGGTTAATCAAATTGCAATCTATTCAGTTTAGGTTAGATTTCGATAGTCATATTCGACCTAATCGACCTAATCGAGTGCACCTAGAGACCTAATTGCCCATTATGATGCCTGGTAATGGGAAAGGTGGTATAGTATGATAGAGAGAAGGGCAGAGGGTTTTAAAAAGGGACGATCTGTTCAACTGGTTACTACTTCCGTCAATCGTCAAGCTCAAAAAAGACCTTCAAATGGTGAACTAGCTCCACTGCCCCATTTAATACAAGTAAATCCGTCAAAATATTTAATTAAATGACAAATACAATCAATAAGATTGTACTTCAATCCATTTCTCTCCTTACCATCTAATTCCTCTTGTTGTGGAAAAATATGTATAAATATTTCCATTTATTTTGGTCTAATAAATAATATGACCTAACACACACACACTCATGTGGCACACACTTAATAAGTAGGTCGAAAGACATAAAAATCCATCTATTTAAATCGTTTAGCGGCAATCAAATGCAGTATGCCCAACTGATGGACATGGCTGACTCACTCCACACACACACACACATACACACCCGGAGATTCAAAGCGTATTAATCACAACAAAAAAAGAAAGAAAGAAAACGCAAAATACCAATACACACAGAAACTGCATACAAAAAAGTTCTGTACATTTCTCAATATTTTTAGCACGTTTGTCAAACGGCACGAGAGATTGGGAGCTCTGTAAAAGCTATAGGAATCCACATACTATATGCTATATATACATACGTACTGCATGGAAATGATCGTGTCTACGTGCTCGCCTCCGAGATGCCAATGGACGGACGATGACTACTGCTACCACTGCTATACGAACGCGAATCGGTATCTGGCATGGGTATCGTATCGGAATCACTTTAAACGCGATTAATGCATGTAGAGTATATGAATATATGTATAGATATGATTTTAAAATGTGCGTCGTTTTTTTTGCTATTATTTGCGTTTGTTTGTAAACAGAATGGAATATAGATATATATACTATATTTTGTATATATATACAAGATTGTAGAACACACTTCTCCTTGTATCAGCTCGTAATGGTGATCATTTGTGGCTTGCTTTGACGTGTTGTCTTGCTGAACATTTGTAAGTTACTCAACCTACATGACGAACCATCGCCATGTAACACAAATGTATCCAGCAAACAAACACACTTATTCAGATTTCCAAACAGTAGATATAGTAATCATTAATCCAGACTTTGATTGGGGTATATGTACGTATGTCGCCGCCAAGATCCCGAAATCGAAAACAATGAGAGACGGCTGCAAATTTCGATTTTAGCTATTCGGTTTCTAGCTATTCAGCAGCTGCCTCGTCGTGCAACAATCCCGAGATCTCACAGATGCCATCACTCGATCAACCAATCAAATTTACTTCGTGTAAACTAGAGCACATACTATGGCTGCTTCAGCATGTTATTTACCACACTCCGTGTACGTAGTATCCGTTATCTGGCATGTGCGTCATGACAGCGATTCGCTCTTATCGCGTGTGTGCTTATCTCTTTATGGATGACTTGTTTGCAGTTCGGTTATACACACATACATACACACATACGTGCATACTTCTTTTTTTCATAAGTTTCATAAAACGTCGCGTAGTGGAAATTGTAAATATATTTCACATGTGACGCCCATGCAGATACGACGACTATCTTAAACGCAAACGGTTGAGCTAAAAGCCTGATGACGACAATGATGACAATATATTTGAAATCAACTCAGTGTTGGTCGCTTTTTTATTGAAAGTTTCTACACAGAGAGAAAAAATCAAGAATTTCGAACTTGAAATCTAACATTTCAAACTTGATTCCTCACTCAGAAAGGAAATGCTGAAACCGAGATGTAAATACTTAAATCAAAGCAAATTCTTGATATGAGTTTGCGAGGACTAGTAGGAGTAGTATATTCCATCTCACTTTAGGAAAAATTAGATATTTCTTATTTCAAGATTGCTTGTTTCAAATCCAATAATACTAATTTTAAGAGTTTTTAAACTTATTTTGAGAGAAACATTCTTATTTCAAGAATTTTTAACTAAGATTGCAAATTCTTAAATTGAGTACATTCAAACTTAATTTTAGAACATAATTTTTCCCTCTGTGTATACGCTTATACTAGAATGGAAGCCATTAGAACGCGAGTATAGCTTAAAGTTTTATATTAGTTTAAAACTATCCATTCATTTCTGTCAGTAAAGTATATTTGTTCCTGGATTTCAGTATTTAACTATTTTACTATTTATTCATAATTATTGTAATCCATTACTCCATTGTTAAGCTATATTAAACCATGAATCAAATCAATTATACATTAATTTACTGGCTAGACAGCCCAACATATGGGCTCACGTGACGTATGCGTAATGTATATACACATTAACTCACGAGTCTAATTATGAGCTATTGATTACAACAGACATATGAGCATATATCTCAAATACATTCTCATATTTCTGAACCACATATAAGTATGTATGTATTTACTTTTTATTGTGCTGTGCCGAGTGTTGAGTGTGTTATAAATATAGCCTCACCCTTATAGGGTATCCAGCAGTGGATATTGGCTATCAAAATAGCCGTCGAACAATCCGAAAGCCTTGGTGACCTTCAAAAGGACACCGACTAGTAAATACGTGTGGGAGAACACGCCAATACACTCAGCAGAACCAATCAAATCGGTTGTTGTTGTTGTTGCTATTTATAGCTCCAGTTTGGACGTTGACATTTATTGGGAGTAAGCTAGCCTTATGCTAAAAGCAATTAGACCGGATTGCCAAGTTCTTGTTTATAAAAAGATATTTCATGTGTTTCATGTGAAACGAAATTCAAGTTCAACGCGTAGTGGCAGGAGGCACAACCCAAACTGAGCGTCACGTTTGCCCAATCGTGTGTTGTATTTTGTTCGTTTTTTATCGCTTTTTTTGTTTATGTATTTGTGGTTTTTTTTTTGTTTTTTTCTTTGCGTAAATAAATACATAAACTAAAAATTCATTTTAAAAATAGCGTGAACGAATGTCTGCGCCTCTGCCCACGTTTTGCTTTACCTGATTTCATTCGCTCAACTGCCAAAAATAACCCCACGATCCACGCCCAGTACCACACACACACACACGCATACACACCGTTGCCATAACGGTTAAAATTAAGTTAACATCTTAAATTAAACTTAGCAAGGATGACGTTAGTGTATACTAGACTAATATTAATTTATTCATAGACTTAAGCGCACACAGGTGAAAGTGAGTGTGTGGTCGTGTAGTTGTTGTTGTTGTTGTTGGGATCGCCGGCGGTAGAAAGCTCTATATACCTACCTCTCATACTTAACCGGATGGGAAGCGTGTCCATTTGCCTCACTCCAATAGGGCTCCATGCTGCTGACGTTGTTGCTGCTGCTGTTGCTGCTACTGCGACTGCCGCTGTGACTGCTGGATACGTGAGTCCTGGACAAGGTGGCTACGTCTACTGCCGCTGCTTTGGCTCTGCGTGGCTCTGTCCCCTGCTGCAGCTGCTGCGTCGACGTTGCTTGCAGTTGTGGTGGAATGGTGGAGGTGTTTCTGTCTCTCTACGTCAAAGCAAAGGCTGCTAGAAAAAACACGCCGGTACGGCGAATTGAGCGCACGAATTTATGACAGCAAACAGGTTGTTGGCTACGCGCGACTACGGCGAATTCGCGTTGCGGCGAATTGCGAACTGATGTGACTGGCTGGTGCTAAAATGGTGTTTGTTTTTTTGGTGGGTTCACTTTTCGTATTACACAAGTTTCACTACATACGTATGTGTATGTGTATGTATTTGTTTGTGTGTGTGTGTGTTTGAATATTCTATGAATTAAATATTTACTTCTATTATATGTAAATTGATTTTGATTGCTAATATTCACTACGGTTTGTATCACACTCGAATATCCAATACTCTTTGCAGCTCAGTGACTCTCTTTCCCGTTTCACTTGTAGCATAACATTTCGCGTTACAATATAATTACTCGTATTACTCCTATGAGTGTTATCACGTCAGTTGTCTGTTGTTGACTGCTCCACGCTTATCAGCAGCGAAGCGTTTGGCTTTTGTTTCACTGATAACGAAGACAGCGACGTTTGCGATAAGACTTTATGTTCTCTACACTTTGTATATGTATTCGTATGTATGTGTTATCCGGCTGAGGCTCGGGCTCAAGATTGTAATCAAATTAGGATAGTCCTCTGCCCCGCCCGTGTGTAACTTTTGGCCCACGCGTTTGTTTTTTCTTTTATTTTAATTATTCTTTCTCTCCTTTACTGCCGACCGATGCTGGCTGCGTGGGGAACCTTGAAATTTCTTTTGCACTCGCACTTTGCTTGTGGAATTTGCTCTCTGCGACACAAAGCACTCAAGAAGAAGAAGCACCGAAGAAAAAAGAGCGAATGAGTGTCGGAAAAAAACGTGAGATACTCTTGTCACACGGCTGGGAATTACACGTTTTGCACTTTTATTAATAATTTGTTTGTTATATTTGTTTTATTAATACACAACTTCCTTCGTTTCACAGTGGAATTTTACCAGCAGCCGCTCACTGTGTGTGTGTGTGCGTGTATTCGTATGTATATTTCACTACACAGCACTTTTTGTATGCGAACAGACACAATCACACGAGTCTATATATGTGCACTTGAGTATGTATGCGTGCATACAATTTGCTTCTGCTGTTGCTATAATTTTTCTTGTTTTTTTTTATTTATTTGTTAAACAATACACTTGCGCTGTCCGAAACGTCGCTGGCGTCAACTGCTCACTTCGAACGGCTGAATTGAAATGAATGAAACACAGCCGACGAACGGGCTAAAATTAAAAGCGAGAAAATGACGAAAGGAGAATCGAGTCAACGAATCGTGAATACCCTGCACCACAGCAAAGTTTTAGCTTCAATAGGTATTCAACTATATTGTAACACTTTTACGCCAAGATGTTAATAATTTAAAATTTTATTGATAAGTTTTATTTACAATTATTTCCCAACGGAAATTTCCCTTGAATCAGACTCTGTAAATCCAATAGGGTATGCCAGTGCACGAGACCACAAATGTGAGCAAATTCGTGAGAGAGAATGTGGTGACGTGCCTGGGGCAAATGAGAATTCGACATGTGAATGTGCATGGCAAAAGAGAGCGAGAGAGCAGCCGCCCGGCTCTGACTGTCTCTGACTGTGAGTGAGCAGTATGTCAAGTCATGCTGGGCTGCGGTAGATTGTATGTATGCGCGAGTGTGTGCGCCTATATCTGATATATGCATTGGTATGCGTTGGCTGAGTACGTAAGTGTGAGTGCGTACGTTGATGTTATCGCATTTCGTGCGCGGCAAACGTGATTGTCACAGTGGGGCGAAAGCGACATTTGGCAAGTTATTGATATATGCAAAAATGGGATTAGGAATGTGTTAGATAGAGAACCGTTTCTTATTTTTAAAGCTCATTATCTAAATTTATGCGGATATTTATATTTATTTATTTTATAAATATCCACTTTTTGAAGTAACGGTACTGATCAGAAAATAAGTTTATCGACTTGTTAAAATGATTAACCTATCTTAGATTATGTTTTTATTTTGCATTTAATTGTTTTCAATAATGCTGCCTGGATTTTTCAGTGATGATAAAAGCACACCCACACACAGTCACATGCATACGTTTGTGTAAACATGTGTGCTTATTGGTCATCCGGGCGTGAGTTGCGTGCTCTTGTTGCCTTTGGCGTTGTCTGACAGCTTTCAAGTTGAAAGGCAAAGGCAAACGCAAATCCAAAACGCAAACGACGTAGAAATCCAAGGCAAGTGAAACAAAACAACAAATGAAAAAAAAATAAACAATAACAATAACAACAGGCTACAGCCACAGCCAACTTTAACAGCACATAACAAAACACGTGAACGTGACAAATTCCAAAGCGATTCGCAGCTGTTACATTGGGCGGCGGCGACGGCAGCGACAGCGGCAGCGGCGTCGTCGACATCAACGTCAACGTTTTGTGCGGCGAATTGCGACGGAGCGAACATTGCCTGGCAACAAAAACGATTGTCTCACCGACACACTGGCAGACCTGAGCACACACACACATGCATACATGCGTACACAGTGAGCGCAACTTTTACAGTCGGCCGACATTTTGTTTTTATTATTACTTGAGGCAGCCTTATAGTATATACACACACACATACATATACATATATGTAAAAGTATTAATCGAAATAATAATCATACGCTGCGTTCGCCGATACATACGTACAATACAAAATACATAAGCCCGCACGCACGTATGTGTGTGTGTGTGAGAGTGTGTATCGCAGCGCTCTGCTGCACGCGTGAGCAGCTTTTTAATCAAGACACGCTGAAAGCGGCCACAGCCAGCGCAAAAAATTCATAGCGCATGACGTAATATCTCACGCGAGGCGAGCGTGTCAGTCATTTCACATGCACACACACACAAGCGAGGTACATGTGTGAGTGTGTGTGTGTACTAAGTATGTAGTATCGCTCGTAAAAACTCACCAGTTTGTTGTTGGTCACGTGTTGTGCAAATGTTTAAGCAGTGTGTGTTTGTTTTGACTATCAGCAGGGCCTCTTGTTTATACTTTCGTACAGATACAAATGTATCTGCATACATATAATGTATATGCATGAACTTTAAATGGTGCTTTTTGTGCTTTCGTTCTCCAGCACTTTAATTAAATTTAAATGCCAGCTAGCACCACAAACAACGAGGCTCAACACAAGCATGCAATCTATTTTTAGAGCAGCCAAAGGTCACGAGAAATCAAAGCGAAGCAACAAGTCAAATGCCCAGGCACGATCGAGTAATGTCACAAACGTGTCCAAGTCCAATGCGCAATGAGAAAATGGGCGCTGGCCGGACCGAGTTGATTCGTTTCGTTTGGTTTCGTTTCACTTCGTTTTGCATAAGTTACATTCCTGTTTACCGCTGATCTCACACAGTCAGCAAGTCGAGTTGTGTTTGCATAGGCATAATACGCACATATTGTACACACACACATACATACATACACACATATGTATGTACATACATACATACATACATATCGACGACTGCAACCTGTCGAGCGTGACACGTGCAGTGCAGCAATGTAGCCAGCAAATCTTACTGTCAAATCACATGTTATTACGAATACGTAACTGCACTCCTATACATACATACATTTCAGTACATACTCGTATGTATCTGTAACCTGCTAGAAAACAAGCCCACAGCCGCAACTAAAGGCACGTGCACAGTGTCATATACCACACCGTATTGTGTGATGCAAATGCCTCGAATTACTCACGCGCCGTATTTATCAGAACTTCAAACGACTTCAGTTGCCTCATAAAGTTAATGTGTTATTACGCCCTTGCAAAGGGTATTATCATCTTTTTGTGGAGGCGTGATTAGTATACATATACATATGTACATAGTTCTGACTATAGTTGGAAAACAATCGATGAGTAAGTATTTTTGGACACTATCAATAGTTTGTAAAACAAAAACTTATTTGAAGCATTCATCCAATTAAAAATTGTTTATATTTATTTTTGGAACTGAGTGTTTCTCTACTTTTTTTTAATTTAACATTTAAATTATTTCAAATAATATTTAAAACTTATTTTAATTTGTAATAAATTAAGATTGAAGTAAAAATAAATTGGATTGAAAATATAATAAGAATGTTGCTTTTATTGGAAAGAACTTTCAATGTTTTGTCGCTTTAATTTGGAAAAACTTTATTTTTAAAACTATAATTTTATACAATACCATCCTAAGATTATACATATGTACCTTAAGATTTAAGGCTTAAACTATATATGATTTCTGACATGAAAGACAGCTTCTGACACTCAGTATAGTGAGTCGCGGTTGAAAGCCGATCAGTTATTTATTTTGTATTTCTTTTTTAATTTTTGTTTTTTCTTAATATGTATTAAATATTGTTCATCCTTATTATATTATTTACTAGCTTCTTATAGATTTTGTAATTCTTTGTCTTTTTGAATATTATTTATTTATAATAATAAAAGCATATACATATTTTATTAAGTTTATGTTTTCGTCTGGGCGTTGACATACAAAACGAGAGTATGTTCAAGTGGTCCAGCGATACCAAGCACGGGCTTGTTACGCGCGAACCCAAGCCATACGTGGCCCACCAACCCGCCCAACCGACCGAGAGGCGCACCGCATAACGAGCGGGACGGTAGGTCGCGAAAACAAACTACTGACATGCAGAGGTTACAGGCTAGAAAGATGTTGAAGAAGTGCCACTTTCATTAGCGGAATGGAGTTAGCACTCGAGATTATAGAAAAGTGTGTATTATAAAGGCTACATAGAATTCTAAAAGGGTTATGAAGAGAGTAATTAGTAAGGCAACGAGGAAGAGATAACGGTAGGAAATTTCTAGTATTCCTAACCGGAATCGAAAAACTAATGTAACTGGTTAGTTCAGGGGAGTCAACTTCGCCCCTGATTAGTTTATGTAGGAATACTATACTAAGCATAATTCTACGATGTTATTTATAAAAATGTATAATAAGCCAATAGGCACAAATATAATTTTCCAACATACTTAATAATAAATTAAAATAAATAAAACTATAAATAACTGGTTTGTATTATTTAGAAAGCATACCATATTAAATTTAAAAAAAAAAAACTCAAAAAGTGAATATTTAAATAATGTTATTCACTACTATAAAATAAATAAAGATAAAAGTTGCTGTAATCGGGTTGACAAAACAGGTAAGGGCATTGCCTCTTCGGCATAGCACAGAATAATTTGTATCTTGTTTGTTTCTAATTTTTTCTAGTATTTACATGAATGTATTTGAACAGTTGGATTTTGTTATAGTCACGTGTTGGCAATCGGAATGCGTTACGTGGCTCGTGAATTTCCATTGAAATGAAATGCAATCAAGCGCTACAGCAACAACAGGAAAATTAACAGAGTTATTTGTATATATATAAACAAGCCAACGGCGTGATAAAAAATAAACACTTGTGGATTGTTTATGTGGGCATGCTACACACTGTTGTATGTACATATGTATGTAACTGTGTATATGAATTCTATATGTATGCGCGATTATCTGTGTCCATGTAGGTGTGTGTGCTGTTCGTATCTTTATTGGCCTGTTTGCGCTAGCCTTACGTACATACATACATACATATGTATGTACATACTTTATTGTGTATACTATTTTAATAACAACGTGATTGTCGCATTTTACGAAAGTTCTCAGCGTGATAAGTGATAAGCAAATTTAGAGGGTGAACAGTAGCTTTTACTTTTATAATAACACGAGTAAAGATATGTTACATAGAGGGATATAGCAACTACTATATCTAAAAATTAAGATCTGCGTGTGAAAAGTTGTAATTAGAAAATTAAGTGGAGAACTTAAGAAGTTTACATAAACATTCTCCAAACACCTTTGGCTATTTCTCAAAATAAACTTTTAAATTAAGATATTTAAATAAACTAATTTCTCGAAATAAACTAATTGACATTAAAAATTTCTTAATTCTACAAATAAACATTTAAAAAATAAGCCTTAATATCGATTTTTATTTTTATCGTTTATTATATCGAACTTATTCTATTAATAAATATGATTATCCAAAGTGATTGACGCATTAAAATCTTCGGAAATATTATATGTAAAATAGAAATATCGATTGTTGTCAACTTCCTTATATAATTTTATTTCTATTGCCTAATTTGTAGTTTTCTTTTATAAGAATTTACTCTCATATCCAATATTAAGTCTAGAGATATAAGGAAAACTTGCAACAGACTGTAACATCAAATATTATAGTTTTCAATTCGCAACTAAAATTAGTATGTGCTAATGACACTGCTAAGTCGGAGGGCAGGACAGCGGATTCAGCTTTAGTATTACTCAGGCCCAAGAGGCCCCGGAACGCAGCAAAAACCAGAAAAAATGGGCGTGTGCTAATCGAAAATGCTTCCACTTAAATTCACATACATCTATGTATACATATATAGATGTGTATTTATTCGATTAACATCACACTTAATAAAACTTAGCATACGTATGTATATATTCGTTTCTCAAATAAACAGATTTCGCGCACGCTTTTGGCTCATATAAGTTAATAAACGATAGCGTTAAATAGAAGAAAAAGAAATAATAATAAACTAACTTCTTATCGGATAGCACAAAATTTCAATTTCAAAAGTCGAGGTGAGCTCAAGAGAAAATACTAGCGTATTAGTAAGAGAGTGCTCGTCAGTAGCATACCCTGTACATGTGTAGTACAGTAATCTACTCAGGCAATGCGATTGCTTATTCATTTTATCATACGAGACATTCATATAGATGCATGGAATAGACAGGCGAACATGACTAGGATTATTCTGATTAATAATGTGAGTGTATAAAAGCTAATATGGGAAAGAAATTGTTCATTTAGATGAAGAAGAAGAACGGATGTCGCAAACTCAACTCTTTTTATGAGGTAAAGTTTTTAGTAAAGCATGATTTAGCTTAATTCTACTTTACTTCAAACTTCATTTAGTCTATTTCAAACTTATTTTGAGAAAATCATACTTATTTTAAGAGTGACTGAACAATAACTGAACTTATTTCTGAACTGAACTTATGTATTTCTCAGTGTATGTATGAAGATACTTTATGAAATCTAGTATCCTACATCTTGCTGTTATTTTTGCAAATATAGATACACAGAAAAAATTAAGAGTTTTTTTATTGGAACCATAAATTGAAATATTCAATCTGAATAACTCTTTAAGAATGTAATTTAAAAAAACAAAAAGAAATGATTTCAATCAAATCTGTGTAGATACAAAAATATATATAAAATATTTTATTTTATATTTTATTTTATTATATTTCTTATACTTGTTTCAAATCTCAAAGTACTTGCTATAAAACATTTTACACTTAATGTGAGATAAACATTCTTATTTAAGGAATTATTTACTAAGATTCTTAAATTGAGCTCATATAAACCCAATTTTAGTTCGTCACTTTTCCCTTTATGTATGTGTGAGTGTAAGTAAGTACTGTCTTATATTGATAATGAAAAATACGAATGACATACGAACGCACACACTCAAATGTATTAATATATTTCAGCACACACATATGTATGAATGTATGTACGTAAATACAATTTTCTTTTGTTGTAGACTTCAACACGTGCCGCAGCGGCTGAACAAATAAAGAATAGAAAATATCCATATATACACACAAATGTATTAATACCCATATAGAATGTGAATAATTTCTAAGTGGAAAAAATTAAAAGGGAGAAAAATATAAAAAAAAATTCTGCATTAATTAAATGTTGTTATAAAAGTGCGGCATGTACGATACTCGTACTATACAGTCCTGTACGTAGACCTATGTACGTACATACATATATAGACGTATGTGTTAATATCTATAGAGGCTCTTAATGCCTTTACAAATCGAGAGTATTAGCTATCTGGAGTGGAGTCAATTTTTCGTAAACCTGTTCTAAGTCGAACTACTTTAGAGCATCGAACCCGAAACGGAATAAACAAATTTTTACTATCATCTGAACCTGAACCAAACTATCAAACTTTCCAATCGGTAAAATATATTAAGCAAATGAAAAAAAAAAAAAATTAGTTGATCGAAACACAACAAAATTTAACTCAGAATTAAATACAACTTAATTTAAATTAGAATTACTTATCGATATTTCGCTGTATCATAAAATATTGTAGGATTCCAGTTGTGGAAATAATTTGAATATTTTATTTATATTTTTATTCAAATTATTATCGATGATAATTACTAATTTGGTATATAGTATTTTCAACATTACTATAATCTATATAATCTCTATATATCCTAGAAGACATCGTATTTTCTAAAGAGATTTCGTATAGGATATATTCAAGTCGATTAGGGTAGTTTTTGCTTATGCCTATTGGCAAATATTTGCATTTCATTGGACTTTAAGGTATTTCGTATTTGTTTACGGTCTCGAGTTCTATTCTGCTTCGCGTTAACTTATGTAAAAGTTACAAGCTGTGTTACACGTTTTGCTGCTAATGCCACAGGTATTGTTGTTGTTGTTGTTGTGGCTGATAAATCAGACACACAGAGCGGGTTTTGAATTTCCTATTAGGTTTGTGAGGCTGGCGACAAGGTGGCGCTGTGGGTTTATTCTTTTGTATTGCCTAGAATACTAATAAAAGTGATAATAATACACCATGTATGCAAATACTTTAAGAGCAAACATTTCTACACCTCGTTAGCAGAGGAAATCAATTAACACAGTTGATATATTTTGTGTTTTAAGTAATGGCATCCAACTTAGTTGCATTTACTTATATTGGGCACTGGCATTTCAACGCAGTGACTGTAATCCCCTAAGTTCCTGACTACGTAGACTCGCGTTACGCATACGCCACGTGTGAGCAGCGTAATCCGAGTAGAGGAAGACATCGTTATGTCAATCCCCAGGCGAGTGCCATTGCCCACTCATATAATGTCAGTTATATATGTCCCACTTACGTACGATAGATGTAGGTATAGTATGTCTGCATGTGGACAGGGTCATGTCTGGCGACGTACATACATATGTATCGTAACGGAAATTCTACATGCAAACACAACTTGTATCTGTGTACGCGTGAGCGCCTGCAAATGACAATAACAGATATGGAAAATAAATACAAAAAATTCAGAAAACTGCAATGAACGTGTTTAAAACAAATATACACTATTACACAAGTGTGCAAACCATAACAATAATTATTCCGAATAGAATACTAATGAAAACTCATTCAAAACACGCTCACCTTCTCACCTGACCACTGGGTACAAAGGCAATAGCAAAATAATTGAGAAGCCACTGCAGTCGGGTGTGCTATGCTTACTGCAGGAACAGCTATAGAGGGTGTGAGTGTTGCTTAGAATAGTACGATAAACTATATTTATAATTATAATAAAATATATTAATAATAAAATAATTTAAAAAACAATAAACAAAAGGTATGTTTACTGTTTTCTCTGACTATTCAAACTAACTAATTACTGAGTGTTTCAATAAATGTTGCTATACAATACACATGCTGAGTGTCTACTACGTATCCTTTGGTCATTTAGCTATTTTCAAATCCTAGTATATTTTAGATTAAAAAAAACAGTCTGCTTATGTTTTACCCCACTAGTATAAGGAAGTCCACTTAAAATCGATAAGTAGATGGCATTTAATTTGTATTAATGGACATATATTTTATATTCTGTATATTTCTAAAAAAAAAAAAAAAAACATTGCATACCCATTACGTTTTGCAAGTACCGGGCAACTGGCTGAACTATGACAACAAGCTGAGTAAGTTCGCATGTCCGCGGAATCTGCTAATGTGCAACACGTGTGCGAGCACTCAGAAACTTGACTCCCCCAGCTGCTTGATTAAGCAAAGCTACGACCGGCATTGAATAGATACAACAAATGCAACTTATATGTACATTCACACACATGTATTAGAAATATTGCACACATTTCTGGGAGGGGCTACTATTGCTTCATTTGAACGTTAATTGCTTGTGCTGCTGTTGCTAAGTGTTAAAAGCGATATTCGCAACAAATTAATTAACAAATAGTATGTACGTATTCGCGAGTACGTAATGTGAGTAATTGGTCACGTTTTTGCAAAATGTCGTTAAAAATAACACAAACATACTTAAAGCGTCATGTGTATTACCAATTTGACCAATATTTATTCCTTCATTTAAATTATTAACTATATTTATTAAATTATTATTTATTTGCATTTATTTTCAAATTATAAATAAATAACCTGTGTAAATTGAATCACAAAGCACATACATATCAAATTCAAATAAACCGCCACAGAGAATTTCATGTGCGCTTTGTGAATGGCTAAGAGTAATACTCTGGCGATGCCAGATAGTTAAAATAACCGCGAGTTGGCAGAGCTATCTTGAAAATCAAAAAGTGCAAACAAAAAAAAGGGTGCACCGGGATGAAAAACAACAATAAATATGTTAAAAGCAATATTTAAATATTAAATTTTTGGGGGAAGTGTTTTAAAATTTTTCCTGCTAAAAACAGAACAGATCAGTCCGCAAATAGAAAAAGTTGGCAACATTGGAACCAGTACAAAATAAAATCACCATTTTTAGACCGAAAACGCCAAATATGGCAACTGTGTCTCTAAGAACAGAACCACTATTGCCACTTTAAGAAGTTGTAGCCAATAAAACAGAGCTTATTTCGTTAAAAGAAATTTTACAAATATTCGTCAATATGTTTATTTTATTTATAGTTTATTTTCTTTTATATATTCTAATCTATGCAAAACGAGAGCCAATTTAAAAAAGGCGCGCAATAGCAAAAAATGCGCCAATTTTGGCGCAAGTGCACCATGTGTGGCAACCGTGCCTATCAGTTTAATAATAAAGATTGATAAATACTGTGCAACAATTTGACGTTATATTCTCCGGACAAATGTGCAATATTAGCAAGTAAACATAAAAAATGCCGCTTCGATAAATGTTTCACATGCTGCAATTCGCCTTTTGGTGAAATGCCATAACTTTGTTTGTTGTTCTCCCCTATTGTTGCCAGTCAGCTGCTATCTTTTGGTGTAGTTAGGAATTTACCAATAAGTTTAAACATTACAATTGATAAATAGTGTGTAACAATGTGACGCCATATTCCCCGGATGAACGTGCAATATTAGCAAGTGAACATAGAAAAAGCCGCTTCGATAACTGTTACATGCCGCATTTCGCTCGCTGGTAAAATGCCATCACTTTGTTTGTTGTTGTCCCCTGTTGTTGCCAAGGAAACGCAAAACGCAAACACAACAAGTTACGTCGGTGCTCGGTCGATCTCACATGTGTGTGTGAGTGTTTGTTTGTGTGTGTGTGTGTGTGCCACACTTCCTTCCGGTCTAATTTTCAACACCAAGCAAAGGCTTTTCCACCAAAAGCTGTAATTTCCCAATTGTTTTCAAATTTTTTTTAAGTAAATTAAAAGTCTTGTTGGAAAAGTGGAATTAAATATTAACCAAATCCAATTCATCAAGAAACAAAAACCAAGACGTGGAGCAGGATACCACGGACATGTACTACGCATTTAATATGGTAAGTGCTAGAAAAATCTATTCAGGGACCTACCGCTGGAACTTACTCATAGTACCCTCAGCCCCTCCAGCGATTGTCACAATTATCCCAACATCAAAAATGAAAGCAAAGTTCAAGTGAAACTTTGAAGGAGCCACGTCAATTGAACAAAGATCAAAAGCACAAAAGTTTTCTCATTTTAACGGCATTAGATACATCTGTAACTTGTGCTGTCACATTAAATGAGTTTTCATTGAACGGGAAAATGAGAAAATTACACCGGCCCACAATTTTCATTTTCCACAATTTTCATTTTTTAGACATTTTCCCGGCTCAGGTACAACATTTAGAGGCAATTAAGACGAGTCCTTTCTGTGGCCACATGCACCAGCCGACCAACCCCCTTTGACATCGACTACGTAACATGAGCACCAACAGGACATATGTATGTATATACATATGTATAATACCTACACACACACACGCACACCCGCGTTCAACTCGGCATTAACGCAAGACGCTTCTGGCTTACGGCTGCTGCTATGGCCATGACCATGCTGCATGCCCGGTTGCACATTACACCGTAGTGAGCCGGAGAACATTGTCAGGTAACCACCAGGTGTAAAGCAACCATCTCGTTGCACATTTCCGCTTTGCTGCCTCGTACCACGTTTTGCCTCATTGCATCAGTAGTGGGCGCTACACGGGGCGGGGAGGAGCGTATGCCAGGCGAACGCTCGCACAATATCTGTCACTGTTACTTGATGACTGGCATAGTCCTTGCGGATGGCTGGACGACTGTCGACGTCAATTCGACATCACCATCGCAGCTATGATGCTAGTAGTTTCGACACCTTTTCCATGAGCTGAGCAAGCAATCTGACTATATGCTAGAAGCGTCATCGGTTTTAGCAGCCTGATTTTAGCTGGAATGAAATCAGACCCTACATATGACAAGTTTACACAATACGTTTGATATATGATGTCTGAATGTAAATAATCTGTATATAACAGGGATTCATGTTATCAACCAAATGGAGTTTATAAATAACAATCGACTTATGAACGCTTCATTTTGTAAATCGAAACTTTACGGACTTAGGTGAACTTAGCCATCTTAAGCAAATGTGAACTTAAAGCATCATTATGGAAAATGTGATTTCTAAGAGCATAATTTACATGTCCTTTTAGAAGAAGAACTGTGAATGTATCGTTAATGATGAATAAAACTCTTACCTTCTTCTTAGTAAATCGCTCTAGTATTCATGCATTACATTCTTGTAAAATAATGTCAAGCTAATTTGTGAATATCTGTAGCAAATCGTAAAATACTCATAGACAATCCTTTGGCTTTTAATGTGAACATAACATATGTAATCTTTTACACTTGATTATGGAATATTTTTTATAAATTTATCAGGGACTGTAAGCATTATGAGTTGTATTTTAAAAATCAATCTTTCTTATATCTCAATTCTGAGTGTTTGATTTTTTTTTCATTTTAAAATCGCGACAACAATCATTCCATATTCATAAAGTAGAAATTTTCAGATTAATTTATAGTTATGAATAAAGTGGAAGTATAAGGAGAGTAGAAGAAAGTCGGATTTGATGGTTGCAGTTCTGATTCTTTAAACTAACATTATGTTAATTATAAACAGGGAAACAAAAGTCAACGAATTTCGCGTCGAAATTTGCCTTTTAATATAAACAACCAAAGTGTTGATTACTAACTACTAATATAATCAAAGAAAATAGATTTAAATCTACTATGTTATTATGTTAATTATTTTCTTAACCAAATATACAATATATAATATTTGTATATAGAGAATAAAAGCTCAGATTTTTTTACTTTTGTAGAATGTTATAACCCAATTGGGAAAGTCATAGTAAAGCCATTTCCATGTGGCGATTCGGATGACGGATGGGAATCCGTATCGTCTTTAAATATCAAAAGTCTGTCCCAACAAATACTACCAATGCATTTACACACAGAGTATGAGGTATCTGTTTATTGGCTATCATGACAGATTTGTAATGTCATCACAAAAATTATCGTTAATAGTATAGTATAAGAGGAATAATATATTTGATCATCCCAGGGTTTAGTTTAGTAGTTATTAGTAGTTTGTTTATAGGATGGAGTTTTCGACTATTCCACCCCCATTCATGTCGTCAAGCTTTCCATCCTTTTTTTAATCATTCTATTAAATTTAAATTAAATTTAAATTAATTGTAATTTGTCGACTGACCTTAGTCGACATTAAATAAATAAATAAAATGATTGGCTTCAATAAACATTCATTCAATCATACTTGAAAGCTGTTAATATTAATAATGCTAAGATATTTATGTTAAAATTTAAATTTTCCAACTACAAATATTAACTATTCTCCATAAACCTACCCTTCTGCTAGCCGCACAGTTCAAATTTAACTGCCAAAAAGTCTGGTGTTTATAGTAATCGTCACGCCGACTGAGCCAGTGGCCAACTGACGATTCCTATGCCAACGCAGCTGCCGCCAAGTGTAAAACTAAAACGTAATGGGGTAAAAAGGACGACCAGTCGGAAGGGCTGCAGTCGGGTGCATGCGACAGAAGCAGACGTTAGATCCGTGATCAACTGATAGCTTGAATAATTACAACATTTTAACAGAATGTACAGATGCAAACATTTCAACACATTTAGAAACATTTTTTGAAGCATTAAAATTTTTTAATAATATTTTAATACAATTCTAAATGTATTATTATACATTATTCGTATTCGTTCAAGTGATTTAGTTAGAAGGACAAAATACAAATCGAATTTCGATTCATCCTTTTCGTTTTGCTTCCTTTTTGCTTTTTGCTTTCCATTTAAAAATAGGTTATCTTTGGATCAGTGAAGTTGAAATTATTCCTTAAAAATATTTTAATCTATAATCATACGAATATAGAAACAAAATTCTAACTGAAGCAAAAGTGAGAATATGAAACAGTTTTACGTATTTTTCGTTCTAAGGATTCTGGCCTGAATATACATATTTGAAAGTAACTTTATCTAACTAACATCGTATCTAAATTGGTATAATCAAAGGTATAGGGTATTCCAAGTGTCTGCTACAAACCTAGTATACCCAATTCACATACTTTCAGTGCGTGCAGGCTGAAACTGCAGCGCGTGCTTTAGCTGCATTTCCACCTCGCAGCCCATGAACTTGGCTATGCACCACCGTTGAAACAAGGCAGCATATTGACCAATTCTATTACCAATATATACACATGTACCTACCCCCTACGCCCCGTCGCGGAGTCGGGACTTGAGCTCGCGTTTGAGCCTGGCCACCTGCCTGGGAATAATAGCAGAGTGTATATGTGCTTCATGTGGTAGTTGAGCATTCACAGTTGCAGGGCGCGCAGCTAGCGGCAGAGCAAACTAATACGACACTAGAAACTAAAATAATGAAAAGTTGAAGATTTCGCGCATAAGTCGTCCGTGCTACAGTACGTATCAAAATAAACCCCCGAAAAAAAAAACAACAGCAAACTTATTTGATCAATAATTTGGCTCAGCGCGTCCTTAGTGATTGCCTATGTATACAGGTGTGTGCGAGTGTGTGTGTGCGAGTGTATAGTGTGTGTCTGACTTTCAAGCTGCATTTTTCACGCGCTCAATTTATGAACTGGTCGCCGTCGTTTTAATATTTGATTTGTGTACTACAGTCGAAGCACTTTACATTTCCGGAACGCATTTACCCTCTAGTTCGTACATAACTCTCGCAGGTAAACACACACCCCCAACCCTCGCAAAATCTTGCCACACGCCCTACACCCTTGCAACATAAACGACGCGCATTCGCCACTGAATTCGTTTATTGTTTATAAACAACAACTTGGACTGCAAACACAACGCCTGAATGACGTATGCCGGGTCGTCGTCATATCCCTAAACTCCACACTAACCGTAGAGTAGAGTCTGCCCCATTCCCCACTCCCACTCCCCATCCCATCCGCTGTCTCCTGTCTGCATATTCCTTTGGGCTAGACTTGGCGCTGCCAGCGGTGTTCGAATGAATATTATTTACATTGAACCGGTTGCCCAGTGAACAAGGAAGAGATGCGACAAAGTGTGAGACGAGCATAAATGCAGTTCCTGCGACTACAGACTACAGACAGAGCAATCAAATTAAGGTATTTGCAATTAATCAATTCACGGTATTTACAGCTATTAAGCTGTGTGTCAAAACATTACATTTAAATGTGAAATTAAGTGAAATTAGTTACAGAAACTATGCCGCATACAGTTTAGTATCTGCTGCAAAAATATGTGTAAAACCGTGTGAAATTAACTAAAAACATTAACATTAAACAGCTAATTTGCCAGTGATTGATAATTGTTACGGCTTAACGTTATTAAAATTGTTGTTTTCAAAGACTAACGACAAGTAGGCAATATAAAAGTTAAATCTAAAACATCATTTACGATGGATGTGGTTGGGGGCATACCTGATGAGTAGGGAAAGTAGTTTCACCCCATTACTGTGTCTTATTAAACATAAGAATTAAAACACTATAATCTAAAGGACTTTAAGCAGGCTTAAAAACATATATACACACATATATGTATGTATGTGAACAGGTCAGAAAAAAAACAAAATAAGCTTAATTGTTCTTAATATTTATATTACTCGTCAACAGTTAAGCTTTAAAAAAAGTTTAAAAAAATGTATAAAATAAATGTAAATATATTACACAATATTTTTAAATTCAGCGTTCGTAAAATCGCAAAATTAACGTATGTATGTGTGCGAGCAGAGATTTTTCGTGTAAAAACAGCGCTGCCAAGCAAAGCGCACATGTGATAGGAATTATGAATTTTGGGCACCACTGCTTTAATTCAATTATTATAATTATACTTATGCTCGCTTTATTCGACTTTGAACAACATAAAATAATAAGAGAAATAAAACAAATAGATCTATGATATATACATATAACAAAATATATTAAAAAATATTTATAAATATTTTTCATTCTTTTAGTATAACTTAACTTTAATTGTTATTGTAATTATCTGCTACAGTTGCTAAGTTTAATGCCCTTAAAAAAACATAAAGTAATGTAAAGAAAATATGATACAAAAACTGTAATAATATATAATATATGTATATAATTTTAATTTTAATTTCTTTCACTTTAAACTTTTATTTTTTAAAATTAAATAACTTTAATATTTTAATTTAATAATTTAATTTTAATTTACTTATACTTTTTTACTTTTTACATCCTAATGAACTGCACTTAGTTGATATTATATAAATAAATAAAATAAATAAATAAAAAATAAATATATATATATATGATATAAAATAAATATTATATATGATATGTTTAGTATATATAATGAAATATATTGAAAACTATTCTCAAATTTTAATTTTATTTTACTTAAATTTGTTATTTTTGTTATAAGGATTCTTCTACTGCTCGACTCTTCAGTATTGTCGAATTTTAATTAAACAAAAAGTAAAAAAATGAATATAATATTATAAAAATATATTAAGCAAACTCTGCAAATTAACAGCACACAGCTAATAAACGCCACGCCCATGCCGCCCACCTTGAGTGCGTTTATCTGTACTTAAACTGACAACTAGCGCCTAAAAGATGCCATAGAAAATAGGCGGAAATCAACAACAATCTAAAATGGCGTCATTTAGTACTAAGATCTAACGGAAAATTTTCGCTGAGCGTGTGTGTGTGAACCTGTTGTTGTATAGAACAAAGTAGAGAGCAAATCAAAGTATGAAGACGAAAATACCTGTGAAATGTTTAATTTCATAGCAACGCCCCAGCGGAAGCAGTCAACCCCCAAGTAACAATGCCGTCAAATGGGGAAGCAAGACGCAAACCCACACATATACATATATACATACATACATACATTACACAATGTACACGAGTATTATTTGAACGCAGTTATACGGTCGTACATTGATTATGTATGGCATATGGGAGAGAGAGGGGGGGTTTATAATTTTAGAGACTATCTTTTTCACTCAGAAGAACTTTTCACTTTCTTTGTGCTTGCAGCTCTTGGATACCTAAGCAACTACTACATACATTTAAGCACCGCAATTGCCTTACAACACGGAGAGGAGAGGGAGCCAGGGTACGAGGGGAGAGTGTAGAATAAACAGGGAAACGGAAGTCAACGAATTTCGCATCGAAAGTGCAAAAACAGAAACACCTTCGCCTTTTAATGTAAACAACCAAAGTGTTGATTACTAACTACTAATATAATCAAAGGATATAGATTAAAATCTACTATTTAACACAATAATCAAATGCAATGAGCACACGTTTGGCTACTCAACGTCAGTTCATAATCTCGACCAGCGCCGCCGTTGAGGCAGCTGCAGTGGATGCTAGTCAAATCGATGCCAAGGAGGAGCTGCAGCAGCATTCAACGGGAGAGACTGTACTCACCGTGGAACGGAGAACACCCTCGCCAACTAGTCACGCGGAACAGTTTGAGTTCTGCACCGAAGATGGGGTCGTTGTGGCCGCCAGCCTGGAGGATGTTATGACACAGGTTGTTAGTCTTACTTCTCCCTAATCAATTTAACATGGTTTATATTTATTACCTGCACAGAATTGTCAGCTTTTGCAGAAGAAACTTGGCGATGGCATGGATGATGACTCCACAACAGCCAACGATCAACTGGAAGTCATACGCGTCGTCCTGCCCATGGATACGAGCGATTCTAGCCAGGAGGCACAACTGCACGCCCATGTCCATGCCGTAAACAGTGTGAGCAGCAGTGATGCCGGCGCCACAGTCACTGCAAACAGTCAGCAGACGGCCACCATTCACACCTTGCCTGGATTGGGCACCATCAAAGCCAATGTGGATCTGGCGCAACAAGTGGCAAATGGCCAATTGACTGTGGTGCAAACCACTGAGGATGATGAGGGCACTCCGTTCATCACAGTGACGGGTGAGTCAAGAATCAAGAGAATTAATTAAATTAAAATATATTCGCTGTTAGTTTACTGAAATTTGATGTAGATAAACGAGTATAATATTCTAAACCAGTGGTGCCCAAACGCATACTAGCGAGCGTTCGTAAAATTGTAAAATAAACGAAGCGTGCCGCCTGTACGTGTGAGAGCATCTACTGTGCGTGAAACAGCAGCGCTGCAAAGCAAACCGCACATGTGATAGAAATTATGCATTTTGGGCACCACTCTTCTAAACACTCTACTACATTATCTCTAAATTAATAGAGATGTGGATTATTATTATTATTTTATTATTTATTAGTCAGAGATTCATTTAACACTGCGCCCTCAAAGATCTATTGTGCTCTCTGCCTAATTAAGATGTGGATGTTTAATAGCATTACATTTCTAGCAACTATCCTCTCAATCTTTCTCTTTAGATAACTACACATATATCTTATGTTAGTATAAATATTACATATTAAGTCAGCTATAGTGTATAGCCGAACTACATTGATCGAGTTTAGGCAAACGCCGGTTTAAAGCCGGTTAGCTAAGGATTTGGTATAAGGTTACCTAAGGAGCTCGCTCACTTAGGCCTGACTAGGCCCGTTTTGATTAATGTCTCCAGCATAATTTACAATTGCTAGACTTCATGTTAATACTTATGTAAGTATGTGTCTTATACTGTTTTTGAGAAGTCAAAAAATCGTATTTTGAGAAAATTAACAGAGAATCTGACTCACTTAGTCCAGGATTAAATCTTTGTGTATAACTCTTATAACCCACTTCTTATATATATGTATTGGGAAGTCTAAATCCAAACCAAATTCATTATTTAACTAGTCTTTGAGTCGTATGCTGCTAGAGTAAAGAAGGGTTCTTATATCCAGGGGTTCTCATTAGAGTTTGAACAAATTTCGATGTAGATACTTTGCCTGTAAGTTTTACATTTACAAGTGTATGAAATATTGTATTTACTACTAATTTACAAAATTTAGAATCACACATTAAATAATTTATTTAAATGAAATGTAAATTCAAAACTCAATCCTTTAATTGCTTTATAAATGGCCAGGCTCATTGATTATTATTGTAGCTTAACTCTACACACATTCATAATACATTTGAAATATATATATATGAAAATGCGTAATCCTTTCGTAAGAAAGAAAAACAAATTGCAGTGGGCAATGGTTTGAAACTTGCACTTGATGTAAAGGAAATGAAAGCAGTGAAACAGGCAAATAGCAAACAACAAACAACAAACAGCAAAAGTCGCGCCATTGTAAACAAACATAATCACCGGATCAGTAGGCTGTCCCAGGGGGTGAGAGTGGTGAGTGGGGAGTGGAAGAGAGGGGCTAAATCCTCGTACATTTTAAACGTTTGCTTGATATCACAATTAAAGCGACTTAATTTGAAAACTGAGCGGTAACAAAAACCCAAACAGGCAGACAGGCAGACTGACACACAGATAGATAGACGGATGGATTCAACAGTCCACACCCTGTTGCAGCTGATGGCAGTACGGTGTCTGTGTTACCTGTGCAGCAGCAGCAGCATCAATGGAACACGCCACCAGTTACGGCACGTGCAGAACAAAGTAACAAAAAGTGTAGCAAAGTGCAGCTGTGTGTGTTGTGTGTGTGTATGTACGGAAGGGGGGGAGGGAGTTTGCTGGAAATGATATCCTACACTCGTACACATAATTATTATATTCCACTTCAGCGCTGCACAATGATTTAATCGAGATTACACTTGGTGAGCACTATCCATGGCGCAGGATCATACGCTGCCGACACAACGTCAAGGTATGAGCAGGGGAGTGGGCAGAGTAGGGGTAAGGGTAAGGGCGTATAACCTGAAATGTTTGACAGAGATACTTGATTTTATTAGCGCAAATTACCACCACCAGCAGAGTAAACAGCAAATACGGCAAGTAATCACAACAAATTGAAGTGGGAAGGTAGTAGTAGTGATGACACAGAGTTGAATCGACATCACCCTTCACACGACGACTCATTAATAACCGCCCGCTGTGTATTAATGCATTGTTATGGTCTCAAATAGGGTATCTCGACTCTACTATAGTAGTACAAAGTCATGGGTAGAGGGCAAAACCGAAACTAGTTGTGTCTATAGTACATGCAGCTGATCAGTGTTCAGGAGTAAAGTAAAGAGTCGTAAATCGAGACATCGGTTTTGACAGTGCGGAATTAGTTTATTCTACTATCAAGTACAATCGTTAGTATAGAATATTCGACAAATAATATTCTATTTTAACGGAGAGTAGGTAGATTTATAAACCTTTCCTTTTCAACAGACATTTCAGCGAAGATTACGAGTAGGTGGAATTGTAAACTTTTTATTCCACCTAGTCTGAAATCGCTATTGAAAAGGAATGAAAGGCTTACAATGCCACCTACTCTTCGCGAAAAGCCCTATTGAAAATCCTTTCTGTGTTAAATGAAAGGTTTTCAATACCACCTACTCTTTGCTGAAATTTCTTGAAATTCCTTATAATATAGAATCTATACCTTCTTAGATATATTTGTTCCTGAAGTTCTCGTGCTGAATTTAGTTATACTATCTTTTGTGCTTAAATTAATTTTTAAAATACTTCAAACGAATTATAATTATTTAACTAAATTTATTTCCTGAAAAGTCTTGAAATTCCATATAATATAGAATCTATATCTTCTTAGATATATTCGTTCCTGAATTGCTCGTGCTATATTTAGTTATAGTCTCTATTGTGTTAAAATTAATTTTTAAATTATTTCAAATTCATTATAATTATTGTAATTTAACTTAATTATTAATTTGAATATAGAGAATTATTTTTATTTTTGTTTATTAACTTATTTCGATATTTAAATTCTCCTACCGCTCCAAGAAAGTTACTGTATTAACATGCTGTATTAACGTCTAGTAAATCTGCCAATTTTGTAAGAATATTTCTTGTACATTTTAGCGCTTTAATTGAGAATGTAAACTTGAAACAGCTCGAGCTAAAAATCTGCTTTTCCCACTTAAAATTCCCCTACATTTTAAATTAAGTTAAATTTTAGTAATATAATAAAAGCATATGTAAAAATAAAGTTAATGATTATATCATCATAATTTATTATAAATATAAAATAGTACATACCATTAAATATAGCATATAGAAGAGTATTCCAGTGTCGTTGCAAGTGGCAAAGGTGTGCGACACTACTTGTGTAGCTTGTCAAAGCTACTTAAACCCCGAAAGAGCACACTATCAACCGCCCCTTTGCCACTTTTCCTTTATGTAATATGCGTGTGTGTGTGCCTCAATTGAAACACCCATTGTGGGATGCTGCTTGTCAAATTGGCGAGGCGGAAAAGATTAAAATTTAATAAAGGCAAACAACTACTCAATACATGCTAATAAAAATAAATCCATACCAGCTGACTATGTATCGTATGTACATATTATGTATGTAGTTACCACATCGGAGAAATGGCACAATCGATGTGAAAAATCGGCATATGTTGGGCTTCTTTTAATTGGGTAAACAACACAAATTTATCAGAGATTCAAACTTCATACTTTGCGTAGTATTTACTATCTTATTTCGAAATCAAAAAAGCATTTGAAGCTGTACAAAGCGATCCAAATTCAATAAACCTTGACCCCTGCCCTGTCCTGCCCTGTCCTGCCCTCCGTCCAAGCAAGGTGCAGTCTCTTCACAAAAGGTTAATTGTTTGTTGTAGTTGTTGTTGTTGTTGTCGATTCGAATACTGCAGATGTACGGATAAGCTGCACATGTATCAGACGTGTATGTATAGAATGTAGTATGTATAGTTGGCAAGGATTCCTCTTCCTGCACTTGTCGGTTATCCTGGCAATTTATTTTAATTTGTAAGCATAGAGTAAGTTTTCTGCCTCCCCCGGCTTATACTCCCTTGCCTTTGAATAGCATTTTATCATAATTTGCTGGGAATATGCCAAATGCCACTTTAGATTTTTCCATTTAATCAAGATGATTATAAACTTAGTTTATAAATCAAGTTACTGGAATATTCATGCTGTTTAGTTAGATAACATTACGCATAGCGCTTTGATGTTTTAAGAATGTACAAAGGGTCCGCATATTAATTAGTATTTGTGTAGTATTATGAATTAGTATTTTATTTTTAAACAATTTGAATAAAAAGTAAAGAGTACCATATATTTTACCTTTGCTTCAGTTGAGTAAAAGATAAATACATTTTCTTGTCATCTTCTGTGCAATGAGTGGATATAATGTTTAAATTTAAATAAATTTTAAAACAATTTTAAATTATTACAAATTTTGAATACTATTCTAAGTATACGGGAATATACCAAAAGAGATTTAGAACTGAACTTTTCCATGTAAGAATCACGAGAATACAAGCAAATCAAAGCTAAATAAATGAACGTTAAAAAGATAAGATGAAAGATAAGCGAATAGCTGGGAAATTTAACCATCAATTTTTACTCTCCAAAATTAAGACCACGGCCAAACTCTTACTATCAAACAGTGTGCCTGTACATGTGAGAGTATCGACTGTGCGTGTGAAAACAGCGCTGCAAAGTAAAACGAACATGTGATAGGAATTACTGCTCTAAATACATTTCAACGTTTGAGAGATAATGATCGAGTTATATAGTTTGAGTTAGCAAAACTTTTAAGAACCTAAATTCATGTTGAAAAGTAAAATAAAAAGTTTTATGAAAAGAGAGAAGAATAAAATAAAAAGAAAAAAAATAATAAATACATGAGAAGATTCAAAATTTAATGCAGTCGACAGACAAAATTATAATAAATCTCAAAAAAATAAATATAAAACTAAAAAGTTAGAATTCCAAAGTAAAAAGTCTGAGGTTGAAAAGAAAAGAAAATAAATTAAAATGCAAAAGTCCAGCATTTGCTGCAAATATGGGAGAGATGTTAAAGAAATAATTGTGATAATAGAGTTAGCACTACAGATTCCATAAAAGAGACTAAGGATTTTTCTACCTACAAAGAATTGTAATGGAGTTATGTATAGCATTAATAGTAGTACATCGAAGTAGATAATTTCTTGTATTCCTAACTGGAACTACAAAGCTAATCTGACTCTCTCAACTCTGAAGAGTCGTTTTTTCATTGCATAAAAACTACACTAAGCATTTTTTTACGATTAGATAGGGAATGAGGATTTACTTTGGAATTTTATCGAGTAAAATTTAATAAAAATTAATAAAAAATTAATTCAATTAAAAATCCATTAACTGAAAATTAAATTCAATTAAAATTAAATACATGCATATTATTTAATGGACAAAGTGTGTGCCTATGTACAGATAACTTTTAGATATCCTCTTAGAACTGAAGAGGTGAATTCTCTACCAACATCCGATACCAGTTTAATGACTTTTGCTTGCCTGTAAATAAATTAATGTACATACATCTTTTACTCATTTCATATAAATTTTGTCACTTTCGATCAATGTATGGGTAAAGCCAGAAATATCAATGGAAGAGTCTTGCTCCATTTTCTGTATCAAATTTAAAATTGAAAATTCAATTAAATACTGAAAACTTCGGCTGCTGAAGAGCCTTGCATACCCGCAGAAACAATTTCAATAACTGAAGTATTGCACTGAAAAGCCACAGAGTTGTTTTCATGCAACTCAAAAATGTTTTAATAAGCCCAATAGGACTTCATGCTCCATGTTGCCAAAATATTTACAGTTAAGGGGAAGGTAGGAATATACTCACACACTGGCACCACTGTGGCGCAAAAGTTTGCCCATCGAAAAGCCATTTCCGGTGGAGTACTGGACGCACTGTTGGGGCAAAAAATTAATATGTGAAATATCTGCACGAATGCCAGCGAGAATTACGGAAACCCAAATGAGAGCAAAATGAATCTGGCAGAGCGAGGAAAAAAATATGGAAAAATAACACGCACCAGCAGCATAGCTGGCAGTATGTATGTATGTATGTATGTACAGCCCGAAATGCCACCCACCACCCACCGCCCACCTGTATGCCTCTCGGCTGGAGGAAAGCGCGTGCCGGCAGCAAACGTTTTGGTTGGCTAGCGCTCAGGCCACGCAGCTTCCGCAGGGGGTTGCTGAGCAGAGCGAGTACGGAGAGTGTGTGCGTGTGTGAGAGAGAGTAAGTGAGAGCGAGCGAGAGTGAGCGAATGAGAGAGTGCGCGTATTATGTCCTAGCAACCACCAGGCAGTGTAGCGGCAGGGGTAGGGGCATCTGGTGGCAGCAGTGCGCCCGGATGATTGGCTGCGTTGCCTTGGCGCCGCTGACGTTGCCACATGCCACATGCCGCATGCCACAGTCTGTTGCTGCCATCTCGCTTCCACCTGGCACATCCTCGACACTTGTACAGATCCCAGAAAATGCGACTTTGAGCCCGGAATTAGCTGGGGCGCCGCTTGAAAAATAAAACGCTGCCACTACCACTACCACTACGACTACCCCAACCCCACTCTAACACTGAATCCAGTAGAGCTCTGGTGGATTGGGTTGGATTATTTGCTACGACGACTGAGTTGCTGCTGGGCATGGGATGGGGTGGGCAGAGGCACAGTCACAGGCACAGGCACAAATCATAACAACGCAGCATCAGGAGTAACCACCCACTGTGGCCCACCCAGAGCCCACACCCCACATGCCACAGCGACAACACCACCACCGCTGTAATTTAATTCGTTGCTGCGCCGCCGCTGCCGTTGCCGTTGCCGTCATCGTCATAGTCATCATTATTTTTCGGAGGCATATTGCTAGGATAACATTTGATTTTGAATTCAGTTGTAATTCTACCGTGCATACGTACTGATTGCTCTTGCTCCGTTGCTAAGTTGCCACGCACATCATCGCCTCGTTCTCGTTCTCGTCCTCGTCCTCGTCCGCCACCCACCAAACCGTGAGCAGCAGCAGCAGCAGCAGCAATCAGTTTTCACTTTCACTTTGAGTGGAACTGGAGTTGCCTAAAGCAACCAGTCGAGTCGGGCGACTGCATCTCGGTTTACAATCAAACTGTTTACGTTTTACGGTCTACTCTTTGCGCTTTACACTGTTCGCTCTACTCTTTACGGTATTCGGCTGACGGACATGTGACTAGTGCATCAGCTGTTCGAGCACCCGGACGTAGTGGTTGTGGTTAACTCATCTGCATACTTGAAATATAAATCAAACGAATGCATTCGCGATTTGGCTTCGATTGTCAACCGCGTCACCAACAGCAACAACATCAGCAACAGCAGCAGTCGCAACAGCAACAGCAGCAGCAGCAACAACAGCATCATCAGCCTCAAACTGAATTGGATACTAGAGCGACGCCACCGCCAACGATCAGCACCGCCGCCGCCGCCTACACGAATCTCCTGGATAAGTGCCGCTGCAAACTACAGTCTCAACAGCCACAGCATTACCATCAACAGCAGCAACAACACACTCAACAACAGCAGCAGCAACAGCAACACCCACAGCAGCAGCAGCAGCAGCAGTCGATAGTGCATCATCCATTGCTAGCGCAACAGCAGCAACAGTTGCCGGTGGCTTCATTGCCCGCTGCACAGCTGCAATTGCAACTGCACCACCATCATCATCATCATCACCATCAGACATTTGTTGCCACTGCCAGTGCCGTCAACTACGGCAGCTGTACAGCACTTGGTGCTGCTGCCTCCTCGTCGGCAACATCGCCCAGCTCAGTAGTTGCTGCGGCGGCAGCAACAACAGCTATGTATCATCATCATCATCATCGACGTCACAACAATTTGTCCTATTGCGGTGGTAAATATTTTGCATTACCAACAATTTCATTGGCAATCGTATCAATGGCTTTTAATTGCTGTCTATTGCCACACTTGACTCTCTTGACAAAGTGCACATGGGTGTGTGTGTGCGTGTGTGTGTATGCTGAACTTGTGCCAACAAACCCAGGTGTCAAGTGTCTTTACTCATGCATCATTGTCCACAAGTCGTAAACTTTACCCTGAATGGAGTTTATTTCTATACACAAATTAAAACTACTCACAGTTGCAATTTCCTACAACTTTAATAATAGTTGTTTAATGGAAGAGAACAAGCAAAAACACTAGGAATAGTCAACTAACCGCACTTTTCCGATAGATTTGGAATCGCAAATCTTAAAAAATCCAGAAACAGCTAATAATGATAAATATGTTTAGAAAAACATTTAAAAAACACAACACTTAAAAAGCTTTTTGAACGACTGGTAGATTTTTTGCTATTTTCTCTGATGCATGCATTATTGTCTATACGATTATACCAAATTATTAATATTTAAAGTAAAATAAACAATAATTATAATTGAAAAATAGCACTATTCATTTATTTTAAAAGTACTGCTAGATTGATATATACATTTTTAGTTTATTAACTTTTATTATTATTGCTTTATTTATTAGACAACGAACAAGTTGAAAAATCTTATTACAATACCTTAGTTAAGAGTTTAATTTAAACTGAATTTCTATTAATTTTCCGGTAGATAGAACGATCATTACGGCATATAACACATATTTATATTCAGATCTTTCGGTAAAGGCTTTGAGGATCTTTGAGGTTTTATTACCCTTAAGCTTAACGAGCGCCCTTTTTCTTTAGCTTCGATGTTAAGTTGTCTGTCGAGATATATGACTTTATTTAACTTTGGAAGCACAGTATTGTTTAATGTAAAAACGAACTTAGATAATGTTGATTGTAATGATCAGATTTGGATTCAGCGACCCTAAAAACATCTCATTCACATTGTTTGGTTTTTACGAACACTCGACAATTATAAATATGCAAACTTGTGCTTCAGCATACAAAGATGTTATGGTAACCTTCATCAGTGCTTAGATATTAAAGATTTAAGTTTCCGTACTAGGCACGGGGGAGCAGCGAGCTCGCACATAATGTATGTACATATGTGTGTGTGTGCGTATTGTTAGCATTAGCCGCTGCAAGGGAAAGAACAGGGTCTCCTACTGTCGGTTGCATCCGACTGAAGCTTTCCGAGTTTTTTTAACTGTGTTTAAAGTGGTATTAAATCGGTATTGAAAAATTCTTTTCCAATCTTAGATAAAGAAGAAATTTCAAAATAAATATATCTTTTCTATATTTTCTTATCGATTTATTTAATTTATTATTAAACATTCTTTTTATTACCGAACGAACACACAACTGCTCGTAGTTATCTATGGCTATTTATCTCGACCAGTTCAGCATGGATTCGAACTTACTACAATATCCGTTCTGTGATTTACGGTTGGTCCACTGACTACGACCATTTGACAATAGTCTTTATGGATAAGAATTAGTTTGCGCCGAAATTCATATGTATTTGTGTTTTATTTTAAAACTGTTGGTTAGTTTTATAGATACTGTACTTTGAAAGAACACAAAAGGGTCTATGAAGTTTGCCAAACTTAGAAATTTGTGTACAGGCAGAAAGAGACGTGGCAGATCGATTAAAGTATATATATTCTTATTCTATGTCAAGATGACAGGCTGATTCGGTATGGATATATGCATGTGTGAGTGTTTATTACCGTGTTTGTGTGTACTGTTCTATTTTTATGTATATGTACACATGTGCTACTGCAAAGGAAAGTACAGGGTTTCTTACTATCGGGAGACTTATTATTATAAAAATCCACATTGATGACTTGACGACATTGGTATCAATTATAACTCATTATTTTTAACCACTTCTGGTTAAAAACCACTTCTGTCTCTAGCTCTTACAGTTTACGAGATCAAGGTGTTCATACAGACAGACGGACAGACGGACATGGCTATATCGACTCGTCCAAGAATAAATATACTTTGTGTGGTCTGTCACGTCTCCTTTTGTCTGTTACATACATCTTTTAGTTGCACAATGTTAACAGACCCTTTTGTACTTTTTTAAAGTACAGGGTCTAAAAACTGTCTAAAAACGTCGGCAAATTGTCTTTAGGGACATTTTTTACACGTTTGTTCTTTGACTTGGACAATCGTTCTGAAAGAAACTATCATATTTTACTGATGGCTCTATTATTGTTATGGATTATAATTATTCTACCTCTATTAGTTACACATCTAATGTTTTAAATAGTTCTGACACTACATAGATTAGTGCAATGAGCCAAGAAACGTAGGTTAATTAGTTGACGATTGTCTATCGATATCTCCAGCGAGTAGATGGCATGGCATTAAATTACAACAAATTGTAAATGAATAAATTTAAAGAAAATATAAACTTAATACAATCAAATGTAAAATTATTTTCTTATTTAAGGTTCAACTAATTGTCTTTTTATTAAATTCATATACAGCTTGAAATAAATTTTATAACTTACATTAATTAAGTTAATTGAATGGAATTTAGTTCAACGAATTATTGTATTTTGTATTTTTACTAGAATTTTAGAAACACAAAATAAATATATTCTGAACTTTGTCAACTTTCAGTTTCCGGACAGGAGCAAAACTATCAAGTGCAATATGTGGACTCGGAGCTCTACCACAGCAACTCCAGCCAGACGCAAATGTAAGTGCTCCAGTCAGCGGTATTGATTCGATAGAATCTGAAATATTTATATATATATGTTTATATGTGTATGCAGGACATATCCATTTTGTCCGGTGGGCGATTATCAGAACAATGGGCAGACGTATTACTCGACCACAGCAACGGGTAACTATACGACGGCATCCACAGGGAATGTGGGTAATGCACATTCCACGACACTGCCGTACCTGGTGCCGGTGGATGAGAGTCTGCTGTTGAATGGATCGTCACAGTCACATAGCCGGGACTCGCCACAGAGCCTGACGGTGAGTAGGAAACTCAATAGGGAGGTTACTGAGCTGATGACATTGACTAACCATTGGCCATCACTGCAGCATGAGGTTGCCTACATACAGGAGGCGCAGAGTACACCGCAGACGCCCACCTCCACAACGACTACGAACTCGGCCAGTGGTGGGAGTATTGGCAACGGCGCCGATGGGGCGTCGCCCGATAGTGACCAGAGTGCCATGGGCACCAGCAATAAAATCGCCTCGGCAACGGTAAATACAATATTCATTCGGATTTCTATTGGGGTTGTTCAATGCTCCGCCTGAACAGCATCAGCAGCAGAGTTGCTAACTTCTCTTTCATACATTTGCAGATTAAATGGCTGTCACGGAACTACGAGACGGCCGACGGAGTCAGTTTGCCACGTTCCACGCTCTATAACCATTACATGCAGCATTGCAATGAACAGAAGCTGGAACCGGTCAATGCAGCCAGCTTCGGCAAGCTGATACGCTCCGTATTCTCCGGACTGCGCACACGTCGCCTCGGCACACGCGGCAATTCCAAGTATCATTATTATGGCATACGCATCAAACCGGGCTCTCTGCTAGTACATCAATCCATGGATGAGAAATCTCTGCAAGGCTACGGTACGTCGCCAAACAATAGCGGCAGTAACATCAACATCAGCAGCAGCAACAGCAATCCCCAGCTGTCCAACACCAATGCCAATGGCATGACATCCGGCTCAGTGCAGCGTACTCCGGGCACCAAGAAGCACAACTTTAAGCCCGAAACCTATGAAGCTTGCATACAGGTATATACTTTCGTTATCTATTTTAAATCAGTTGTAATTCAAACATTCATCTTCCATCGTTTCTGTAGTACATTGGCGATGGAGCTGGTGCCATGCCCGTTTTTCCCAACATCGAGCTGGGCCATAGCTTTCACAGTGAGCTCACACTGGACGATGTGGACACGTTCCGTGCCCTGTATCGCGAGCATTGCGAATCATTTCTGGATGCTGTGCTCAATCTGGAATTTGGCACCGTGGAGTTCTTGCTGCGCGACTTTTGGCGCACCTCCGACAACAATAACTTGGACGAGTGCGAGGAGGAGAAATACCTGAGCAAAACGAAGCTGTATCTGTTGTGCCATTGCGCAGAAGTGCAAAAGTTTGTCAGGGAGGTGAGTCTAATCTCTTTGCTATTGGTGCAGCCCCTCGAACGGGTTACCGGGTTACAAAACGTATAAGAGTATCGTTGAAATATGCGTAAGAAAAGGTCTCATTTGTTTATACTATTATACTAGACAACAGCCAACGATTTTCTCTAGTCAATCAAAACCTAGTTCTTCTGATTGTGATGGATTTTAATCTCAAAGGATGCCTTATGCATGCACGAATATAAAAAATGAATTCTTAAATTATTGTAAATTTTAACGAACCTTTTTAAGCTGGGTATGCGCTTCAGTCTTGCTAGGACTTTATTAAAAGAAATTTGTAATAAATAGAGAGACGATAGTAAAGCAAGATGAGATGAAAAAACCGGAAAGCTTCAGTCGGAGACAACCGACAGTAGGAGACCCTGTACTTTACTTTGCCCACCCACACGCTAACAAACTCTCAATCTTGAATATCTCCTGTGTTTATCATCCGATGCAGCCACAATTCACCGCACAGATAAAGGATACCATATGTTCTTTATGTGGTCTGTCACATCTCCTTCTGCTTGTTACATACATTTCTCAGTTGCACAATCTTAATAGACCCTTTTGTACTTTTTTAAAGTACAGGGTCTAAAAAGAAGGAGCAAGTGGAATATGTGAAAGGGAATAGCTCATCTGAAACCAAGTTACAGCGAACGATGTATATACATATATAGATATATCACACAGATTTTACACTTTGCCAATGATTTCTATACAGTCCTTAGATGTATACTTAATTATTAGATCCATCCATTTTCGCGAAATTGTCGTATGTTTATTGAAGAGCGTTTTTTCTGGAGAGTCTTTGCTTAGGTTGCCGAGACTTTGGAACTACACCTTTATCTATCACCCAGTTTGTTCTTTATCAACGGCACTTCGTGCACTTCTTCGAAGTCCCTGTCTATACCGATAGTATATACGGACTAAAGCTGACTGAGACTACTTCTAATTAAACTTAGCGACTAAGGTTAGGACAGAATAATAACTATAGAGAAGAATAACATATGTATGCTATACACACAAATTTAAACTCGAAAAGATGCTTGAGCATTAATATTTGATTTCATTTACTGTATGTCAGGTGGACTATCAATTCTATCAAAACACCGTGGACGTCATCATTCCCGATGTGCTGCGCTCAATTCCGAACGCGCTGACTCAAGCCATACGCAACTTTGCTAAGAATCTGGAGTTGTGGCTGTGCGAGAGTATGCTTGGAGTGCCGGAGCAACTGGCTCAGATCAAGACGAGCGCCGTTTCGGCATTCTGTCAGACGCTGCGCCGCTACACATCGCTCAATCATCTGGCACAGGCTGCCCGTGCTGTGCTCCAAAATGGTGCTCAAATATCCCAAATGCTCAATGATCTAAATCGTGTGGACTTTCACAACGTGCAGGTGAGTGCGAATTGACTAGTTGCCCCTGTAGATCCTTGATTAATAACATTTACGTGTTTGCAGGAACAAGCCGCTTGGGTGAGTCAATGTGCTCCCGCTGTGGTGCAGCGTCTGGAGAATGATTTCAAGGCAGCGCTGCAGCAGCAAAGCTCATTGGAGCAATGGGCCAGTTGGCTGCAGCTTGTGGTGGAGTCCGCCATGGAGGAGTATGCCGGAAAGCCAAGTTATGCGCGAGCCGCACGACAGTTTCTGTTGAAGTGGAGCTTCTACAGTTCGATGATCATAAGAGACTTAACACTGCGATCGGCGTCGAGTTTTGGCAGCTTTCATCTCATACGACTGCTGTTCGATGAGTATATGTTCTATCTGGTGGAGCATAAGATTGCCGAGGCGCAGCAGAAGACGGCCATTGCGGTCATTTGCGAGCGCATGGTAAGCACTGACCCAGTACCAAGTGGCTTGCACTAACTAATTAAACCCTTTGCTTAGAAGAAAGAAATGGACTTTGAGTTCGAGTGTCAATTCGCCTACATAACCAGCGAGGGAGAGCAACAGACAACAAATGCTGCAGTTGCTGCTGCTGCTGCTGCTGCTGCAGGTGCTACTGTTGCAGCGAATACAGTTGCCAGCAGCAGCAATGTTAGTGAGGCAAAGCGGCTGAAGCAGGAATGAGTGGAGAAATGTCTGGCTTTATGCATTGTATTAAGTGTTAGAAATATGTAAACTGAAATTATTGTGCTATCTGCCTCTGTGCACTCCCTCCCCTCCCCCCGTAACATCCCAAATTATTTGTGCATTTAAATAGCGAAAAAGAAATGTTTGTATGTATTCGTGTGTTAGGTTAAACTGTAAACATAATCGGATTTTAGATTTTAGACAGTCTGTGCAGCTAAAAGAGAAGAGACCACGGTCCCCATACAGACGCATACTTCAAATATATATAGTACATGCATATGTGCCACACGAGTATATACATATGTATAATTGGCCCCGCATTAAAGTGCAGAACCGTCCAAGCAGCAAGCCAGCCAACGGGCTCAACCATGTTGGGCAGTGTCGGCCTTGTCTGATCTGATTATGTATTCATGGGATACGCTTTAGTTTAAGTATATGTGCTAACTAAGCTACGAGATAATTGTGTTTAAATCTAAGGCAAGGAGAGCGAGTAACGGAGAGGAGGGAATGCAACACACAACAGTTTTGTCTGGTTTCATTGAATACTATTATTATTGTACAGCATAGCGCTCGGCGCATAGAAGCACACGTGGCACGAACAGAAACACAAACACACAATAACTACACACATACATATAATGCATTCTCATACACGCACACACGCACCCACCCACCCGCACACACACACACACACTCGCTGTATAGGATTGTTAAGGAAATATAAGAAAGGACAATGCTCATGTGGAATAAGCTTGCTCAAACTAAATCTAAGTAAACAATAGGCCTTAAATGTGCAAATATCAACACTCAATTAAACCAAAAACAAGAAAAAGACAAAAACAATACATATACCTATATACTATGTACGTTTGCTGTTGATATATATGTATGTGACTATTTGTGTGGTATTTCCTAGAGCATATACAAAGAGAGATAGAGAAATATTTTAACAGAGGCGCTTATTAAAGTATTTTATGCCATTTTAGTGGCTTTTACTCAAGCAGCAAATGCAGTAATAAAACAATATATAACGAAATGCAATGAAATCTAGTCTTGAATGCAAAATCAAATGCTATATGTACTGAATAAAAACCATCAAACCAAGCTCTACACAATTCAAATTCGATTGTACTCAATACCATATTCTTAATACTACTCTTGGTGTATAATTCGAAGTCAAGTTTATTGTGTATATTATCTCTTTTGTACTACTCTGTCCTTTCAACTTGAATTCTGTACGTTTCCCCATATCGTTGTACGACCCACTATCATTAATTATTAAGAACTGAGTTTTAGTATATAGTACTACAATAATCGCAATAAAATGCTTACTGTCATTACTTTACTACATGTGTTACATTCAATTCTATCATATGAATCCCAAACTATGTCAAACGCAAAAGCAGACTATATACTATACTATATATTTAATACGAAATTCATTGCTCAATCTGCTAACACTAGAACTTCAACTTGAGCTTTATTGGTTGTAAAAAACAAAAACAAATACAATTTTAACGAAACTGATTCAACAATTCAAATTTCAATAAAAATCTGAAATAACTATTTATTAATGTGAAATAAAGATGTCTTTAAATTTAATTCATAATCGTTTTCTATATATTCTTAAAAGAGATATATTGGTTTTTTGATGTCAACGCTTGATTAAGTTGCATAGTGAAAGTTCTCCCACTGTCGGTAGCGTTCGACTCCAGCTTATGGAAATTTCTTCTAATTTGAAATCTACTAAATACATATAGTTCTTTCCTATGTACATACTATAAGATACATAACATCATCTCGTTCCAATCGAGTCGTAGCTTGTGAAATAATATCATCGAGATAAACTAAAGATGCACGATCAGCAGTATTTGCTATGCGATGTACATATGTGTGTACATAGTATGTATAAGTATAAATACATATATTATATACATACATAAATACATATCGTGCAGTCAGCGAATCTTGAATTCTGATACGCTCTCTAAGGCAACCATAAACCAACTTGAACTTTATAAACAGTACTTCACAATAATAAAATTGTCAAAATAAATAAATATAATGCTAAAAACATTCGAATTGTGTACATCATCCAGCGAGAATCGGCAGTTATAAAATTGAAACGAGAACTACATCAAGAAGAGAATATATATATGCATATATTCAAGTGACTAGCAAATGTAATACAAATGGAATACTCAATCGCTCAACTTATTTGGATAACCAGACGGTACACCATCAATAAGTTAACCTCCTGGAATTACCTACACATCATACATCTCCAAACTTAATAATTTTTGGCAGTGGCACCGATATAAGTATGTGCACCATTACCCAGTGGCTTAAATGCGACCCACAAAGTTCCATTTGTGGGCCACACTTTGGTGCTCCCTCGGTCCGAAAATGACCCACGACTCGCATTACTTTTACATTGACATGGCCGCGTTTGAGTCTATAGCGGGGTTATGCGGAGAGAGCATCACACATAGGCGTGTGTGTTCGTGTGTACCTCAGTTATAGCGTAATTTTTAGAACAAACAGCGAAAATGCAGCATAAATGCAAAATGACTTAGTTGTTTTTTATTCATTTTTAATTTTTATTTTATGTTTTTTGTTTTTTTTTTTCTTTTTTTGGTTTCAATTGTGTTGTACATATTGATTGATTTTCTAACAACTCTATACAAAAATTGTTATTTTATAAGAATGTACATAAGATTTATTACATAAAGTAATGCTATATTACAAAATATTAATAATAAATTTAATAACCAAATGGGCAACAGAAAAAGTTAAGCCTACCATATGAAATAAAAAATATATAGCTAATTCAAATATTGATGGATTAAAGAAATAATAAATATTCGATTTCGTTTCGTTTCGACTTGTTTTATCTGAAATGTAATTTGAGCAATGGAAAATAATGCTTTATTCACAGTATTTGCATTAGTTATTGTGGTGATTCCTATTTTAGCTTAGTTGAAGTAAATGTATATAATCTAGAAACTGTTTGTACTTTGTATGTAAATCTGAGGTTCTGTTTACGCCCAAGTAAACTGAGTCCTGAATGTTCGTCATATTCTGTACTTGTATACAATTCTTTAAAGTCTTTTAGTTTAATTACAGATATAATAGTTAATCTGACAATTCGTTTGGAATATACACACATATGTACACACACATGTGTGCAGTTAGTAGTGTTTGCAAATGCTATTTCATCAATCTTGTTGTTGCAATAAACATAAATCTCATTTACAGCTAAAAATAGTATACAAAGTTTGACGTAAAAAATATTTACATGTTTGTCCGTATATAGTATATATATTCTTCAAAAAGTTAATTGACTTTATTCTCAATCGTTAATTGGATATTTATATATCTGCCTATGTATATGTATATGTATATTCGATATTCGCTTATACCAATTTCTGTCAATTGAATACTGGACCGGCAAGTTTTGGGTGGTTGTGGTTGTTGTTCCTTTTATATCTCTCATATAAGATAGTTCGCAGAAAATGCTAATTAAATGCCATTATTCTATGTACACAGTGCAACAAGTTTGGAAATATAAACGTTGTGTGTGTTCAACATTTCGTTGTCGATAATAGTTAAACGCTACGCTTAAACATATACTATATTTTATACATTTATATTCAATTCATCTGGAAAACAATCGTCCCTTTTGTAAATTACACACAACATAGATTAGTATATAATATTGTTTTCATCAGAGATCAGATTAAAACGTTCGGCAATATAGTCACGATTTGGAAAACTCAAGATATTTTCTCATCGATTACATTACTTATATCGTATGCTCCTCCATCGGGAATCAACACACACATTTGAAAGACATTGCTGCATTTGTTAGCGACTAAATTGAATACACACACATATATTCAACCTACACACTTAATTTGGTATTTGAAAACATAATAGAACAATATTCGACAGTTGTGTACACACGGAAATTAACTTACGACATATTAAGTGTTTTAAGCGTAACTGACGGCTAATAGCTAAACGTAAACTTAAGCACTTAGTGTGCGAATTGGTTGTCTATTTATATGATGCGGTTAACCAACGGCATCTTGCGACGATTATATGTGGGCAACTGCTGCTGTATCACCTTCACCTTCTGGCCGTACTGCTGCTCCAGCTCACCGGCGGGACCGATGGCATAGTTGATGTCGAGGCGTGCTCGTTTGGGTGACTGATAGCCATCGTTGGCATTCAAATCGGCAGGATTCAGTTCAATGATATCTGGTGCACTGCCATTGGCAATGGCATCACGCACAGCCTGCTTGTCGTCCTCAATGTCGATGGCATCGTACAGGTCATCAACCTGGACAAAATTCACATTTAGCCAAGCTATGAGATTCTCTTTGTGCCACAACTCACCTCATCAATGTCAAAGTCTGCTTCCTTCTGGCCAAGCAGCAGATGGTGACGATTGGCTGATACGCGATTTCGATTGATCTGATCGTACTCGTTCAATAGCTGCTCGTCCTGCACATGATCTTCATCCTCGCTGTTAGGCCATCTATAAATGTGAAACATTTGTTATCTACAAATTCTTCCATCAGCACAATATGTATAATCTACTTACTCGGCATCATCGTTATCTTCCTCCTCAACAAGCATGGCATCGATAAGGGTATCGTCGTAATCCTGTTCCTCCAGATCGGATGATTCCTCGATCTCCGACTGTGAGTCCATTTCCACATCTGAATCTGCCGAGCCGTGCTTCATTTCGCCACGTTCCAATGACTCCAGATGCTCGGGATAGACCATGGCGCCACGTATGGCACCTGGATCCTTGCGTGACCACTTTTGCACCTCCTCATCCATCTTGCAGATGCGTTCCGGATTCATGGCCCAACGACAGCCTTTGCGCTGATTCCCATTCGTTGCGGGTCGTTCGATTTTCTCAAAGCACTTGTTCAGCGACAAGTTGTGACGAACACTGTTCTTCCAGCCACTAGGCGCGTTCTCAAAGTACGGAAAGTGCTGACACAGGAAACTATAGATTTCCGAGACGGGCAGAGAACCGGCACGGGAATTCTTCAGCGCCAGCGCAATGAGGCACGAATAGGAATACGCAGGCTTCGGGAACACATTGCTTATGACCGCTGGTGCCTTCATCTTTTGCTGCAGCGCCTTACTGCTGGCAGTAAAGGAGAGCGGCGATGATGACGTGGCAGCACGTCCAGCTGTCGCAGAAGATGACGTGGACGTGGACGTGGATGAGGGTGAAGCCATGCTGTTCTGCAGCTGCATCTGATGATGGGGAGAGTTTGCCGCCGAGGCAATGCTCTTCGGTGTATTCCCACTGCGCTTGGACACGGCTCCAGCATGTAGCGTGGTCATGTTCTGCAATGGACTCGCCTCACGATCCCGCTTGAGCAATATGTTGCCATTCGGGGTGAGTGGTGCACCGTTGACCGACTTGGCAGTCGTTTGTTGCTTCAGTTTATTGTAGGTGGCGCTGTTGGCAAATGTCAGGCCACCGATGCCAGGACCCAGTTTAATGGTATTGGTTGCGCCACCCGTGGACAACAGACTGTTGCCTTTGGGTGTGAGTTTGGTCTCCTCCAGGCATGTGGTTGTGTTCTGCACTTTACGCATTTCAGTGCCAAGATCCTTGCGCACAGCATCCAGGGCGGGTGAGTTGCGTCGTTGCAGCAATGAATTGGTTGCCATAGTTGCTGGCACTGAGGTGGTGCCACCACTAATTCCGGCCGTCGATGAAATGGGCAGTGCCGACATCTGCTTGGGAATGTGTGCCATAACCTGCTCCCGACGCATTGAGCCAGCACTCACCTTCATCTGTGCAGGGGAGAAGGTTAAGTGTGACTTGTGCGGGTCGCATGGTGATGCTGGGGGCGCCGCTGCACTACACGCTGCTGTGCTCTGCATGCTCGATCCAGATCCACGCATCTTCTGTGGTGAGCCAGCCGAGGAACCGAAGAGCGAAGCAAAGCCAGAGTTGGAGTTTATCAGTGGCATCACAGATATGGGATTCACACATGCCCCAACGTCCGCGTAGTAATCTGATGTTGACCAAAAACTGGCACACGATCCCATCCACTTGGCCGTTGGTGAGGCATGCAACGCGCTGCTTGCCAATATATTGGCATTGGCATTATGCGTCGATGTCGATGTCGATGATGATGATGATATTGGATTATTGTTATTGTTGTTGTTGCTGTTGTTGATGGCCGAAATGGTCTCCAGTGCGTGATCCAGCGATGTCATGTCGTTCGAGCTGCCCACAACATTCGCGATCTCCGCCCGTATGTCAACGTCCAGCATATCCTGCATGGAGTCGGACACATAGAAATCCAGTGAAGGTCCGGCAGCGTCCTGGAAGGGAGACAAAAAAGACATGGTTAATCAAGTATAAGTCGAGTAACTATCAAGTATTATAATATTTTATCAAGGTAAACATTATATATTATACAATAATATACTTAATACATAACTCAACTTTAAGTAGATTCAGGTAAGAGGTGAAGCCTATCAAGAGTAGACGAAGATCATGCCAAAAAGAACCATATCAGGTAACAGTTTCTCAGAATTTCAGTCGGGGCCAACGGTCTGTTTTTTAATGCATTTTTTATTTAAATCTTAATTTTGTAATTATGTATTACAGTCGAACTTCTCTATAGTGAACTTCTATACTATAATGAATTGATTTCAAACACACAAGATTTTCGTTCCAATTTGATTTCAAAAAATATAATTTCTATATAATGAAGTTTCTATATAATGAAGTGATTTTCTGGTCCCGTCAAGATTCATTATAGGGAAGTTCGACTGTATTTATTTATGAGGGTTATTTTCAAGGAATTCTGTGCCATCACCCTCCCTTTGGTTGGCCCAAAAGGCACGGCAATATGACTGATTGAATCTTTTCCAGCTTCTTATAAAACAAGAGATAATTCCCATCTGAACAGACTATGTAACCGCAATGACAAGGCAAATTATATAAAGTTACTGCTGAGTTAGCGAAAGTATAGTATAGAAAGTATTCACACATGAATCTCAAAATGTATCTTCATGCTGATATCTTAGACAATAACAACCAAATCCATATAGAATACAATGCATACACTTATGTTTATACATATGTACATATGTGTGTGTAAAAAACTTTTCCTTTTTTCTACGTGCAGCAACAACTGCAACAACAGCCAAGAAGACCAGGTCCCTAACGACCAAACTGATGATGATGATTATGGGAAATAAGCAGGAGCAATCTGAAAACCAGTTTATGATGCAAGGCACGCAGACAGCAATGTTGTCTACAGGCTGCACATATAGCACACACTACAGGCTATGTATGTATTTATGTATGTATGAATGTATGTATGTGTACAGTCGAGTTCAGTTAATACTGGCACTCAGTATTCAGCTAATAAGAGAGCATCCTTCATAAACATATACTTCATATATTTATTTGTAAATAAAAAACTTTTTTTACTATATTTCAAACAAAGAATTTTGTATACTATGAAAACAAGTTAGGGTTAAGCAAATTCATTTTTAATTTAGTCATTTCTTGTGCTTCTCATTAAATTTCTCGCAGTGTTGCCAATATTGTGGCCTCTACTGTAAAACTGAATATGTATGTATGTATGTATGTAGTATGTGTAATGGGCTCTCCCGCCAACGGCGCCAACTGATGTCCGGCAACAACAACAAAACATACAAGCATACAACATGAAGTGTATGGCATGTATGTATGTATGTAACTGCAGCTGAAATGAAGACACGGTTACATGCACATCCATACACACACACACACACACACATACTATATGCCTGAAGAACAAGGAGAAGGCCATCATCTTAAACCGGATATCAGAAAAACTGAAAGTTACTCAAGTTGCAGACTATACGCACACATACATACGTACATACATATGTACATCGGCAACTTAAAGCACAAACATCAAATGTACATTCCTACACATCCTGCATTGAGATGACTCAGACTCAGATCAGTAAAACTCATGATGAAACATACATATGTACTATATATGTATCGATGTAAGTAAGAATGTATGTACTTTGTACTTATACATATAAGTACATATGTATGTATATGTATCTATGTATGTCCAGTCATACATACAAATTGTTTCATTTTAAAGCATATTCTCACATTTGTTTACGATAAGTCCAGTACTAAAACCAACCACCATCGCAATGTTGCAGAGCTAAAAATGTTGCAGACACATGTTGCCGGGCAAAGCAAGAAGGGTGCCCACTGTTGCCGTTTGAAAATTTAAAAGTGAACCTAACCTAAAAAATTACCAATGGCTAGAAAAACCCCAAATTCATATTCCATAAATAATATGTAAAGAATACAACATCAATATAAACAAAAATAATTTTATATAACGATAAATTCTGTAATAAATTTATTTTCATTTGAATTTTCGACTCTCTGTTAATTAACACTCTGTTAATTAACAGCAAATGAAGTTGGCTGCGTACATAAAATGTAAATTTGTTCGATTGCAACCCGGTCGGAGAGCAGCGGTGCGCTCATGACATCCTTCATGCCCGCGAGCCGAAGGGGCCCCATAGAGTTGTTGTTGCACGCAGCAGAGATGGTAATAAAGCGTGTTGCATTAATACCACCAGCGAAACGTTGCCGAGCCACAATTGTTGCAGACACATGTTGCCGGGCAAGAGAAGCAGCCGCTTAAAAACGCCATCAACGACACAAGGGGAAATATACATACAATATGTTTATGCAGCAATATGTATGCGTGTGTGTGTGTGTGTGTGTGTAGAAACGTTCATTGAAAAACGAAAAGGAATTATAAAGCCGTGCCATAAACAACAACACGAGCAGGCGCTGGCAACACAGCAATGTGAACAGGGAAGCAATATAAATACAGCATGTCTGTGTGCGTTTGGTTGTGTGTGTGCATGTAGGGCAGGGCTGCATTCTCTACGGGCGACACTGGACATTTTATGGGCGCCCAGCAATAGAGGGCGCATTAAAATAATTTCATAGTTTGGTTGTGTAATACATTAAACAAATGAGAAACTATTTTTTATGTAATAAATTATTTATTAATTTATTTATTAATTATACAGAAAAGAAATTCAATAAATCTTTGTAACCGATTATGCAGCAATATATGTAGTAGATATAGGATTTTTTCAACAGAATTGCGAAACCATTAACAAGCCTTTTTGATACACTTCTCCCATAGATTTTAGAAATCCCTGCAAATATCTTTCAACATAAAATTTACTTACAAAATATCAATACCAATATATATATGTACATATATATGAATGTAATTGAGAATTTGTGGGCCATTTTGGACACAAAAATAAGGGAACGATCAATTTCCAATAAAAATTATCTCAAGACGGCTCTTATAGAGGAGTGGGCAAAATTATCCTCGGAAACCACTCAAAAATTGGTGGATTCCATGCCAAATCGGCTCAAAGCTGTTATAGACCAAAAGGGGTACCATATCAAATATTAAAAAAAGTAACTTCTCCATTAATTTGTTTTTTTATCGAGCCTAAAAGTGCCTGGACCAAATTAGCTGTAACTTGAATAATCGTTGTTTTTTAAGTTATTACGTTACCATTTAAAATAAACTTATGCTAGAAATAAACTGCTGAACTATTATAAATCATTAAATACATCTTTATAATTTAATTTAAATTAAATCGATATCACTTTCTACTCAGGAGATATACCGTTTTTAAATTAGAATAGAATATAGAATAGAATAGATTATTAGGTGGACCAGTTAAGCTGTTGCCCACTGTAGATTGCTGCCAAATGAAAAAAGCATTTACGAAGCCCCTCAAGAGAACCCACTACGGACCTGGGCAGCAAACAGCTACAGCGACGTCGCCGTCGACGTCAACGTCTGTTTCATGTTAAAGCGGCTGAAAAGAGAAACCAAACAGAGAGAAGAAAAAAACCCTGCTCTTTGTGGTGGAAACATAGAACATCGAACGAACAGCAGCAGCGGCGGCAACAGCAGTATTTTCTGTTCAGTTCAGTTCACAGTACAGTTGGCAACAAAACATTCTGCAAATTGAAACATCAACAACAGAGTTGAACTGAGAACCGAGAACTGAAACTGAACGTCTGAGCGAGCGCTCCGTCTGGCTGAGTAGTGAGTACGTTTTATGCTGTTGCTGTTGTTGCGCACAGACTTGATGTTGCTACGGAAAAAGGGTAGTAGGTAGTAGGCGAGCGCAATTTAGGAGTAGATACGTATGCATGGAGTGTAGTACATACATACCTATTGTGTGTATTATTAGGCGCAAGTTTACAGTTGGGCAACACTAAAAAAAATTAAAGGAGCACGCGCCTGTTACTTTCAATGTAAAAAGGGAAAAGGGAACAGGGGAAAGGGCAATGTTAGCGTGTCCTTGGACAAATTCCAACTCGTTGACCCGCCCCTGGGTCATGTCTGCGGCGGCTAAAAGAAAAATCGATAAGCGCTGAGCCGACGGGAATGATGATAAGTTACATAATTTAGCAGGATATCATAAATAATTGCCAGCCGGCAGCCGGTCTATACAGTTTGCACACTTTTTATCAGTCCCAAAAATGTTGTTTGATTCACCAACACACACACACACACACACACACACCTAGCTGAGGTCCTTCGTATTTACATATAGAGTATTTATGTGCTGTACATTTTATCAAGTTTTCGTATTGCTGTGAGCATCCTGCACCTTGTGTAAGTGCCACTGACTTTGCCTTTCCTGTTGCATGCCACACAACAGTGGAGAAGCAGGTGTTGCACATTGCTTGAGCGTTGCCTGCTGCTGCAACTTGCTACAACTCTTAAACTGAGAGCGAGAGACTTTCCATTCAGACTTCTATTTCAATTTAAGTTTCAAGCGATTTGCGCCTTTATCGAATTCTGTTTTTTGTTTTTTACTCAGATAAAAAACACTTGTGCACACAATGTGCGCGCATAAATATGTATTATTATTCCCCGTGGATTACTTAAAATATTCATTCAATATTATTCCCTTCATTCACAATTTAGTTTCTTATCTGGAATTTTGAGTGCGTACTTGAATAATTTACAACTTCCGATATAATTCCGAATTGAATGCAGATATTCGAGCTACAAGAAGGTATGTATGTACATACATATGTAGTAATTTATGTACATACATATGTAATAATTATGTATAATTGTAAGATATAATTCAATATTGACTGTAGATACTCAAGCTACAAGAAGGTATGTACATACCTATGTAATAATTTATGTACATACATACATATGTAATAATTTATGTATGTACAACAGTGTAAAGTAGTGTAAGTATATGTAAATAAATATGGATAAATTCATAATTCAGTATCTATAGTATAGATATAATTCAGTATTGACTGCAGATACTCAAGCAACAAGAAGGTATGTACATACATACATATGTAATAATTTATGTATGTACATACATCAGTTTTTAAGTATATGTACGTAAATTTGCATAAATATATACTATATAGTATAGATATAATTTAGTATTGAATGCAGATAAGGTAATAGAAGAAAGCATGTACATACATACTATGTAATGATGTATGTACATCAGTTTTTAAGTATAAATAAATTTACATAAATATAGTATCTATAGTATAGATATAAGTCAGAATTGACTGCAGATACTCAAGTAAGAAGAAGGTATGTACATACATATGTAATAATTTATGTACATACATACATATGTAATAATTTATGCATGTACGTACATCAGTTTTTAAGTATATGTAAATAAATTTGCATAAATTCATAATTCAGTATATATAGTATATGTAGATATAACTCAGTATTCACTGCAGATACTCAAGCTACAAGAAGGTATGTACATACATACATGTATGTAATATGTGTACATACATCAGTTTTTAAGTATAAATAAATTTGCATAAATATCGTATACATAGTATAGTAGTATATAGTAGTAAAGTATAGATAGTAGATAATAAATACAGATTAGACACATATTATGTTTATTAATTTTGAATTTTAATTCAATCTTTTCTTTTCTTAGTGTGAATAAAAAAATTTAAATTAAATCAAGCAAATAAAAGACCACAAATTCAATATTAGATACCAGTATTTTTCAGAACTAAATTATACATCCATATGTACACTTAAACACACTAATGTACGTATGTATCTGTGTATCTATGAGTCAGTTGAATGATGGAATGATTAAGGGTTTTACTCCCTTTTCGTGTGCTTCGATTGCCGTATTTCAATTACTAGCGTATGTGTGTGTGTGTATATATGTGTGTGTTCCGATAACCTTTTGCCAGACAGACGTACCAGGCAAATAGAGCAGGCAGGCAGCTGCAATTTGGAAAACTCGGGGGTTGTTGTTGCTCTCGTCGTCGCTAAGAGGCAAACAGACAAAGATACTTATATGTGTGTATGTACGAATGTACATATGTATGTATGCAAGTATCTGTGTGGGCACGTTGCACATACATACACACAAATTTAATTATTTGCTGGACTGTAGTAAATATGTGTGTGAGGTGCAACATTTTCCAAACGGAAAGGAAACTTCCTGCTGCCAATTAGTTTTACTTATAGAATACCTAACACCTGCATGTACATACTACACACATACCCATAAATGTGTGTACATTCACACACACTTACATAGCTTCCTTATCCTGGAAAATGCAAAAATGTGATAAAATAAAAATACATTTAACAGGCTGACAAGACTGATAGCAAGCAAACTGACATAGGCTGCTCAACTAGTTAGAGTCAGGGTTCGATAACTACTCCAGAGGGGTTAAAGTTTACGGAACGTTGGAGTAGCAATCGGTTCGCATAACTGACTGAAATAATATATGTAGTAGCATGTATTAGTTTTTGCTTTAAAAATTACGTTTTACAATGCCTATTGATATATAGTTGTGTGAATGTTGATCGATCATAAATATATTTTTTATTACATTCCAAAGATTTACTAGGATACTCTCCTATTCTTGTTAAATTAAAAAAAAAAAAAACACTAGGTTCTGGGTGAAAAAGGGAATTTACTTGAATAGTATAATAATGGAATATGCTAGGGTATCGTATAAGGTATAAGCGGGTAGCTGTATATGAAGGATCAATCAATTAAACAACAAGAAAAATTATTCATTTAAAAAGTTTTAAGATTTTTTCATTAAGATTTCTTGAAAATTCACTTAATTTTTAAACAAACAGCCATTTTGAAGGATATCTGTAAATGTATTTTAAAATATGTACTTAAATTTGTAGTAAATTCAAAATATGTAAAAAATGAGTAATTTTATTAATTTAAGTTTAATTTTATGTCGTTCAGAAAAAGAAAATATATAAAAATAAATAATCGCTTTTTGTAAAAATCATATATTGGTATAGTGTTATACCATATTTATAAAGAATACAATATTTGTTTCATGCGGATAATTGGTTTAGGATTTATTAACAAATTTGCGCTTTGTAAAATTTGAACATATTCAGCGGATTGCCAGTGTATAATAGTATGTTCCTAAATTTGTGTGTTTAACGTTTAGTTAATGTATACCAAATATATAGAATTTCTCAATAAAATATAGATTTTTCGCATAATTATTAATATCTAGTAGACTAGTTTAGTGTCTAGTTATTATAATTAAATTTGCGCTTTGAAAATTATTAAAATTCAATTCATATATGTTAAAACACAACAAAAATGGTGTAAATCGTTTAAGTTAAGTAAATTTGATTGCGAAAACACAATAAGCTCGTTTATATTATTTTTTCCATAACTGTATTCAGCGGATAGATAGTGTATGATGTTCCTAAATTTCTGTATTATCCTAGAGTTAATTTATATCAAATACATCGAAATTCGAAATATAATATCGATGTTTCACACAATTTCTAGTAGTCTAGTCTAGTGCCTAGTTTATATTCTCGCAATTTTAAATGCTATGCAGGTGATTTTCTTTTCGACAAAAATGCTGTTCCGAATTTCGATTTATCGATTTCGTTTTGCTTCGTTTTCAACCTTATTCCAGTGAAATAAAAACATTTGCTGTATTCACACACAAAAAGAAAGTCCTTATTAGTCCCCTTATTATTATTTTAAATTTGCATTACTATAAAAACGAAACTCAAACTGAACCGAAAATAAAAACTCCAATTTATAAATTAAGCAGATTTACGAAGATTTCGTTTTTGTGTGGGAATGAGAACAGTCCGGAAAGGTTTATTTCATGCAAGGGGTTATCAGCTGCATCCCAACTGCCTTATCTGTTGGCTGGAATGCACATCTGATATACTACACTAATTACAGGGTATATATACTATATACTATACTAATTACAGGGTATATATACTACGTGAAGAGTATTTCAATTGCTGCTCCTTTTCCCCCAGGACAGCTGCTGCTCTTGCTGCTGCATTTGATGACCTTTTAAAGTTGTGCAACGAGGCACAGCCATATGTGTGTGTAAATACACACGCACACACACACGCACACACACATTCATAGTCAGCCACATCCTTGGCGCATTTCATGGCTCAGAGCGTAGACACTGTCGCCAGGGGTGCAGCAATTCCATGTGTTTTCTTGGGTAATAACATTCCTCGTTTTTTCTGCCTCTTCTCTTTGCCCTTCGCTCCTACCTAGCATCTGCCATGCAATCCACCCTTTGTAGTGCTGCTGTTACCTTAAGGCTGTTACATTTTTCTTCTTTTTCTTCTCCTTTTGCTTCAGCCTCACCTTCTTTCTTTCGTGCAGCTTTCACCTTTAAATCGTAATGGCTTGACACAAATCCCAGGACGAGGACCAGACCAGGTAGACGACCAATTGACAAACAATCCCGGCCATCGGTTTGTGGACTTTACGACTGGCTAATGTCGGTTCCGCTCAGTTATGAGCGCCTATTTGTAAATTACTTTGCGATCCGGGACAATCCAGACTCGGGCAAATGTACATACACACACACATTCTACGCATGTTGAGTGTGCAAAAAAATGAAATGTATTGGAGCTACGGTGGGATCCCAGAGGCACACAACTGTCTCTCCGTAGACAAGCTGCCCATGTGGGGCCGTGAGAAAATCTATACGGCATACAGCTGGGCGCTCATAGTCGAGCAGCAAACGAGAGACCGTCATGTTGCCTCGCAGGGTTGCTCGCTTTTGCCGGGGTGGCAGGGCAGGCAGAGGGGGCAGGGGGGACTTCGCTTAGACTCATTCGTGGGTGTTGCTCATACCACTCACGCTTCACTCACAAATCAAAGTCAAAGTTGCCGGTTCGCGGCACGTTGAACTTTGAAGTTTTTGAGCGAAAAAGCTTTGCATATAAGAGAACCAAGTCAGCGGCAGAGGCAGCGGCAGCGGCAGAGGAGAGCGTAACTTTGGCATTGGCTGGGGCTCTCTTCCCCCAACAACAACAACAACTCGTGTCGACGTAAAAGATAAAAGCAATTCGTTGTGTGTTTGCTTTTCTTTGTTTCACACACGCACAACCACACACACACACACACTCACACACACACACTTGTAGCTGCTGGCATGTGTGAGGTATGTGTGTATGTATGTATGTATGTATGTATGTAGATTTGCAAATTTATACATGTTGCACTTATCAGGCGCACATGGCTGGCCCCAGTTTTGCCGCCTAAGCTGTTCTAGAGGATTCAGAGAGCTCTGTGGGAGGCCAGGACTTTGATTAGTCTCAATAAACATATAATATAATTGTGTATGTATTAGTAAATTCGTATTTATTATGGAGAATTTAAACAGAAATGGTGAAATGATAGAAGAAGGTGAAGAAAATAGAAAATAGTATCAGGTGTAATAGTTGTGTAGATGTTGTGGAGACGGGGCAGGACTCCCTTTGGGAAAAACCGCGAATAATAATTGTGTATGTATGTATGTGTGTGTGTATGTACGTGAGTTGCCAACTAAATAAAACAAAAGCAAGAGGTGAACGCTTGGCCTTCAAAAAGTTTAAATCGCAAAAGCAGAAGCAGAAGATATGCCATAAGAAGAGACAAATCAGCGAAGCAGCAGCTCACAGCAAACTGACAAAAATAATAACACACACACACACACACTCACACTCGTTTATATACACACACATACATAGGTACGTATGTACAAGTTAGGTTTGCTTCTTTTGTTTAGCAATAAATAAAAATAATTACGCTCTCATTATGTGTATAACACACACACAATTAGCAGAATTCTGCTGAGCCAATAACCCTCGTCATTTCCCCAACTCACACTCAAACTCATACTCCAACGAGCAACAGCAACAGCAACATCAGCCCATTCCCCATTCCCCACTCATTCGCCGCTTTTAGTACACACAGCGTGAACCTGGTCTCCACATACGATATCATACCCAAGTTAAGCACCAGTGAATATGAATTGAACTGGCCTAAGGAAGTACACAAGTCATTTGTGCGAATATATACAATTTTGCTTTAGATATTCTAAGAATACCCGGCGGATCTGTTCCGGTTAAGGCCGCTCCAGCGCGCTCCCCTGGCTCCCCGACAACTTGAGAGCGAATTCAAAGCACAATAATCGCAAATGAACACTCACACATGAACAAACTCACTTATAGTATGCATGTGTGTGTGTGTACTACTACTCGTCACGGCGAACAAGCGAATTCAAATTCAAAAATTGTACGTTACGCAGCAAATGCGAATTCACGGCGAAGACGAAGTGAGCGTTGCGAAGCAAATGCAAATTCACGGCGAATTCACTGCGTGATCGTTGCGAGCGAGCGAACAACAAATCAGCCTGTTGATAGGGGCAGCGAAGTCGTTCGTGGGTCATGAAGTGGGGGGGACTGCATTCCGCGAGAAATACGAGGAAATTATAATATACTGTGGAGAGAGCTGCGGAGAGCCGACCGCGCTGCTTTGTCGACTGCGGCGAGACAGAAACGAAACGAACGTTACGAATTTGAATTGAGCGTTAAATGCTGCGCATGCCGTTCAGTCGGTGGTGTGTGTAACCGGCCGGCACAGCAACACATTGTTGTGCCCGTGTGTTGTTTTGCTAAGGCCATATGTGTGTATGCACACACATGGTTAATAAGATAGTGCGGAAATTAATTAGGTACTGCGGGGATATATACTTACAGCATATTTACTGAAGAGCCCCTCGTGTATACTGCTTGAATAATCCTCTAATTCGAACATATTGCCGCCGTTTTGTCAATGAGCCAATTGGTCTAGCATATATGCTTTGTTTTGATCAATTTCCCTTTGCCGTCTTTCTTAATTCCTCTTGGGCGTGTGTGTGTGTGTGTGTGAGTACGAATAAAACCGTTACGTTTTTAATAGCGAGAACTGAAACAACCGTTCATTGATCTACACCTTATTTTCTTTTATTACAATTTTCATACACTAACACATATCATATATTTGAAAATATTTTCTTTTAAATCATTTATTTGGAAGAATATATTTCACTCTGACACCGGCACATTGCTGAGTATGAATCTTTGCTCTCTTGAATCAACCAAAAACATTTGTGGCGAATCGCGTGAAACACGTCCGCTTCGTTCGGCGTTGTTGTTGCATTTGACTGGGTTTTTTTGATATCGACCCGCTACCGATAGTTCGATAAGCCACTATTAATATGAAACCACGGTTGGCGTTTTTTCGCCAAAATTGGCGCTTTTTATGTTGACCGTTTTTGTTTTTAAATTAGCTCATTATGTCAATAAGATTGCTTTGAGCTAGAAAGGGACTTGAGTTAAAATCAATTTTCAGAAATATATAAGATAATTGACGGCATTTGCCCTTGTTGGCTGTAAATTCAGCTTATACAGGCGCGCTTGGCGCCATTATTATTTAGCAATCTACGATTGATACAACATGCTTTGTTTACTATTTTCTAGCGCGGGCAACAATTATTAATTTCGCGCGTAAGCTACAATCTATTTCCGCTAGGTGGCGCTAAATTCGATTCGTTGCTGATGCAACCATGAATGTTTGAGAAAGTCCATCACTATAAAAAAAATCAGTTAGTTTTTAAATTGTGCCACTTTTACCGCCAATCAAGAATAAATTTAAAGAGTAGATTAATTTTGATTATAATTCGTACATTTTCTCGTCACTTAATTAAATTATATGTATTATTTCAATTATATTTAGTAAGAAATGATGCCTTAAACAACTGTTTATAATACTATATATATAATCTTTATATTTAATTGTTGTAGGTTATTTTATTACAGGCATTTTCAGAGAAATGTCAACCGCAAGCAACAAAAGTCAAAGTCAATGAAAATAAGTTGTGTAAACTAATGTAATTAAATTTTATATTTATTTATAACACATTCTCTAATATTCAAATGCAAAATTGAACAAGTGAAAAAATACTGTTTTGAATATTTCTATTGCTCGTTTTGATTTGATTAATGTTTTTAATGAGAGGCATTATAATAAATGTACATACATGCATTGACATTTGCTCTTTAAAATCTCGGTTTGTATTGAAAGAACATAAAAAAAAAATGTAAATGGAACGATTTTGATGTTTGATGATTTCGCGGAAAGCAATATCAGCGGATTTTAAATGTATTGGTATGTAGAATAGAATGAAATTCAAGTGAAGTGATTGCTGTGGAGCCCCCGATAATTACAGTTCCGGTAAGAGTTGATACTGCGGGGTATTCCAAATGTATTCGAGCATTAGCGGACATTAGATTTGGATTCAACGATCCCAAGAGCGGGTCATCCACTTGGTTCGGTTATATTAACCCCAGAATATTTAAATTTTATCATAAAAATATCTGATAAATAAGGGAAATATTGTGAATACTTTTAAATTATTTTGTAGTTAATTTCTTCATGTCATTTTTAACATTATTTCGAATATATTCATAAATTTGAAAACTTCTTTTGAGTTATCAACAGAATATAAATTACACCAACAAAAAAATAAACACCAATGTGGCGCCCAGCACACTTAGCTCAGGCACACACCTTTTTCGCTTTTTTCAAACACCAGTCGCCTGACGAAGTTCTTACATTTTCCGCTAGCTGGCGCCACAGCCATTGTTGAGTTAATAAACTTTAGCTACACATAAAATACAAAAGGGCAGAAATGAATAAATGAAATTAAATAAGCCAATTAATTTCATGAAGCAATAAATTTGCATTTTTTATTTAAATAGAAAAAAACACCTGTTTTGGTATCACGAGTGGCATCCATGTGGTTCGATTTCAGTCTGGTCGCAGAGGTTCGCAGGTTGATGTTGCATACGCAAAAGCCGATGGACCCCAAAGTGTCATTGCGCCAATACAAAATAAAAGCACCACTTTTGGCTCAAAAACGCCAAGCGTGGTAACCGTGAACAGCTGTTTACCGGCCAAGGCGCACATCATTTTACAACTATTTGCGAAATTATAAACAAAAACAACGCCAGCATGACGGAAGTTGAATTTAGCAAAGAGAATTTCTTACTACCTGAAACTAAATATGAATGTGAGTTTTTAATGATTATTGTAATGACATAGTTTGAGACAGTCGCGGTTTTTTACTCCCACAGACTTGGATCATACGGCGGATGTGCAGTGAGTAATTCCGGAAATTGTAGCTAAGTAAAACTATTCCAATCGAATTGCAGGTTACACGGCTGGGGCTCCACGTTATCGGAGGCATTTGAGCAGTGCGGCGTAGCCATGTTTGGCTATATGACGGAACTGGATTACGTTTCGGTGGAATCGTGCTATGAGATCGAGGCCAAGGGCGATGACATTGAAGGATTGCTGTTCCATTTTCTCGACGAGCTGCTCTTCCTGTTCTCGTGCGAACCGTTTTTGGTGTGCAAGAAACTGGAAATCACCAAATTCGATTTGGAGAACTTTGAGATTGTGTGCCGATGCTACGGTGAACCCTTTGAATTGGGCAAACATCCGCAGGGCACCGAGGTGAAGGCAATCACATACTCGGCGATGCAAGTGGTTCAGGACGCGGAACGGAATCACTATGAAGTGTTTGTTATAATTGATATTTGAGTGACGATGCTGACGGGATGCAGACCACAACGTATTAAGGTATTAAATGAGTTTGACATTGTTGTTCTTAGCTTTAGCTGTGTACAAATTTGCATTTATGGTTGCCTTTTATTCACCCCTGTCTCCATTAATCATAAGTGAAATACCCAAAAAAAAAGAAAAAAATGAATGCGCCGAAATTTGCAATCGCCTCAGTTGCAGCCGAGAAACAAAACCAACGAAAGAATCTGATCCGGGGGGTTGGGCTACTACTGAATGACTTTTCAAGACGCATTCAATGTGTGTGTGCGAGTGTGTGTTGCAAATGCAATTAGAGTTCCGTTGCCTTACCCTTTTGGTTTTTGTGAATTTGCAACGTGCTCGTTTCCCAGACAACCCTCTCATAATTCCCAGACTGCAGTTCAATGCACTGTCTCACAAAAAAAACAATTGATTTGGTGTTTGTCTTAACGTCTCAAAAAGTTCAGCAAACCTACATACATATATTATTATTAGTAGTATTAATATACTATTTAAACATAGACATTTCGTTAGCCTATTTAGTTAATTAGTTCGTCCGGTAGGGATCATGTCCCACACATAGACCTGTTGGTCCTTAATGACACCGGTTGTGAAATAGCCCTCGTGTTGGGTCTACGATTGGAGACCAGCTGCCTTGTAGAAACTTATAATCTTCCTTAGCGGTAGCCCCGCCACCTCCTTAATTGAGGTGAACGTTGGTTTCCCTAGGTAACTCATACACATCTGGTTAGTGCTGGGCACCTGCACAGAATGTGCTCCAGTGACTCCGCTTTTCCTGGGGTTAGACATTTCCTGCAGTCATCACTGACCACTAGGCCCATGCGTTTAGCATGGGTTCCCACCATACAGTGTCCAGTTAGTAGCCCTGTGGCCAGTCTGCACTCCTTTCTCGGGAGTGACAGTAGGTAGTTGGCTAGGCGATCAATTGGTTTTACGTTAGCCTATTTAAGTTGATAATCTTTTGAACAGGTGGCAACCATGCTGTGGTGCCAGCTTCTATTTGCTTGCAAATCACAAAACTTTTGACAATTGGAGCTAGTCTGTGCCCTGGCCGTTTGAAATTAAAACGAAATACACCACAACTTAATAAAAAGAACCAACATATGTACATTTTTGCTATAATTTCGATATTTGATTTAAACTAAATCAACAACTTCATACTCATAGTAATTTAACTTATAAAATAGCTTATTATTTATTACTTCAACCAAAAGTGGCAAATGTTGATTCATTCAACAAAATATTCAAACTTAACATATTGGAAAAAATAACAGATTTCCATTGGGGTTTTTACACCACGATAAAATCACCAATTGTGGCAACAGACAACGTTAGCAGCTGTTCGCACAGCTGTTTAACAGCTGTTAAATGTAAACAGAACTGCGCGCCGCTCACGTGTGATGGTGTGTGTGTGTGTATGTTGCGTTCACATGTGTTCGTTTGTGTATGCATTGCATTTAGGAGTTTCAAGTGCTTGTGCACCGATTAAATTGAACATTTTGATACTGATTTAGCTGAGTAGAGTGCATGAGAATTGACAGGTACATTTAAAAAGAGATTTTTTGAATTGTGACAACATTGATGAGCGCAAAAAGCAACGCTGTGTGTACAAGAAAGTGTGTGCAAAAGAACAAACAAAGTATCAAAAGCAAAGCGGGCAATAAAACACGTACAAACGACGACGAATACCAATACCAATACACATACACACAAGTTGCTCATTCCTCGCTGTTTGGTTGAAAGCGTCGCGTTCGCGAGTTTCACACAGAGAATCCGATTTGAAGGGGAAAATACAATAGGAATATTACTTAATGCAGGCGACAGTATTTGCTAACGCTTTTTATTTTAATGTGTTGATGTAAAACAAAGAAAACAATAGTAATTTTAACAGCAGCAGCAACAATACTTGCCCGTAACGTCATCATTGCCGCCGCGGCCACACTTCGCTGCTGTTGCTTTTCAATTCGCTTGTCGTCGTCGTCGTCGTCGCCGTCGTCGCCGTTACCGCCGCTTCACACACACTCTCGTTCATTCTTTCTGCAGCCACCAGTTCTCATGGTGTCGAAGAGGAAGCATTGAAGCACATTTTGCTTTTAATACATTGAACGTTGCATTTTTCGCCAACTGATTGACAAGTGAGCCGCCTCAAACTAGCCGCAATCAATTGGCCAAATTCTAGGCTGCAAATTGAGATCGGAACCAAGTGTGTGGCTCAAGTAAAAGTGTGTGAAAAACGTGGCAGAAAAATCCATAGAGCAACGACAAAAAATGTGGTAGGTATGTATGTTTGTATGTTAGTATTAGAATGTAGAGGCTGCGAAAAATGTGACGGGTGTGCATGTGTGTGTGTGCACGTAAGTACATACATACATATGTGTGTAGTATGTATGTGCGTGGGTGCTGCGCTGGACATTTTCATTTCGAGCACACCCGGTCCATGCCGGACCCAGCGGCCATCGCCGACACAGCTGACGCGCAGCTGCTCGACGCCACCGAAAAGGAGTGCGCGCGGTTTTTTCTTCTCTTCTCTAATGCGCATTTTATATAATAATTCAATTTATACATAAGTTAAATGACTATGACAAATCACAATACAACGTGCATACATAAATAAGGCATATAGTACTCGTGTGTATATATTTACATGTGTGTATGTGCACTAGGTGGCAATACTGGTCTCTGGTCTCGCTGCCCATTCCGCGATCCATCAACCTGCTGGCAGCGCTGTCGCTCTTCGAGTTGTATCTCTCTCTGTGTGTGTGTGTGTGTGCAAGTAACGGCTTTATAGAAATGGACACACAACTCCAATTTATTGCCTGCCTGTCCGGCCAATGCTGATGACGTCACATTTCCAATTTGCCATTTGCAATTCCGATTAGAATTGTTTGTTGTTTATTTTTGCACTATAACAACAACAACAAACGCGGCGAATTATTCTAATTTGATTTACTTTCACATTGTGTTGACCTATTTAAATGAGTTGGCAATACTGGCCCGTGTGGTAACTCTCTTATTTGAGCCGATTGTAGTTAGATGCAAAACAACAAGTAATACATACCTCCGCGTGTGTGTGTGTGTGTGTGTATGTACAGAGCAACGCCCATTTTCTTGTTGCTTATAGTAATTCGTGCATACTTGACCTTGAGAAAGTTGCATGAGTGAAGATCGGTAAAGTGAAATAAAATCAGCAAAGAAAGGCGAATAAATAAATTAAAATAATAATAAAAAAAGAAAACACAAATGAATAAGTCATAAATAAATAACAATAATAAGTAAAAAGAAATAAATAAAAGAAAAGAAAATAGAAATATTATAAATAAAAAATAAAATAGAAATATTATAAATAAAAAAAAAAAATAGAAATATTATAAATAAAAAATAAATAATTAAATAAAAATAATAAATAAAAAGAAATAAGTAAAAAATATTTAATAAAAAAATTAAATAAATATATTAAAAATAATAAGTACAGAAATAGAAATATAATAGATAAATTTAAATACGATAAATACCTAAATATACATATGTACATACATAAATGTTATAGTATAATAAAATTAATAACTAAAATAAAATAATTATTCAATAAGTATTATAATAAATAAATAAAACCAATAACTAAATTGCAATATAATAAATGAATAAAAAATAAATATATTAATAAAAATACTAAATAAATAATTTATCTCGCATATTAAATAATTCATTAATTATTTATTAATTAAAATTGTAGTTTGTCATAATCTGTTGTCGTAAGTCCACTATAAATTTACATGCGGCCATTTTGCTTTCTATTTATTTTCTTCTTGTCTTCGTCCACGCATGTTTAGGTCTTATCAGCATATCAGCATTAACCCAGATATGCTGGCAATGCGGGGCAACAGATTAGTGCGATAAGAGCAGGCTAAGGGAAAAGTCAAACATAGAAAATTCTAAAATTGATTAGCTTATGTAAAGCCCTAGCATTTCTCCGGCTCTTCAACTGGCATTGGCAATCAGCGCTTGCTGTTTTTTAGCTCACCTTTCATTTAATATTGTCGTCTTGGCTGCGGACCGACGTCATCATAGTTTGATGACCTCCAACCGACGGCGGCGTCGACGCTGACGCTGCGTCATCGGTTTTTGGTATTTGCAGTGGTTCTTCTCGTGGTCGCTCAGCGAGTAGGTGGGGTGGGGCAGTCAGTTATAACTCTTACTTGAGTCTGCATATTTTTTTGTTTGGTCACAATTCTTTTGCTGCTGCTGCTGTTGTTGTTGTTGCCACTGCTGCTGCTGCTGTTGGCCTTCAATTCGAACTTCGGGCCCGAATCATTTGCTTGAACCAGTTGCTTGTTTTTACCTGTTCTCTGCAGTATACACACTCTGATTGCTTCTTCTTGCCATTTTGCGCAAAGGCGAAGAACAGCATCAACAATAATACTATAAAAAAATGGTTAGCATGTGTGTATATTATGTGTGAGTGTGTGTGTGTATCTTGAACAAAATCCGATATGTTATTACGGAAGCAGTGATTTGTGCTTTTCATTTTGTTTTCATTTGTTCATCGGCTTACAGTCGTGATATCGCCTTAATGCAATCTACTGCCAGTTGCAGTTGAGTAATAATGTATTTTTCACTTTACAAGCAATGATTTATCACAATAAATAATAAAAATAATAATACTATATAAGTATAATCCCATAACTACCACACTTCCTCTTCCCAAGCACATTCCTGTGTGATTTACTTACTGGGAAACTGATAGGCACCACAGCGTTCTCTCTACGAACTAGCTTTGTTTATAACAAATTCAAACACAAGTCAAACTAATCGAAAATATATCGTTGTTATTTATCGCTCTATTTATCGATAAAATACTCTTTTCATACGGTGCAAATAGCCAAATATCGAGAAAATACAATGAGATTGATTTCAATCAATTTTCCAATTATATTTTAATCGGGAACGACTAGTTATAGTGTTACTTTTTCTCTCTAGGGTTTAATCGTGGTAAATCCACTGTTCATGAGGCAATAATCTGTATTTGAGAATTTAGTTTTCTTGCATAAAGTGAAACAATCAGGCCTGTTCCCATTTACGAATTCGTTCAATCGATTTACGTTTTGAATAAAATGGGCTTTCTAAATTCAATAAATCGTTTTCAAGAATTGAAATTGTTTATTGTACTTAAACACGAAGCTAATCTATTTCGAAATGGACCAAATATGAAGCTAATCGAAACGATGAACTGAAATTTGGAACAGCATTTTTTCAAAAAGGAAATCGATTGAACGATTTACGATTCGTAAATGGGAACAGGCCTGATTGTTTCAATTTATGCAAGAAATGGGAACAGGCCTGAGTATTTTCAATTGTTGTTCCTAATTTACATACAATATATATCTTAATTTAATTATTTGATATATTTTGAATAAGTTCCATAATATTTACAACGGGAAATCAACATTTTATTGTAATTTTCTATAGTTTTAGTGTTATAGCCACATGTTATAGATATTTCACTACTGTTAAACTTTAATCAGCGATTTAGTTCGCTCCCTCAGCTAAGGGAATAGTTCTATTGATCTTGTTCCGAAGAAATCGACACAACGCTAGTACATATGTACATACATACTATACATTCCTACTACGCGCACAAATCTCATGAATGCAGCGATCTGGCAACGTCACTGTGAAGCACCCCTGAGGCGGGCTTGTACAATTTCAAAATTACATTATGACAATTGACAATTAACGAGAAAACAAATGGCGCAACGCACTTGCCGCTGCTTGGCCCTGGACTGATGATATGCATATGTATACTATATAGTGCGAGTACATAACATACTTTAGATCTACCTGTACTTTTACCTGCTAAAGGCTTTCGTATTTTATTTTGATTTCGATATTTCATTCCATTTACACTTTTTATTTTGCTTTTGTTAATTGTAGACTCTGTTTTGTGTCGGCTTTTGGGTCGTGTCGTGTTGTGTGGTGATCGTATCGTATTTGTTTTTATCATGTGTATTTTCTTGTTGTGTTTTTTATGTATTTAGCTGCTGCTGTTGTTGTTGTTGTTGTTGTTGCACTTTTTTATAACCAGGCCGAGGCAAATTCAGTGAGAGACACACTGAGTGTGAGTGTGAGTGCGAGTGTGTGTGCGAGAGCGGGACTGTGCGTGGGGAGAGCGGGAGAGTGGTATGTTGTGCCCCCCGCCCACCATCCCAGGCGGACAAAACGCATGAAAATACTTAAGCGAAACGAGTTAAAAACGATTTCATTAATATGTTTTTTGTATTTTTTTGTTGCCTTTTGTTGTTGATTTTGGTCGCTTTGGGTTGCTCGGGTTGCGTTTTTGCTGCTTGCATACCCTCACCATATCGAGCATACCGCATTTCCGCTTCAATTCAACATGTATCGATAGTTTGTTCATCGATTCAACGAGCACCCTTAGTTCCCGAAGCAGTCTCCCTAAAAGTATGCTATAAAATAATTGTGCTAAAGGACAATCTTCAATCTACTAAAGGCGGTCTTGCCCTTAATAAGTTGAGCATTTGACTTATAATGTAAATAAAATATATAGTAAACGTAATATTTCACAAGGAAAATAATATTAAATATATTATTATTAAATATGCAATGTGTGTAAAGTTATGCGTAATTATTCCGAATAACAAAATCCAAGATTTTTCTGTTCATATTTAATGCTACTCTAGTGCTGTGACTTTTATTTTATTTATTGAAATATATCAAAGTTCCAATTTAAGTTTAAATCAATTAATTAATAGACAAGTAAAGGTCATTATTATTTAAATATTTATTATTAAAATTAATTGGGGGATTTTTGCTAGCTCGAGGTCCATATTACAGCATAAAAAAGAAAAACTGAGTTTTTAATTTAGTTTAGCCGATATATTTCGATCGCTAAATACTAAATTAAAATCCCCCAATTAACAATAGAAAGGTCAATAATTCAAGAATTATTATTAAAATTATATAATATCAAAATTTATGAAAATAATGATTATAAAAAAATCTAAACTGATTTTAACTTCTACAATTTATTAGTTTTATTTTATTTTAAAAAATAAATAAATAAATAAAAGAAAACTAAATTAAAAATATCAAATTAATATTAACTTCCACAATAAATTAATTTAAATTAAAAATTCATTTAAATGTAATTATTGAAAGCAAATAAAAATAATTTTTCTTAATTTCTACTTTATAAATTATTATTTATTTTCTTTATTATCAAAAAATAATTAAATAAAACTAATTGAAAAATATCAAATTAATATTAACTTCAACAATTAATTGATTTAAATTAAAAATTCATTTAAATTTAATTATCGAAAACAAATAAAAATATTTTTACTTAATTTCAACTTTATTAACTATTTTCTTTATTATCAAAAAATAATTAAATATGATTATTAAACAGTTTCGAAATTATTTTGAATGCCTATATTAAAAATAAACTGAATAAATTATTAAAAATAAATTAAAAGATTATAAACTAATACTAGTATAACAGTTAACTTACAGCATGTATTTCTACATAGTAAATGTTTTAATTATTTGTAAATTGGAATTTCTTCTGTAAACATTTGTTGAATGTAAAAGAATGAATGTAAAAAAGAGTATGTGCAGTGCGTTGGGCTTTTAAAAGCTCTCAACTGCTGCTGCTCGATGGCTGTTCATTTGGTGTTGCTGTTGTTGTACACACTGTTCGCTGGCTTGGCTATTTTTAAAATGCGCGAAAGCAACAAGAAGAAAAACGCGAAGCAGCAACTCAGCGACAACAGCAGCAGCAGCAGCGACGCCATCATTGTTGCTATTGCTGCTGCTGCTGCTGCTGCTGCGTTCGCCGCATAAGAAATGTGGAATATGGAATATTTCAGAGCGCTGCGCTCCCACACATGCCACTCACACACACACACACACGACTGTTAACTCCACAATCCATTGCTGTTAATGTTGTTGCTGCTGCTGCGTGCAAATTGGAGCAAAAAGCTTGGAGCTGGCGTCAGCAGCGCTGCTGCAGCGGCGACTACATCGATTTCCTGCTGCAGCCAGTAGACAGCTGAAACGTACGTCAAACGTAGAGGCGGACGGAAAGGACAAGGGACGGACGGACAGACGCAGACATGCCCATTGTATGACAACTTATTTGTTGTTGCGCTGACGCTGACGTTGACGCTGTGGGTGATGTCGTCACAAAAAACAACAGCAGCAACAAAAAACAAAAAAAAAAACTGATGCTGACAACAAAACAACAACAAACAACATTTTTATACTACCATCAATTGGGTCACACTGGCGTCCGTGCAACTCTTTGCTTTTTGTTGCTCGACTTCGCACTTCATTGATAAAATGATTAATCGTTATGATTAATACATATGTATACATATGTATCTGTATGTACGACTATAGTATGTGTGTGTGTGTGTGTGTTTACTCACATATGCAAAGGAAAACAGCAAATTAGCTTGTTTGTGTGTCACCTAAACGGTGTTGAAGCGTAAAACGGATGTTTAAACGATTTATAAAAATGCTACACCCCTCTCCCCCTCCCCTGCCCAGACTCTCCTCTGCATTTCTTGCTTTTCACACACTATCCCCATCATTCAGTCACATTAAGCAACATTGTGGCGTTGCTGATAAGCCGCAGGCATAGAGAGTTCAACGGAGTTCACACTTGGAGTTCAAAACCTAAATGAATGAAACTGTGAATTAGGCATTTCAATCGGCATCGATGTTGACTATCGATAAATGCAATATATATGACATCCCATAGTGATTTATCGCCTGAAGATATCAGATGTGTATGTCGATAAATCGATAAATAGATTTTTCTGTAAAAAATAGTAAATGAATTTTTATCAAAAATTGCATTTAAGAAAATTATCAATTCTGTGTTTAATTCTACGAGTTAAACCGATAAATAAATCAAAATGTATACATTCAAAAAATCGATGCAATATTAACAAATCTAAACTTTTTTCTGATAGTATACAAATTTATTTTTAATCACATTTAAAGTTATTTTTATTTGAAAAAAAAAAAAAAATTATTACTATAAACAAGATCAACGTTTATTTTCCATTTCTCAGCCAATAAATTTGCTTGTTTGCACAAAAAGGGAATTCCCCTAAATTTGTGATATGAACCCATTTCGCAAAAACTAAATCTGACAAATAAAATTGAAGCCCAAAAAATGTTGAATCGTGCTAAATGGAATAAAATCGTGTAAAATATAATAATAAATCAAAACCGTGTAAAAAAAGACCGTGTAAAAGTAGATTTGGGTGAATTTACATATAACAAAAAAACTCGGAAAGCTACAGTCAGATTCAACCGACAGTAGGAGACCCTGTACTTTCCTTCGCATACACTACAGACTACTGAGAGACGTGGCGTGGAACTGTCAGTTTTTGCAGCGTATTGGGTCTAGAATATTCTCGTGGATCTTCTTCATATATCAAGAGACAGTTATTTTGATTGGAAGTGTGTACAGGTTAAAGTAAAAAAAAAAAATCCCCTTCCAGTATGATGTTGCTACTGGTATTATGTTTGCTGAACTACCTTCATCTCAATGCTACAAATATAGCAAGAGATGCAGGTTCTGAAGTTTCTGGAGAGTGGCAATGATTTTGTGACTCACATGAGGGCATATTCGAAAATGAAGATGACACTTGTATATCTCACATTTTCTGTAGCAGTTGAATCAGTTCCACAGGATTATGTGGCACATTTGAAGACAACCAAACGTATTACTATGAAAATCTAGGATGTCAACGTGCAAAACCAGTGCGTTGTGGAGGAACCACAACGACTTATGTGGACCGTGGACGCTTTTTAGCTTTCTGCTCTGATAAGATGGATGGGGTTTATGTGGATCCAGACGATACAAAATGCAAATACTATATATTTTGTTTCAAAAGACGCGGATCACGAGGAAAATGTGCCACAATTAAAAACATATTTAGACCCTGTACTTTAAAAAAGTACAAAAGGGTCTATTAAGATTGTGCAAGCCCGAAATGTATGTAACAGGCAGAAGGAGGCGTGGCAGACCCTACAAAGTATATATATTCTTGATCAGGACGACGAGCTGAGTCGATCTGGCCATGTCCGTCTGTCCGTCTGTCCGTCCGTCCGTCTGTCCGTCCGTCCGTCTGTCCGTCCGTCCGTCTGTCTGTCCGTCTGTATGAACACCTAGATCTCGTAAACTGTAAGAGCTAGAGACATCATATTTGGCAGTTAGATGCCCCTATAGTGCAAGCAGATCAAGTTTGTTTTAGATTTTTGATACCTGCCCCCCCTCCCCCAAAAACCGCAAAAAACTGCCACACCCACAATTTTAAAGCTACAAACTTGTTTTTTGGCACACGATAATCTTATGATAATCCTTATCTGTGCTGTGAATTGTGGCTCAATCGGATAATTAACACCGGAGATATTCGAGATTAAAGTTTCCGTACTAGGCAAGGGGGAGCAGCGAGCATGCACATACTGCTTGTACATATGTAAGTGTGTATGCGTGGTTGCGTCTGACTTAACGATGTTCGCGTGTGTGTATGTGTGCATTGTTTGCCTTAGCTGCTGAAAAGGAAAGTACAGGGTCTCCTACTGTCGGTTGCATCCGACTGTAGCTTTCCGAGTTTTTTTTATAATAAACTAGGATGTCTAGCTCCAAAACCAATGCGTTGTGATGTAAGCAGATTAAGCTCAAATAATAATGGCCAGCCAACTCTACCAACATGTCATAGGGCAAACCAGGAGTATTGTGAGCGTGAAACAACTGCAGAAGCAAGTACAACAACGACATCAACTGCAGCAACTAGAAAATCTGATGATATGCGACTTCATTTCGATGAAAATGGCAAACCACTTGGAACTACTCCCAAGCGTTACGAGAATCCAAAATTGGTGAACAGTGATAAACGACCCTTGACTCCATTAAAACCGCATAATCGAAAGTATTGTCCAGAAACAAAAGAGCCCGAACTTGATGCTATGGAATATCATGCAAAATTTTGCCGCTTTCATTGCTTTGGGAATTTTAAAAATAAAAGAGACCCCACGTGTAAATCATACATAAGATGCACCGAAGGAAAACACAATATTGAGCAATGTGACAAGGCACAATATTTTGAGGATAAGTCATGTATTCCTGAAAAACCAAAAGATTGTGTATAAAAAATTAATTCTTAGTTTACTACGCACTGTTCACTTGATTTTCATGCACAAGTAAATAGATTCACAAGTAATAAAATGAATTCAAAGTGGATAACCATTACACACTCGCTAACGAACACGCACACATGCACACATATCGCAAAGTCGCACGCAAACCCGCATACGCTCGCGCTGCTCCCCCCTTACATAGTACATACAGGAAATTGAATCTTGAATATCTCCGGTGTTTATTATCCGATTGAGCCACAATTCACAGGACAGATAAAGATTATCATATGCCAAAATACAAGTCTGTATCTTGGGTGTGGCAGTTTTTCGCGGTTTTTGGGGGAGGGGGAGGAGGTATCAAAAATCTAAACAAACTTGATCTGCTTACACTATAGGGGCATCTAACTGCCAAATATGATGTCTCTAGCTCTTACAGTTTCCGAGATCTAGGTGTTCATACAGACGGACAGACAGACGGACATGGCTAGATCGACTCAGCTCGTCGTCCTGATCAAGAATATATATACTTTGTGGGGTCTGCCACGCCTCCTTCTGCCTGTTACATACATTTCGGACTTGCACAATCTTAATAGACCCTTTTGTACTTTTTTAAAGTACAGGGTCTAAATACAGTAGAATCCGGCTATAACGACTCTGTTAAAGCGTCCGTCCGGTTATTGTGACGAAAACTCGATGGCTTGGTTGGTCCCCATACAAACCTATATGAAAGGGACTCCGCTTAGTACGTTTCCGCTTTTAGCGACAAACCGCTTATACAGACGAGATTTTTCACAATTCAACCGGATATTGCGACGTGCCGAAAAAAAATACAGCGAAATAATGCCAAATTTAAGCATCAAACGACGCTGTTAGAAATGTATGTATCTATCAGTGATCGGCACCCTTGCTTGTGTGTGTAGCAGCGACTCTACTCTCTCTTAGTTTTTGTTGTCGCCTTAGCAACGCTGCTGAGAGAAAGAGAGAGAGAGTCGAAGTGCAATACCGACGTCAAACAAATGTTTACAGCGTGCGTGTGCAGACCTCATAGCCTATTCCATGAGATGTCCCGTTATATTTCTAGTTTTTTCTGATTTTTTTCAAGTAAAACTAAATGCGTAAATTCACCAAATGTGAGTTAATGCGCAAAATGCGCCATAGTGAGCTTCTGAATATTGCATATGAATACGACTAAAAACCTATGTTATTGAATTGAATTTATTAAATTTTTTGTTTTGATTAAAAAATCAATTTGTTTTATTTTAAAACCTATTACAAACATGGCAACCCTAAAATAAACAAAAAAAAGTAGGGAAAGCTACAGTCGGACGCAAAGCTACAGTCGGACGCAACCGACAGTAGGAGACCCAGTACTTCGGTTTGCCCTGGGCGTCGGTAACAGCAGCAGCATATATGTATGAACATACTCACATACACATATACATGCACTTTATACATACACACATACACACAAACACATATACATACAATTATTCGCTCAAATACAAACAATAACCAATACTCATACATACATACATACTCACAATCAAAAATCACGCATACGCCCTAGTGGCCGCGTACACTGTGGCTTCCCCCTCCCCCAGCCCACATGCCTAAGTACAGAAAATTGTTTGTCAAATATCTCCGGTGTTTATTATCCGATTGGGCTGCAACTCGCACCAAACATGCAAAGCACCTAAAGCTTTATTCATGCGAAAAAGGGAAACCAGTGACTCTAAAACTGTATATACTAAGAACATTTTTGTAAATTTGAGCGGGGAGGGGGATGAGATATCAAACATTAAAAACATAAACTTGGCCAACCTATGTAATACACGAACCTAACAAAAAAAGAATTACAGTCTCTAGCTCTTATAGTTTGCGAGATCTAGGTGTTCATACAGACAGACAGACAGACGGACAGACAGACAGACGGACATGACTAGATCGACTCAGCTCGTCGTCCTGATCAAGAATATATATACTTTATGGGGTCTGCCACGCCTCCTTCTGCCTGTTACACACAAATGTCATTTGCACAAACCTAATAGACCCTTTTGTACTTTTTTAAAGTACAGGGTCTAAAAAATTTTTTTTTGCTCCTTTTGGTTAATGCGTCTTCCGGGTATAACGACGTAAAATGGTCGGTCCCTTGAAAGTCGCTATAACCGGATTCTACTGTAGTTTTCAATGCTGATTATTATATATGAGAACAGATCGTTGTCTTTTTATACCCTTCAACTCAGATATGTATATATGTAACTGGCAGAATGAGGCGTGGCAGACCCCACAAAGTATATATATTCTTGATCTAGAGACATCATATTTGGCAGTTAGATGCCCCCATAGTGCAAGCAGATCAAGTTTATGTTAGATTTTCGATACCTCCCCCAAAAATCGCGAAAAACCACCACAGCCACAATAAAGATACAAACTTGTGCTTTGGCATACAATAATATTATGATAACCTTTACCTGTGCTGTGAATTGTGGCTCAATCGGATAATAAACACCGAAGATATTCGAGATTAAAGTTTTCGTACTAGGCGAGGGGGAGAAGCGAAGTAATGTATGTAGCTTTTCGAGTTTTTAAACCATATTTTATTAGCGGATTCTTAATAGCTCTTGAGGTTCTTCAAGTGAAAGATATACGTATATAGAATTAAATTACGTATAGAAACATAATTTAAACATTAAAAATCCCATTTCAATCGCCTCACTTTTTGTTGTTGTGAACTTTCATAGAGGCGAAACGCCAATCTAGAAAACCCTACTCATAATTCTCACCTAAATATCCAATGCATATGACATTTTTATGGGTGAGGACTGAAAAAAATAACCACCCCAGGATGATAAGAGAAAATTGATTCGATTTGACTATAAGATGAAGGCAAGAAAGTAGTGAGAAAGTAAAATTGGTAGAGCAAAGATTTAGCCTACAGCTGCCTCAATAAATTATATAGTTTTTGGCTCTGCTCTAATTGCCTAATGCTTATGGAATTATGTAAAACAATATAATGAGCATAAAGGAGAGTCTGAGAAGAGGGCTAAAAACATACGAGTTGGGCAAATCGATTAGGAGTGCAAATTTATGAGACAGTTATGCGTGGCAATTGCAATTGCATCTGTCAGATACAAAGTGAAGTAAGCAGTTGCAGCTGAGAGTCCACACACTGTCAATGGAACAATAGGGAGAGATTGTAGGTAAAATCGCAAAGTCGCTTTTCACTTTTACAGCAGCTGCCTTGCAGTAGCGCTGTTTGCATCATCCTCTGCTCAATGAAAACATTGCAAGACAATTTATTTGACCTTTGGCTTTGCTTCTACTCAGTCTCAGTCTTGGTCTCTGTTTCTCGCTATCCTTTCCCCCTCTCTCCCTCTCTCTGCTGATCGTTTCTAATCCTGTCCATTATATGATTCGTACGTGCTCATAATTTATACCAAACACCTGCGCGGTTCATCCCAGTTTTTCCTTGTAGTTTTTCCTTTTTCTTTTGGCCCAGCACAGCTGCTGTTGTTTCCCTATCGCCTGTTGCCAGTTTCCAGTTGTTGTCCTGCTTCTCTGCCTCTACTTCCTCTTCGTCTTCGTCTTCTGCGGCTTGTCACCGCTGCTTACGGCGTTTTTCTACTCGTAATTAAACATCGCCCCTTGTTGATATCATCATGCATGTTGATAATTTGTACCTTTGCCCCAACACTGTGCAACAGCACAACAGCTGCTCATAGACTGGCTCCAGTTAAGGTGTAGAGAATAATTACCTAAACAAAATAATATTCCATCTAAATGTAAATGCAAAACCTTTCTATTAGAGCGTAAATAAATGAATAATTAAAGAGTTAGTATTTGGGAGTTATGATTTTTAGCCTTCTAAATAAATAAATATTAAGCAATATAAAAATCATAACATGTGTTTATTTTAGACTACTCAAGGTCTTCGTGCAGCAGGAGATCGGACACTGTGAAAAATATATTGTCCCTGAAGGCGGACCCCGATGGGGTTTAAAATATACTGCATCAAAAATCAAACTATGTTTTAATAGAAAAAGACCTAAGGCACAATTAAACACGAAGGCCTTAAGCCGACTAAAGTAAATATATGTTATAATTTTTATATTGATTAATCAGGCCAGTACCCATTTTCGAATTGGTTCATCGATTTGCTTTCTGAAAAAAAAAATGGGGTTACGAATTTCAATTCATCGTTTTCGATTTGCTTCATATTTGGTCCATCTTGAAATAGCTTAGCTTCGTGTATTAGTACACTAAACATTTTCATTTCTTGAAAACGACACATCGCATTTAGGAAGCACATTTTTTAAAAAAGGAAATCGATTGAACGAATTCGAAAATGGGAACAGCCCTGATTATGATTTTTATATCGATTAATATTTAAAATTGAAAAGCAAGTTGTATTTTTTACGAAGTATTTTTTACAAACGATATCGATATTCAAAATATTTGTAATATTTTTCCACTTTTTTATTCAAAATTTAATTTTGTTATCTAATTATTATTTTGAATATTTAAAATTAATGGTTTACTCTCCCAAAATTTTGTTAATGTTTTATTTATTAATTTTTATTGCATTACTTCAATTTTACAATAATTTCCAACACCTGGGCTCTTCACATTGTCATTGCTTTCAGTACATCAGTATAGTTTTCGTTCAGACTATGTATACCCGGAATGTTAAACGGTATAGCGATCAGTTTGCATTTCAGGCTTATGTTATATTTGGATTACTATTTCGAATTGATCTACCCGCTTTATCTACGAAAGAAGGGGCATAAATTGCCTTGACACCCGCACACCATGTGTGTGTGCCACACACTGCCTAACCAGACGCGAGTTGAGCTCAATTCCTGTGTCCTGTTGCCTGCTGCACCGCCACGCTGCTTCTTGGCCACACTTGTTTGCCTTGGCAATTTATTGCCTGTTGCCATTTTATGGCCATCGCCTCCGAGTCGACACACGTTTCGCATTGCTTGATTAGATTATATCCTACACACAGTGCAACGTAGGGAAGGGGGACGAGGAGCTGAGCCGCAAGGCATACGCGCATAACAATCTCTGTTAATATCCTTTACCTTTTGCTCATCATCAATGGCGTCGCTGACGTCGACGTCGGCGGCGACGTTGGCGTTGGCGTCAGTCGCGGCGTTTCGGCACTTGGCGAAGTTCAAAGCCAATTGACTATTTTTACGGCTTAGCTGAGTTTTAGTTGTTATTATTGTGGTTTTAAATGCATTTTTTAGTATACTCTTTCCAACAGATGATCATCTATCTGATCATAGCAGACTTGACAAAATGTTGAAAGAAAAAACCAAACACTGATTCATTTTTGTTATTGTTTTTTATTTTATTTTGTTATTCTTTTATTTTATTAATTTTTTCCGAATTATTTTTTTAATTTTTTTTAAATTTATTTTTATTTTATATTATTTTTTATTATTATTATTTTATTTATTCTGTTACAATTTATAGATCAGTTTAATTACTTAATGATTTTAATTTATGTATATAAATTTAGAGTAAGCTCTAAAAAGTAGGCTAAAGAAAATGATTTTTCCGCAAAGACCTATTTTAATTTAATTATACCAAACACATAAATTTGTTAAAAAAGAAAATAAATATTCAAAATCAATAATAAATAAAATAACAGCATAAAAATTACATAAAATGTTGTGCTAACTGCTCACTGTTAAACCATGTTTACAGCTGTTATTACTTATGGCTCTGTTAACAGTAGCTGGAAAAAGAGTGTATACAAAAGTTGTAGTCGTTGCGGCGCTTTGCGTACACACACACACGCACACACACATACGAAGGCAAACGCATGTATTTAATTTGCCGAAGAGCCGCCGTTGTCGCTGCGTGTGCTCTGCTGCTGCTTCTTCTTCGTCTTCTTCCTCTCTGTAGTTCATGCTGCTTGTAATTGCGAATCGTCTCGCAATGTAATGAAAATTCCATTGCACATTGTGCTTGAACTCGTTTGTTATTGTTATTGTTTTTGTTGTTGCCCAAGTTCGTCACGCTTGTTTTTTGCTTTCCATACGCCTTTTTTTCTGGCGGACAAATTCCAAGAAATCGACAAATGCAAACAAAAGTTAAACTCATTCTGCGACCGAGTCTAGCTTACGGATGGTTATCGATATGCCATCGATACAGGAAAAGTTAATTTTGCTAAAATAAAAACTGATGCAATTTATTGGAATATTTTATTTTACTAACAGAGTTAAATTATGCCACATTTTAATGATATGAACATAGTAAATACATACATTAATAATTATAAATTAAAGATAAGAGCTTTATTGCCTCTCAACATTATAAATTAAATAAGATTTTTTGTTAATTTCTTAAATATATTTCTATAAATTATTCTATTGTTTATATATGCAATTAGTAACAATTAAGAACTTAACATCAACCATTATCGATGTTCGATATTTATTTAGTATTTTCCCCGTTATCGAATATCGATATCCAGCCGATGCCATTCATAGTCGAGCTACAGTAGAGCTGGAATAGAATCGATGGTGGTCACCTTCGATGTTTTCGATAGTTTTCAGATGAAACCATCGATACTATCGATTGTTTCTAAAAAAAAATATTAAAACCAAAATTAGGATACCCCTCGACCATTTCTTATAAAAATAGATAGATTTCGCACACTTAATAAAATTATTGTCTGTAAGTTGTCATTTATTCATTTAATTTATTTTTAGAATATTTAAAAACATACAAATTGACTTTACTTTTTTATTAAAGATCTTTTTTAAACCAATAAGCTGAGGAGTCTGAGGAGTGGTAGCCTCCACGGCTTTTTCTGACACAAACTTCGTCGTAACTGTTTCTCTTTCTGAAATTTTGAAGAACTTTAGCAACTTAAAAAAAAATGCAAAAAAAAAAAAAAATAGAGGGAAACAATTGATGGGGCCCAAAATAATCGATGTTCATCCAAAACCCGAAACAATCGATACAATCGATAGTACCATCGATTCTTTCCAGCTCTAAGCTACAGTGTTAAGTTGGTTGCACACAACATTGCTTTGACCAAAAGTTGGCAGTTCCATAATTAGCCCATGGTCAAAGCAGCGGGAAGGTTAGGTTGTGTACTCCACACAACAATTAAAATCGCATTAGGTTTGTTATTTTTTCTTCACTTCTTGCTGCCTCGCCACGTTTGCTCTGATTAGAAACGGCGACAATGTTATCATTTTCGATGCAAAAGACACCCGCACAGCTGTTAAGGGCAGGGAGAGGGAGGGGCAGCAAAAATGCAAAAGCCTCACAAAACCCGTTTCAGACAGAAACAACAACCACATTGCAACTTTATTGGTGTTGTCTGCCATCGTCTGTCTGCCCCACATGCTTGGGGTCTGTCTCTCGCTCCACATGATTAGCGCTGCAACAGCAGCAGCAACCACAACAACAACAACAGCAGCAACAACAACAGCAAATGAAAAGAAAATTTACAAATTCCATTCATGAAATTTTGCTGCGTTGGCCAACGCCGACGCTGGCGTCGCTGTCGAGCTCCACACAGACAAGGAGCGTCAGAGAGAGAGCACAGCTTAAATGTGCTTTATGTTCTTGTTGTTGCTTTTAATTTCATTTCGCTCTCTGCAACTTGTCGCTCTCAGCAGCCTGCATCTGCATTAGTGCGAGTGTGTGTGTGTGAGTTTGTGTTGATGTCCGTGTGTGGCGCTTGCTCGGGCTTTGGCACTTGCCGGATGTTTTGTTGTTGTGCCGGCTAACTCATGCTCTTGCTGTCGCTCTCTCTCGTTTTGCTTGTGCATGCAGTAAGGGGTGGGGTGAGGGGAACAGCATGGTTGTTGTAGTTGCTGTTGCTGCCGTTGACGAGGCCGTTCTTTGGCCTCCTCTGCTCTGTCTGATGCGTGCGTGCACTGAGTATCACACACACACACACACTGATACTTTTATTATTACATGCATATGTATGCACTGTACGTGTGTATGTGCAAGTGCTTATTGCGTTTTGGTTTATTATGCGGGTGCTAGCAGAGAGACATATGTATGTATGTATGGAGTGAGAGTACTGCGGTCCTGTGGCCTGTGGGCAGCCTCTTCTCAAAGCTCGCAATGTGCATCCGTTTTGCCTGCTTCTTACTTTATTGCGAAAACTGCAATTCATTTGCTTTGTTATTTTTACACATTTTACGAGTTTTGTGTTGTGCGTACAATGTACACCAATTACAACAACAACAACGGCAGAACCAAGCAGAGTCATCATCAGTCGCCGCAAGCAATACTCTCAGCGCATATTTATTACGACGGCGACGGTAGACGACGCCCGACCATACATACATACATATGAATGTGTGTATGTACATACATACCCCTACTCTGCCAGGGCTGTTGCATATACATATGTACATACATACATATATTCTGTGCCCTTTTGCATCGGGTCTCAATTTTCAAACGATTTCAATGGAATTCTGTATGTGCTTGCAGTCGTCGCAGCGCCAAGCCAAAACTTCAGACACGCATCTTAACTGCTCCTCCTACTGCTACACCCCTTCGTATTGCACTATGGTTACACAAAAAAAAAAAAAACATACAGCAGCAGCAGCAACAACAACATGGCGCAGTCTGCGCATATTTGGCTTGCAAAAGTGGGGTTATGTTCGCTGGCGACTGTAGCTTGTGACGCTGTTAATGCCAATGCCTGCTGTTACAGTGTCTGTTAATATTTTATGTCTAATTAATCATTTTAAATGGCGGATTTAAGTGCTGCAACATGTGCATACACTTATCGTAAATTGAGTGCATTTCCAAAGCATAAGCACATGCATGCCCACTGTTAATGTTAACTGCAGCTATGTTAATAACAGCAGTCGAAATTTAAGAGCATTTACGCTTCGACTGTAGACTTTGACTTATGCGTGTGTATGTGTGTGTGCCTGCTCTTTGCTTGATGTTTTTATTTTTTCATGTAGCCGCCGTCGGCTGCATGCGCTGCCGTTGCCTTATTGGTTGTTGTTTACGTTTTGGTGGGCCCTTTTGGAGTTGGCCGACGACGGCGATGTTAACAGCAGCAGCAGCCACAACAACAACAGCAGCAAAGTCTGCGAGCGAGCTTTTCGCCGTGCAAGTTTGTTATCGAAACAACTTTTTCGCCAGTGTATGTGCGTGCGTGTGTACTGTATATTATATACCCAACTGCGTGTATTTATTAAATTGCATTATCGAATTAGATAACTGTAGCCGCACCCAATAAATGAAACCCTCGAACAACTCACTTACTTCCCACGCACTCAGCTGGCGTTGAGCTTGTCTCGTTTTCGTTTTAGCTTCACGTTATAGTATTTCTTTCAGTTTCTTTTTGGCGTTGGCTTATCTTTTTTGCATTCTTTGCATCTTATCTGTTCCACAAGTTTATTGCGGTTTCCCTTCCCTGCTTATTCTTGCTGACTTTACAGGCTTTACAGCTATTGTTGCATTTGTCGCATTTCTGTGGTTTTTTAGCTGCTTTTTGTTTCTCTTTAGCTTCTTCTTTTTTTTTTGTGCGCAAATTCCACTTTTAGGCCCAGGACAGGACAGGACACAACAGCACGCAAGATATCACACTACACACGTCTTTGTGCTTCTTCTTCTTCATCATCCTACTCTACTCGCTGTTGTTGTGCGAATATAATGAATTCCTTCTTTGGGGCTTAACCTCAAATTGGCTTAACTTCATTTATTTCATTTGCAATGCCTGAAATATTTCATTTGCGGTTTTGTCCCCCTTTTTTTTTGCAACTGAATACCGAATTGTTGGTCAGGACGCGAGCCACTGTTAAGCAGGAAAGTTGATCACAAGCTCAAAAGCTTTCCAAAAGCTTCTGTTACGTATAGTTAGAGCGTGTAAATGGGAATATGACAGGTGGAAAAGCTATGCCAATTTTTAACTTTAGTTCTGGGGTTGCCATATTTCCGAAAAGTATAAAAACTCTTTTGTTGAGTGGAATCGTGCAACTAATTGAAGTGAAAATTTAAGTATTGTTTTTGTTCTTAAATGATATTAGCTTATTGTGACTTAAGTCTCGATTCTACGTCTGTCATATTTCGCTAGAGAATCGAATTGTTGTTATTGTTGAGAATTATTTTGTATATAATTTAACTAATGTAGTTATCTAGATTACTTATTGTCGATCTGAAAATACGAATAATCATGCCTGTTCACATTTTCGAATTCGTTCAATCGATTTACGTTCAATCTATTTCGAAATGGACCAAATATGAAGCTAATCGAAAACGATGAATTGAAATTTTGAACCCCATTTTTTCCAAAAAGTAAATCGATTGAACGAATTCGTAAATGGGAACAGGCCAGAATATTAGACTAATGTAAATATAGAAATATTAATGATTGATATGAAAATATATTATAGAATAAGACTATTATACGAAACTATATCACAGAAATAATACTTACATATATTAAATGCAATTAAAATTAGATCTTTTTATTATTATATGATTTCAAAAATACTACGTTAGACTATTGAGAGTTGAGTAGCATATCCAGGATTGCCATTTGTTTGAATACATACTTTGGGGAAAATTATGTCGTACAATTGTATTAAGAAATTTTATTGAATTGAACAAAGATTGAATATAATTTATTGTTATTTATTTATCATGTTAAATATATTGTACTTAAGGAGTACGACTCAGCTTATTTAGAAAATTTTAACTATATTATCAACAATTAAAAATATTAATATTACGGCGTTAGGGTTGCCAGAGCTCTGCAGAATATACTGAAAGATGTGTTGTAGTAGTCGGTAGTATATGAATTAAACTAAATTAGTTTATTGTAAACTAAGTAGCAGCATCAAGGTTGCTAAGTGTTGCAAGTTCAGAATAATAAAATTTAAAAAAATTAGAATTCAATATTTCTTCAGCCTGATTACTAAATGTGTTAAGCTTAACTTTGGCTGAGTTATAGACCACTTTTAACTAACAGTCTGTTGCTGTTATTGCTGCAGTTACACCTCGGCTGCTATTGTTGATAAATTGGCAAAACATAAAACAAAAGCCGTCGCCTGAGCCAGTTTGAACTGAATACGAATCACGCAGTTAAACGGATTCCTAGGTAGGAGTTGAATGGCGGGAGGGGGAGAATGGGGGAGTGTAGTGGCAGCAAAAGCAGGAGCTGCAGCTGGAGCAAGGACAACCTTGAGACTGTTCAATATTCCGCAGCATAATTCGTGGCCAGCTCAATATCACGAGTTTCACGCTCACCAACAAGGCATAGCAGATACTTTTAAAAAAAGAGAAAAAGAAACAGTTGAATCCCCGGTGAAGACTAAGAGCAAAACAACAACGCAACAAAACAATTTCAGATGCTTGGCTGTCGTACTAAAATTACGCCAAATTATGCTGAAAAATGCAATGGGACTCTGTCGGCAGGGGGTGAAAGGGAGGCAGGAAGGGTGTGTGTGTGTGTGTGTGGATCTGGCAACCTGCAACTGCAACTGGAAACAATTGGCGGACTTCACTACACAATTTTAGTTGATTTTTCCCTTTTTAGACCCTGTACTTTAAAAAAGTACAAAAGGGTCTATTAAGTTTGTGCAAATGACATTTGTGTGTAACAGGCAGAAGGAGGCGTGGCAGACCCCACAAAGTATATATATTCTTGATCAGGACGACGAGCTGAGTCGATATAGCCCTGTCTGTCTGTCCGTCTGTCCGTCTGTCTGTCCGTCTGTCTGTCTGTATGAACACCTAGATCTCGGAAACTATAAGAGCTAGAGACTTAATTCTTTTTTTGTTAGGTTCGTGTATTACATAGGCAGGTCAAGTTTATTTCAAATGTTTGAAAAGTCATCCCCCTCCCCCTCAAATTCGCAAAAATATTCCCAGCATGTACAGTTTTAGAGTCACTGTTTTCCTTTTTTGCATGAATAAAGCTTTAGGTGCTCTGAATATTTGGTGCGATTTGCAGCTCAATCGGATAATAAACACCAGAGATATTGGACAAACAATTTTCTGTACTGAGCAGTTGGGTGGGGGAGGGGGAAGCCACAGAGTACGCGGCCACTAGGGCGTATGCGTGATTTTTGATTGTGAGTATGAATGCCTGTATGAGTTTTGGGTATTGTTTGTATTTGCGCGTATATTTGTATTTATAAGTGTATGTGTGTATGTATAAGTGCATGTGTATGTGTATGTGAGTATGTTCATATATACTGCTGCTGTTATCGACGTCCAGGGCAAACCAAAGTACAGGGTCTCCTACTGTCGGTTGCGTCCGACTGTAGCTTTGCGTCCGACTGTAGCTTTCCCTACTTTTTTTTTTGTTTTTATTGTTGTTGCTGGGAAGCCATAGAGCTGGTGCTGCCGCTCTGCTGCTGTTGTTATTGTTGCACAGTTGCCATTGGCTGCCTCGGAATGCCCTACGCTTCTTATCGGCCATGCAACATCTAGTACTACGCGTAGTTTTTGGAGCATGCGCAAAAGGACAAACCAACACAGGGGAGCGGCTGCAGGTGTGGGAGGAGATGGGAGAAGGACACAGTCACAGCCAGAGCATGAAATATTTTGAACGCTCCAATGCATGTTGGTTCACACATACTGATTTATACATACATATGTGTGGCATATATATCTATATATTTATTGCATTTTAATGTGCCTCTGCAATGGCATTTAATTGGCATTGTTGCTGCACATTGGTGCCAAATTCATCAACTCTATTTTAACTCAGTATCAAAGCATTTTCAACAGTCTGCTAAAAGTGATAGTAGCTTGGATTTGTAGGTTCTGCGTGTGCAAAATTGTCTTACATCTCAAGCAAGTTTCTCCTTTTCTCATATGACATGTCTGCGAGCATCCGCACCCCGTGCCCACTCCATTGACGATTGAGAGCTTGGAACAAAGCATAAAGTCAAAAAACAAAGGCCCATTCCTTGGCCTCGTGCCTAGATGGGGGAAAGTTTATGTTAGTGGGGAAAACATCAGAAGTGTAAGAGCGACCTCTCCGGTTGTAGGACCTTTCAAGCACAGGCCCTCCCAAGGATATGCCTGTAAATTTTATCAAGAACTCACAGCATTTTGAACCACAATTAAATTCTCTATATTCTCCTAGTTGACGATATAAAGAGAAAATTATTGGGAATCAGTCAAATACACAGTATATTACCCCACACCCCTGGCAGTGAAAGCCATCGAAATGATTGCAATTATTTGTATTTACGTACAAACACCTGAATAAACCGCTTCAGTACTATAGCTTCTTCTTTCTTTTTACCAACTTTTATTGCCATTTCATTAATTAATATTGCTTAAACCTTAAATTATACAAAATAGCAAAGTTCTTTGCAGACAATATACTTGTTTAAAGGTTTTTATCCAAATTGTAGAAGGTTGGAAAGTATTCAGCCAAATTTAAAGTAAACATGATGTTCGTTAGACACACATTTACCTACATATTAAATTTGATGGCGCTATCTTTTATAGTTATGGAGATGTAGATATTTATCCTAACAGACAGACTGACTGTTACAAACATTTGCACATTGTAAAAACAAAGAAAAGCTGCAGTCGACAGTAAAAGACCTTGTATCTTCCTCGCACCTTGGGCACACACACTTATACATACGCACATACACATATAGATTCATACAAATAAACGCGTAAACACAAATATGCATATACATATGTACATGGATACTTTTTGGGTTCCGCCTCGACTCTTCTGCATGTGTCACACAAATGTCAGTTGCACAAACTTAACAATAGGATATGTTGAACTGAACCTCCAAATCTTATGGTAATTTGTATGGGTATGGATGAAACATTCATAAATGGATGACGTTACTCAATTTCTATACATTCACTGGACGTTTTAATAGAAAAATGTGAAAAGTTGAGAAACTAGCTATAGATATTGCTAAGCGCCAAGTTCAATAACTGTAGAGAGAACTATTTGCTTTGCTGTGGGCCATGTAAGAGTCACTCAACAAGTGCTTAACATAACACTATTCATGCTTAGCCCCAGGCAAAACTGTCTGACGATGACAAGTGTTGAGCAGACATAAGCCTGTTGAACAACTTTCACTACGGCTGGCACACGTGATAAGTATCTAAGAGTAATTTATATGATTGAATATTATTGCAGTCTGGTAATTCATAAGCAGCAATTACGTGGATAAAATCATCGAGAGATCATGGCTGCCATCATTTTCCTTTGGCAACATTTAGTGTGCAATCACGCTGCAAATTTCGTAACGAGCAAATCGATAAGTCGCAATGAAACGAGCTGAAATCTCAGTGCACAAATGTGCATAGACTTTGAACTAGTTGAATGTATGTTTATTTTGGTGCTGGGAATGAGGGAATCAGGGAATGGGAGGTGGAGGGAGGGGGTCTGTAAGCTGGCGCTGCATTGGTCTTTACATTTGCAAATGTTGGAAAAATTTTCTTTAATTAAATTCATTCTCACAGTGTGTGCAACATGTGGCAGTCAGAGTCTGGGAGCAGAGCAGACGCTGCATGGAATGCCTGCAGACGCGAGACCGACTCCGACTCCTTTCGTTCCCGCAACTCCTGTTGCTTCTGCATCTCCTTCTATTGCATATCCCGTCCAGCACTTTGGCTAAAGGAATTCCAGCATAGTCTGAGCGACTTCACACAGCGTAGTCGTCGTCGCAGTCGTCGTCGTCGTCGTCGTCTCCTCTGTGTCTCTTCTTGTAGGCTGTTCGGTCTCTTCGCTGTTCTGTCTGATGTCTTCTCTACTTCCCACCGACCCTCTAGGCTACCAACGCGAGCCCTTTAAACTCTTGCGCCGTCATCAAATCAGGTTTCCTTCCAGCCGATTCAGCTTGACTCTTGACAGACGCATAAATCGCTGGCGTTTTTAAGATACCCGAAGCAGTCGAGACTCAGTCATGTCTTTGTTGGGGTATTACTTAGTCTGCTCGACTCTCTTTCTCCACACGCACTCCAAGTATCCAAGTATCAGCAGGCATTACTTCTTCTTCTAACCCACACACATGCACAAAAAGTTATAAATGCCTCTCATATTTTTAACACCAAACAGAGAGATCCTACACCACAGGCGAATCACAATTACACAGCAAGAAATATGGGTTAGCTCAGATCTTTGAAACGGGTTAGTGCGGAGAGGGAAGAGGTATCAAAAATCTAAAAAATTCTTGATCTGCTTCTACTATACGAGAACTCAACTGCCTAATATGGTGACTTTAGCGCTTATAATTTACGAGTTCTAGGTGTTTAACCTGATAGGTGGATAGACTGACTTGACTGTATCTACTTAGATATACATAGTACATAGTATATCCTACCTGTCACATACATTACACAGAGTTGCACAAACTTAATAAACCCTTTTCTACTTTTACAAAGTCTAAGACTTATCAAATTTATATTGAAAGAAATTTATATAATAGAAAGTCAATCAAGATGTGATAAATGATATATGTTGAAAAATTCACACATTTTGATCTGTTTATCTTGCAAAAAATAACCTGAATTCTCACTGTGTATAAGCCCCTACAGAGACACCATGCGATCCTCACCAGCTTGTGGCATTTTGTTTGGTTTGACAACTTTGTTGGGTTCGCAGTTCACATGGGTTCGGGTCGATTTGGTTCGGTTTGGTTCCTTTCTGTTTGCTTGTGAATCTCTATAGGTTTTTGCTCTAAATGTGAAGCTAAGAACAGAATTTGTGTTGTTTTAGGCTCCACTTGAATTTCAATGAAGTTTTCAATGAAAACTTGCAGACTTAAAGTGGAGTCTAACGAACTGCTATAAGTAATCTCAGTTCAAGTAGAATCGTTCTGTGTGCTCCTACAATTAATACTAATGATATTTCATCCTTTTATTTACTTTACAGATTGCAGGCTTTTACTTATTCTAATTGTTGGTAAGTCTTATGCTAAATACTTTAAGCAAACAACATGCAAAAATTAGCTGATAAGTGAGACACAGTGGGAAAAAGGAGAACCACTTAAGTAAATATTGTAAATGAAATTCTGTTACTGGTTTCTGGACTTGATCCCGAGGTGTTATTCACCCCTTCGGCATAACTATCGCTTGACAGTCCACTGAACCGTGTGGACAGCTTGACAGGAATTGCAGCAATACTACAACAAAATAAACAATATCAGAGCAACTTAGAACCCGAGAGACAGACAAATGTACTCGGAGTACATCAAAAGATATCTTGTCCGTCCGCAAATGGCCAGGATGAGAGTCAAGGAATTTGTGTTGTTTGCATAGCAAATGTCACACGGCACAAGGCATTGGCAACAGAAATCTGAAAGATGCTAGGGAGCACATATAGAGGCTACAGCATACCCTATAGGATTTATAATCAATATTTGATACTTAAGATTGCAATACGTTAAATAAAATGGTATTTACTGTTGTCGAGTTTCAGCTCGTTAGTTTTATTGAATCTCGAGATACAAAATAAAAATGCCGAAATTTTGATGAAAGTGAAAGATTTGGTTTAACACTCAAGTTTGAAATATACAAATTTGAATTTAATGGCATAAAGAATACTGTCTACCAATTTCATCTTATTAGTCCGTTCCAATCTCAAGATCCTTTAATTTATTTAGGGTAATGCAAAAATATGAAAATTTGTGTATGAAACGCGCCTCGTGTTAAATTTAATTACTATATTATATAGTTTTCGAGATATTTGACCACTTTATGTCTAATCAAAATAGTAAATGAAAAAAAAGAGATCTGAATTATACTAATGGCAAATAAATGAAATAAATAGAGCCCAATTCATACACCATCTCCAGGTTGAGTTCTTTTATACGCCTAACATTACACGACACACAATACAGGGTATTCAAACTAGTTTTGTCAGTTGAATTATCCCAATGTACAGCTTTTAAATACTCTGAACAGCATTTACAAATCAATTTTCAAACATTTGTATAGTAAATGTTTTCGTTACCCTTTGGCAATTTGCTTTGACATTCACTTGACATGCGTTCCGTTTTGGGATTATACATAAATTATATTGGGTGACCCAAATTTAAGATTTCTCCTAAACCAAATGCTAATTAATCCCACGAGAAAAATAGGGAGGAACGCTGTGGGCTAGGGGATTTGTAATGCTCTGATGATTTTCACACACACGAAAAACAGTTCGCGTGTCGCTTTTCCGGGCTACCTGGTTTCCGGATGAAGAACCGTCCTACCTTCGCCCTTTCCTAGATTTGTAACCCGCTCTCTGCTCCGTTTGCAGATTTATCAAACTCACGCACATGTAATTGCATTAGGGAAATAATACATATCTTCTTATCGATCACATTACGGAACCCAATTGAAAATCTGTATGCTTTTCGCAGTTTTTCTTGACACGAGCTCAAGAAACCGTAGGGTGTTTCTTAGATCTTGCCGTACGTAAAGTAACGCCAGCTGTCTTTGCCTCATATCGGAAATTCCTTCGCAACAATTGATTAGTTGTAATCGCAAGAACAACTCTACAATGGCAACCCTAGCCCTGCTCTAATTTACAATGCATTTTTTTTACAATTCATCGCGAAACGGGGAGGAAGAATAGAGAGAACGAAGAAGCGGAGAATTTTTGTTTCACCCTATTTTAAATGTTTCGCTGTTTCGTAACCCCCGCTTAGGGGTTGTTCGGCTGTCGCTTTACTTTACTTTAATTATTAGCCGTGGCCGGGGCACTACCCTCCGGCTCCTTCTACCAGGCTTTCAATCCCTCCCCCCTTGCCCAGTCTCTCTCTCTTTTTGTTGCAACGAGCAATGGTCACCCTTGCGGCAGGGGCTGTCGTCATTTGGCACATGTCAATGGTTGCATTTGGACTTTGGGCTCTCCGCTTTATTAGTGCGGACCTTTCGCTTGGGCCTCAACGTGCAGCACAGTGGGGCAATAATTGTATATCCAAAGAGTTGCCCTAAACAAAATAAAAGTTTGTTTTAACATTATTTACAAAATTAGAGTATTTTTGTGGTATTTTTATCAGTACTTAGGCATTTTAAAGGCAGAATATATTATTTTGTATTTGTGATTGTTATTTGTATTTATTTTTTTAATTTAGAATAAAGCAAAGTATTATACCGAAAAATTAGATTACTGCGACTTAAAATTCTTTTTAAATTTGAAATCAATAGTTTTTCAAACCTAAATATTCATCATTTTGTAAATTATTTATTTATATTTTACTGAGATTAAATAAATTATACGGAAATGTTAAAATAGACCTTTACAATTTCTGAATTAAATAAAAACAAGAAAATTATAGGTATGCATTTTTAAAATGAAGGAATTTTAAGAATAGAACTATTTCAATATTCTTACTATAAATCTAATATGCCTCAAATAGTATTGTGTCACTTTCGGAAATTATAGTTCTGGTATCTCCGAAAAGACCATCCAATTATTAGGACTACACCTCGATACAGCTAAAATTCTACCGTTAGTTAAGGAATAGTATTAAGATTTGTAAACATATTCTTAGTCTTACTAAGAAAAGATTCAATAAATAAAAGCAAAGTAAAAACACTTAAAAGTAAAAAAAAAAAACATCTTGAAATCTGCTTTTTCAAACTTAACAAACAAAAAAGCAAATAATTTTCTTATACCCCCTAAGATTTCAAAATCTCATAATTTCCGTTGGAATCAGAGCTTATATTTAGATATACTATATACAATACATTTAAGGGTTGAATTAAAATATATGACCTTATAGCAGACCTTATAGTTTTTATAGTTTCTTACAAGTAGGTGGCTTGCATCAGTTTCAATTGGCTTTGTATTGTTGTCCGTGTGTGTGTGTGTGTGGCGACCTAATTTTGTTGCATTTATTATGGGGTTCGTGTGATGGTCCCACTGTGACGCGCTCCACTTCATCAACGGCGCGTTGTCGTTCCCATTACAAAATTTCTGCAGCACAAAAACCACTTCCATTTCCTGTTGAATTGCAGGAAACCCAAAGTACAGTAAGAGCAGGAGCGGGAGCGGGAGCAGGAGCAGGAGGAGTGGTGGTGCATCCAATTCTAACACTAGAACAAAGAGAGATAGATAAAGGCGTAGTAAAGGTGCAACAGAGAAATAGATAGATGGATAGAGTAAGAGATCCCTGGCGGGCTACATCTTGTTGTTGCACCCCTTAAAACTGCGCTGCTGTTGCATTTTTGCAACAATTATCAACGGGACAACGACCAACGTAATATACCATAGCTCTTGCGTTAACCATGCAAATGGGCTGACCAACAGATACCCTATAATAATCAGTCAGATAGAGAATTAGTTGGTTACAAAGTGGAAAGGGCATATACTAAAGTAAGCTAATACTACTCTACTGAGAAAAAACCTCGTCATAAATCAATCAAACAAATCGCCAGCTAAGTTTTATGAGTCTTTGAGATAAATAGTTTAGGCCAGTGGTGCCCAAACTAATACTATCAAACAGTGTGCTTGTGTGCCTAGCAGTGTTGCCAACTCCTCACCAAAAATAAAAGGACAGATGAGACCGGAAAAACGGACAGAAAAAGGATAGATTTAAAAAAAAGGGGGAAAAAACAGAATAACTTTATTTTATTGAATATTCATATAGTTATGCACAGAAATTCACTATTTTCATACAGTACTTGATCATTAGTCAACATAGGTTAACGGTTAACATTGACAGTGCTGCTTCCTGACAAACGCCAGAAGTTAAAACTGGTGTAAATGGTATTTTGTTCACCTGAGCGAAAACCATTGCATTTTGTAAAGTTTTCTTATTTTTTTTTTGCTCATCGCTCATTTTTGGTTCATTTTTGCATTTAAACTGCACTTGCAATACTTCGAAGTATGGCTCGCGAAACTTAATTTGTTTCTCTTTGGGAAAGTTCAAATATGCATTATAAGCCTATAATCAAAACACAGTCAACCGCCAATCGAGACACATACTTTCGATTACAATCAAAATGCTTATCGAAAGCGTATAAATAATAATACTAAAGCGATGCCACGTTGTTGCTAATGATAAATTGTATGAGCGATTTACAAATACATAAAAAAAATGATTGATAAAAAGGATAGATCATATTAATAAAAGATATTTTTTCCGGACAGGGGACGTTTTAGAATTTTTCCGGCAATACCAAGTTTAAAAAAGGACAGATCTGTCCGGAAAAAGGACAAATCTGGCAACACTGTTGTGTGCCTAGCAAGCGTGACGCCTGTACGTGTGAGAGCATCGACTATGCGTTAGAAAACAGTGCTGCACAGCGAAACGCACATGTGATAAGAATTATGACTTTAAGGCAACACTGATTTAGGCTAATAAGATCATCATCTACATATGTGTAGATCAGCTGTATTAATCTATGCACAGCTTCAGATGTTATATGGATCGCTTACAGTCTGAAAAGCTAACATAATTATGCTAATGACATATAGACCTACCGTTTTATCTGCTTTACCATATTACAGGGTATTGGAAATTACCTTAGTACCGAGAGCAACATTTGTGTAATTGTATGTTGTATATACTACTACAATGTGTCTCAGTCTCAGTCTGAGTCTGACTCTGAGTATGTCTGCCCGAAGTTCGTTCCACTTTTCAACACACACACACTCCCATACACAGAGATATTGAGAACGAGGACATTGTCTGAAGTGCCTGCTCGTGGGCTAACCAAAAAGGAGCACACTCTATAGAGTAGGGTGCTGCTGCTACTTTTTAGTTTTTCTTATGCAGTTTTTTTTTCTTTCATTCCTTAAGGGTGCTTCGACTCTACAGAGCGACGTCCAGGTGCGATGTGCCCTGTCGGTAGTAGTAGTTATGTTCGTGCTGTTTTTCAACTTCTTTTCCACTTTTCCTTTCTCATGTGTTTCACTGCTGCTGCTACTGCTGCTTCTTCTTCTTCTAGTGCATTTTCTCAGACACATTTAGGACATCTGTTGGTACTTTTGGTACTTTTTTTTTCTGCCAGTTCTAATGGCATAAAACTTTTTGAAGAGTTTCGCCACATCCGCTCGGAAGCTCCCACGCTTAGAGCTTTGCAGGCTGAGCTTTTTGCTGAAGCTAATTGCAGGCAAAAGTGTCCTGTTGCTGCTGCTGCTGCTGTTGCTCTTGCTCTTGCTGCTCCTTGTCTCTTTCATAGGAAATACAGCAACAACAACAGCAACAGGCGCTGAGGATTACTGATCTACAAATTTCCTGGAATTTCGTGAATGGAAAAACAAAAGCGCAACGAACGCTCAGGCCAAAGTAGAAGAGCAAGAGTAATGAAGAGCTGTGGAAGCAGGAGGAAAGAGTAGTTGTAGTAGCTGTTGTTGTTGTTGTTCTTCTTCTTCTTCTTAGCTCTACCTATGGAACTGAACCTGAACCCAACAAACCTGAAGCTGAGCCTCAGCATAAAATATCTTATGAATGTACATACTACTCGTTCGTACTTGGCCTCTCAGGCCCGGTGGCCACAGTGTGCATAATTGTGCTAAAAATGGTGCAATGGTGTTTTTTTTATTAGAAGTGATAGATTTAAGCATTTGAATTTGAATTTTAAAATTCATTTGCAGTAATATTTTAAATTGCTTTATTTTATTTTATGATTTAAGAACAATTTCTTAAAGTGAAAATGTGATAGAATTAAGTTGGTTCTTTTTTAAGTTTGTTCTTTTTTTGAAATTGGTTTTTAATTCTTAATTTGAATTATATTTTTGATATAGTTACTACTTAAATTAAAAATTTTGATATACATATTTAATTGAAAATATCAAATATTTACAAACTGGTACTTTTTTCATTAATTTGTTGTTTTTTATTCATTTGTAGTTAATTTCTCTCAAATTTTAGCTAATATTGTTCTAATCAATGCAAAATTGAAAATTAATTTTTGCATAATTTTAAGTTTTCTCTAATTGTTGATACATTTGAATGATGAACTTCTCTATAGTGAACTTATATACTACAATGAAGCTCTCCCTATTATTTCAAAATTTTATTTCAAAAAATATAATTTCTGTATAATAAAGTTTCTATATAATGAAGTGATTTTTTGGTCCCGTCAAGATTCATTTTAGGGAAGTTCGACTGTATTACCGCTTGGTTTCTTTTTTTCAACAAAATTGGTTCTTTATTTTCAGATTTATTTCTGATTCAATTTTCTCATTTCACAGTGGCAACCATGCCTCTGCCACCGTCGCTCTGCCCGCGGCTCTGCTTGCTGTTTATTTTATTCGAAGGTTCTTCTTGGTTTTTTGTGGCCTGTCCCGGCACAGCTTTTGTAGTTGGCTACACACTCTCTCACCTACTCTCCCTACCGCTCTCTCTTCCTCTCAGTCTAGCTCGTTATTGTTGTTGAATGTTGAAAAACGTGAGCCCATATCCCAAATTTGAAAACCGGTAAGCCGCCAGGCCAAAGGCATCGACCAGGTAGTCGCCACAGATTTTAATGAGCACCCGTTGCCCCAGCCTTAGGCGCAGAGTCTCTCTCTCACACAGACCCCAGTGAACCGACATCGGCAGTTGGGTTAGTTACGCCTGTTCCCTTATGGATGGTGGGCAGCTTTCAAGTATCCCCCCAAGATCATTTCAGTATTTTCCAATAGAAATTTAGTTTATAAGAATCTATTTCAGTTTAGTCATAATTTTAAAGTTATTCCAATTAGTCCTTTGAAATCCCGACTGCAGTTCTCTCTCATGATATTGTCCCTGGTTTAAAGAAGTGTAATTAACAAGGGTTCAAATTGGAACCAAATGATATATTTTATCAATGTTTAATCTGCTGGTCAAAGACAAATATTTTGAGTGTTTCGTGTGTTTTGAATCCAACTCGATGTGAACTGTTTTGAGTTGAGATACGAGTACTCTGTACTCTGTATCGGATCCAGATATAATCAAAAGATTATTATTTTCATAAAAACTCAAGTTTCTTCATTTTATCTAATGATACTCCTAAAGTTATAGCAATTTATTGAAAAGTTCGGTTAGTTGTGATCAGCACAAACACCCTCTAAGTATTTCCTTCAAAAAGTTCCCTCAAGGTATACCAATTTAGTTGAGAATTCATAATATCACCCCCAAACCGAAAAACACAAGAATTCTTATCAGCTCAGGCAAGTCCAAGTCCTATGCCCGAGAGTCCAACGAACCTTCTGCTAGACCTTAGTAAAACAGAAATGTCTCAAGTCTCATTTACAGAACCTTCCCCCACTACCGTTTATTTATTTGGCATGTGCTACGATGTTTATGTGACAGAGAGCGAAGCAATAGAGAGGAGAGCCTGGGGGAGAGGTGCAGGGCAATATAACAGACGACAGCTGCAAACGATGTACGATGTAGTATGCTGCTTGTTGATATTTCGATTCCGGAATTACTCGCCTCGTAGTAATACGTCAGTCAGTCAGTCAGTCAGACAAACAGTATGTCTGTCCGTTTGAGTTGGAATTGCCGTGTCCTGGCCATGGGTACTAGTAGAACCCTAAACAAAACCTCATCGAACCTCAAACCCTATGCAACTGCAGTCTGTACAGGATACGAGCAACAGACGGAATGGAGAGAGAGCGGAGCGAGTGATAAAGAGAGGGGAAAAGTGTGTTTGTGTGTGTGTGTTTCTCTCTGTGTATTTTGGGGGTACAGTTTGTAGTTTGTGTTGGTATTGGTGGGGCGGCAATTCATCTCCTGTTTCATATCCGTTTTGAATTTTTTGATAATTTTCAACTTATTTCTTCGGCTGATTAATTTTTGACGCGAAATTGCTTATGGATTTGTGTTCCTTCAGTTCTTGCTTTTCTTTTGCAATTCTTTTATGACTTTGTGTTTACTGTGTAATTTTTGCTGCAATCCTGCGCTGCTCTGTTATTATGGCAGGCTGCCGATTTGTATTTTGTTTTTCTGATTTCCGTTTTGGCCTTACTTTACATGCCAACGATTTTCTATGCATGAGAGGCAGCTGCTTCGGCCTCTGCCACTGCTGCTGGGGTGCTAATTGCAGTTGCCCCTGCCCTAGGTGTAGCAAAAGTTCATTGACTGACTGAACAACTAGTTGGCATCCATTGGCCACTTAACACCTGTCGCACTCACTGATCAAACTTAAACCCTCCCAGTCAAATTGCAGAGGCAGGTCAGGCTTTTATTCAATTGAAATCACAGCTAAACTTGTGATCGATTGCATGGAAACACCCTCTACTGGGTGGACAGTCGGGAGACACGCTCACAGTGGCAAAAAAAAAAAAAAACACCAAAAATCATTAAAAGGCACAAATAATACTACATAATACTATTATATTATTACTAATATTTCTTTTATAAAATAAATAATTAATAAATTAATTGAACTTATCGATATTTCGCTCGTGTTTTTTGTTCAGTGCTGCATACCAAACATTTCAATTCCGTACGGAAAAAATTCCATGCATACGCTTTTTGTATGGGAAATGTAAAATTTCGGGATGGTGCATACTGAGTAAATGTTTCAGCTTGGTTTAATCATGCTAGCAAATTAAGCACCAATATTCAACTAAAAAATCACCAACAATAGGAAAACAAACACCACTTTCAACAGTTGTGGCAATTGGGTATGATCCTCTGCATTATCCTCCCTTAGCGTTTGGCTGCGACTGCTGTTAGTGCTGCTGCATTCGTGCTGTGCGTGCGCTCTCTCCGTTACACTGTTAAGTGGCGCTGCTCTGCCTGCCCGCCTAGGTTACGCTCTCACACGCACGCAGTGATCGCTCGCTCTCTCTCTCTCTGCGCCCTGCAATTGCATTCCTGTTTGTCTGCCGCTGCGACTGTTCTGCTGCCGCTGCGACTGTTCTCTGCCTGCTCTTGTTCTTCTTCTTCTTTGTGCTGTTGTTATGTTATGTTATGTTTGTATTGCGACTGGGCTCTGTGCGTTGTGCGGGCCAAAAGTACGCAACATTTACAAACCGAACGCTGCAGAAAGTGGAAGTGATTCTCCGCAGAGAGACGCAACCTAATATCGATGCGAGTCGATCGAGCGGTATTTGATAAACAAAATTTGTTAAACATGACGTTGATTTGTTATCGTTGTTTATGTTAAAGTTATACACATAACTCTGTTAAAGTGCAAGCGGCAATTGTTATAGCATAACAAAGGAAAAGTGCACGTTAAATGTCTGTTGAAAATTTCTGGAAAAACACCCCGGTAACTGCAGTCTAAATACCCGTACACATACAAGGATTACGATGCATAAAGCAAAACGAAAATAACAGCTCAAATTATCAACTCAAAAGAAATGAACTAACTCAAAAGAAACTTAATTTAATAGCACTCAAATTATATCTAAAATGTTTACTTTAAAAATGTTACAAAACTTGACGAAAATGCAATAAGAGATTTTTATAAAAAATTCTTTTCAAAATTTATGCTTATTCTATTGTTGAAATGATTACCTTTTGAAATTCCATTAAACCAAATCTCATATGTGCTAAGTGTTTGCTTTAAACTTGTTCGAAATTCATTACTATTATCATAATTTTATAAATTTACCAAAAAGAAACGCCCACACTTGTCTATTTATAAACCTAATAACCGAAAAGCCCTTATCAACTACATGAAAACCATAAAATAATACACACAAATAAATCAGTTCCAATTCATTGCCAAATAAATAATACAAGTCACAACTTTTGGATTACCATTTCGACACATTTCAATGCCAGCGAACGAGTAAGTAATGTAAAGAATACTAATAGCAACTAGTTACAAGGTCACTCGTTAGTTTTTCACTCGTTACACTCCGGCGCTTACAACGGGAGAAGAACGATAATGTTGTAGTGCTGCATATAAGAATTTTAGACTATATTAAACATATAAGGATATACAGTGCGTTTCATAATCATAAGACACTTTAGATTTTGTTGAAATAAAGTTAATGGGATTCATGCAAAACAGATGAGTAGATGCTCTCAAAAGTCGAGGACGATATACTAAATATAACAAAAAATCAAAATAATGTTTCATCAAAACCGATTGGTAGAGGTTCTCAAAAGTGTAGCATAATATACATACTAAATATAAAAAAATTCAAAAAAATTGTCCATCAAATGGTTCTTGTTTAAAGGATGGGTGTCCTATGATAATGGAACACTAAAAAGTTGCACCAGTACAAAATGCATACGAAAAATAGTTCAATGGAAAAACGCAAAATTCTATCGGTGAATTCATATTCAAAATTTCGGCTTTAGAAAGCTTTAATCACCAGATGAAAGATATATATACAAGTGTCTTATGATTATGAAACGCACTGTATACTATATTTAGAATAGAAGTATTCCCTCATTCCATTCATATGATATTTTATTATGGTTATATTATATTTATACAATTTATATTAGTATCTTAAATAAATGTCAATTTATAACTAACTTTTACCTCAAAAGGCTGTGCCAATTGTCATTTTCTATCATAAAATCATACAAATTGCTTCTTCTAATTAAAGAGTGAATTTCTCAAGTCCGAGTCCCAAGTTTCTTTTGAAGTTAACTCTGCTTATTTCAATCTTTCTTGACAATCGCACAAGTAAGAGAGTACGAGTGCTTCCTAAAGCTTTATTCGCTAGGGTAACTCATGGAGCATAACTCTTTTTACTTGGAGAACACTTTCCTGTTAGACTTGCTGCTTGTCTAATTTCTTTGCACTTTTTTAAATGGGTAAATGAGTAATTAAATAATAATAAGCATTTACAGATTGTTGTTACTAGTGTTTATTTTTATTTTTTTTTTTCGAGGGCTATGGCTATCGCTCTAATGTTTTACGACTTACGGTAAAGTTCATTGAACGTGAGCTGAAATAATTTGTAGCCACAGTTGGATACTACTGAAAGACAAGTTAACTCGAGTGTTGCTTGTCATATAGAGTGGATAGTACTGTATAGTAGAAATGATACATATGAGTCCGTAGTTATTTCTCTACTTAGGGCAGGCAGTTCAAATGCTCGGGTAGTTGAGGTTTATGTGAGGCAGCAGAGCAGCATGCTTTAAGGTCGATCACTCGCTAGACCGTCCATCTGTCTGTCTGTCTGACTGCTCATTATAACCCTAACCCCATTCGCTTGGCATCGCGAGTCGCATCGGTAACCTTTTTTAACAGGCGCATGATAGGGCTACGCCCTAAGCACACAAATTAAAATCAACTCGTGACGTCGACTGCATAATGATACAGTGCATAAACTTATAGAGATCACTGTATGAACTGTATGGAACCTGGGCACTAATTATGCCACATTTATTAGAGGTCGGTATAGAATTGGAACACTGAGACTAGTAATAAAAAACAATAAAAAACGCATTTTTTAAATGATTAAAAAATAATAATTTATAAAATAGAAGAACGAATATATTAACGCATAAAATTACTGTAATACTTATAAAAAAATAAAAATAAAAACAAAAAAATTAATTAAAACAAAGAAATCACAAATATTGAACACACAAAAATGTGTATAAATTATTTATTAAATTACTTACTCTTAAAATGTATTTTTATAACAATTTTAAATTTCTTCAAAATATATAAAAAAAATTTAATAAATTAAAAACTAATAATAATAATAATAAAAAAAAAATACCACACATAATTATTAATTAATACTGTTTGTTATATAAAAAATCTCCATTTAATGAATCGATTAGATTTGTAGTTCCAATTTATTATACAAAATATCAACTATAACTATATAAACAAAAATACTTGAGAAGTAAATATTTATGCATTTAGCGAGCATAAATGAAGCTCACTTTTGTCTAGTTGAATTTTCATCACGTTGTGCCCCGTCTTTGCCCACTGTATCACTACTGACTTGCCCCACGACTTCTGCTGCCTACGCTGTTCGGTAACATTAATGTTAAAAGCGAACTGGCTGGCAGTTCTTCTAGCCCTGCGCTTTGCCAGGCTGTCTGTAAAAATAATTAACATTCAAATCAAATTAATTTGCAATTAGTGTGAAACAGCTTTAGTGCTGCCCCAGAGAGGGTGGCAGTAGCTCCGAGGGGAGTTTGTAATAGGTCGAACTTCCGAAATACACCTCATTTAAGTTACTACTATGAGTATTTTGCGCAGTCAAGAGCAACATTTACGTGACGTCGACGTCGACGCTGACGCTGACGTCGATGAAGGCAAATTCAATAAACGTTGCGTCAAGTTAGCCGCGTCGCATCGGAAGTAGGCACACAGACACAGAAGCAGATGCTGCCCACCCCAGGCAATAACAGTACCAACAACAACAACGCCACACTCAACAATGTGACTGACATTCTGTCAAAGGCGCAGCGACGTCAACGTTAACGTCAACGTCAACTTAGACAGCAGCGGCGTCAACTGCGCTGCAAGCTTGTGTATGCGCTGACTGCGCTTTGTTCTTGTGTGTGTGTGTGTGTGTTTTTTGTTTTTTCTTTATTATTATTATTTATTTATTTATTTGTTGTTGTTGTGTTTTCTTTCACTTTTATTTGCAAATTTGAATAACGCCCGTCGCTCAGATTCTCAAGTAGTTTTCAAGTTGATTGCATTCTGCGGCATGTCTGCGCTTCGACGTCGTCGTCGTCGTCTCATTCATTTCCCATGTCCATGTGCACGCCTTGGGCATGGGCAGAGGCTGAGGCAGAGACGGAGACGGAGCCACAGCGACTGCGGCTGTTAAAAGAGTTTTTTTACACCCCAACTCAGTCAAGGGGTTGCTGCTGCTGTTGATTTTGTTGATGATTATGAGCTAGCACATTGCTCATAATGTTCATTTCGCTTTGCTTGTTCGTCTGGCTTGTCAAATACTTGTGGCAATACCCTAGCCAGACGGAGGCCTGCCAAGCTATGGCAAGCTGCAAGCAACAGCGATGAGTGCAGACTGCTGTTAAGTTAACAGTCAATGGTAAATGTTTTCTGTAACGTTCAAGAAATGTTGACAATATCGAAATAGTTATTTTTCTTTCGCTTAGTATATTATTTTTTGGTCAAATGAACAGTTTATAGGAGAAAACAATTAAATATTCTTATGGGAAAATTGTTTGAACATCGTTAATTTTGTTGTAAAAATGTTTAAAATTGGGAGACACAAGCCATTTCTATTGGTCCTAATGCTATTGTTGTTAATGTTAATTACCTAAATAGCTATTATTACTATTTAGCCGTATATCAACATACTATCAATATTTTATTCCAATAATTTGCATAATTTTTTATTTTTATTTGTTTGATTTATTTTACTTATTATGATTATAATTAATTTTTTTTTTAAATTTAAAGCGTTGTTACTTAAAATTCACATTTTCATATTGTTTAACAGTGTTCTGTTAACTTAACATTTAGCTCTTAATTTTGTTGTAAATTGTGAGCCACAAACAATTTCTATTGGTCCTAATGTTATTGTTGTTAATGTTAATTACATAAATAGCTATTATTACTATTAAGCCATATATCGACATATCAATATTTTATTCTAATAATTTCCATAATTTTTTATTTTCATTTGATTGATTTTTTTTATTTATTATGATTAAGATTGCTTTTTTAATTTAAAGCGTTACTCAAAATTCACATTTTCGTATTGTTTAACAGTTGTCTGTTAACTTAACATTTAGCTCTTTTCATTAACATAGAGCAGCTTATAGCCTATAAATTGTCCGTCTTTCACAGGGATGTCAAGTAAGCTGCTTTCCAGTTTCCAATTTCCATTAATATTATCATTTTTTTTTTTTTCTTATAACTTTTTTTGGCATTATCTACATTTTTTGTGTACTGTTTTTTTGGGTACGCCGTCGCTTCTCATGACCCCTCAGCCAGGACTTTAAGATGCTGTTATGCTGCTTTTTTGTCGAAATTTGTGATGCTGCGAAGAAGACGGTGTGTGTTGATTTTTTTCCTCATGTAGATTTTTTCACATACACACAAGAGTCACCCTTAGGGCTCGAAAATATCTGCTTACCTCCTCCCCTCTACGGCTGTGCACCCTAGACCACTTCTATGCATGTTTTTTTTGCATGCTGTTTTTTGTGCTTCATACTCATAGATATTTTGCAGTGTGAGCTCGTTTTGCGATCTGGAACTTCCCACGATCCTTGTCGACGTTTGTACTTAAGACATTCATTTTTATGTACATGTGTGTGCGTGTGTATGTGTGTGTGCAGCAGTGTCATAAATACTTTTAATTAACTGCAAATGCGTGTGTGTGTGTGAGTGTGTGTGTGTGTGTGTGTGCGCATGTTGGTTGAAATTGAAAGTGAAGTAGGAGCCTAGAATACTATGGGCGTGAATTTCAAATGTTTTGCTTGATTTTCCAATACAAGAGCAATAGATACAGATACAGACACATACATACATATGTACATATTTGCAATCGGAATGCGTATGTAGGTATGTCTGTATGTGTGTGCGTAGCCCAGTTAGCGATCGCTACATATTTGAGCAGATGTGTTTGCCTAGTTCATTGAACTTCAGTCAAAAAAGCAAAAAACAAAAACGCTTCAACCAGTCTATGAAACAATAAGCATACCAACACACACACACACATGCGTATGTTAATGCTTAACAGCGTATGTAAAATTCAACTATTATTAATAACATTTTGCCGCTTGTGTTGGGCAACATTGTTGAGAGAATACAAGAAGAACAATAACAGGCACGCAACATGCGTACCAAACACACACACACACACTCTGCTGCGCATTTAATACTGAAAAGACGTTGGGCCAACGAAGGCACCAAATATATGAGTGAGTATGTATGTGTGTTATTTGTATGTTTAGCCCCACAGTACATGGTCTGTCTGGGCTTGTGGGTGCGGTGGCAGTGACGTTGGCGGCGGCGGCGGCTCGTCACTTCCGTCTCTGTGTGTTTGTAGCCGGCATTTGAGCGAATAAGCAAGAGAGCGCGGCTCAAAAGCACACTCGCACACCTACCCACTCTTTGAGTCTGGCATCCACATGCCACAAAGCAACTGCCTACGATCCACTCTCTCTTCTCACACACACACACACATGGCAAAAGTGCTTGCCCACTCAGCTGCTGCCTACGTTATTGCGCGTCGCAGTTTGCGCTCTCTCAGCTGCTGCTTTCAATTCGCCTCTACTACACACATGCACTGTTGCCAACGGCGCACGTCTAAATGCACCAATCGTGTATTCAAAAAACACCATTTTAGTTTAAAGAAACCCCACATATTTTGATTGCAGTAACTATTCGTCATGTTTAGTGTAATTAATTGAGTGAAATTCGAAAAACACCAAGTGTGGCAACTGGGCATGTGGAAACAGCGCGCTCATAGAGCAGAGCCATAATAACAGTTCAAATTGGCGGCAGCAAATTCGCCGCAATCAGTTTTTCGTTCACGCTCCGCACTGCTGGTCGTGTCTGTTTGTTGTTGCTGTCGTCGCTGCTGCTGTTGTTTTCGTAGTCGTCGTCGTTGTGTCGCTGCTGCTGCTACTATTGCTGCGGCTACTGCTACTATTTGGGGGCCTACACGAAAAGTAAGCCACAACGCAGAAACGTAACACGTAATAAGTTCGCCCGCGTGGATACGAGAAATTAATTAAAAATAGCGCAAAATCACAGTAAAGCTATAATGCAATGAAATATTTATCTGTGACGTCATCAGGCATTTAGTAAACAGCAACAACAACAACAATAGCAAAAACATCAGCAACAACGCCGCCGTCGTCGTCGTCGTCAGTGTTGCCAGTTTAGCAATTTTATGGCTAGTTCTAGCCATTTTGAAAGGCCGAATGCTAGAAAAATTAAGAAATTGCTACTAGCTATAAATCTAGCTACTTTAAAATAAACTTCAGCTATTTTCGGCAATTTTCTCGAACCCGTGATTTAGGTCTGTGAAAATTACCAGTTACAGCGAAAATACTCTAAGTGACTTGAGTGAAAATACTTATCGAACAGTGATTTCTACTTTTGACCATCACTGCTTTGTATGTTTCATCTCTAGTTTGTGGTGTACATTAAGTGACGCAAAAAAAGTGATGCAAAAATGCCTAAAGTGCTTTATACGCAAAAGTTTCGCGATGCTTGGATGCAGGCTAGTGAGTTCAAGGCCTGGATCCGGAAGGATGAGACGGATTTGTCAAAAGCTTACTGTAGCTACTGCAAATGCCAAGTGCCAAAGAAATTTTTAAAAATGGTGGCCGAAAATGAAAAATATAACAATGAAGACAGTGAAGATGTAGATTTAATAAAATCATTATTGGACATTTAAATTAAAATTTAATTTTTTGGTTATTTTGGGGTAATTTGGTTATTTTTTGGGGTAACAAAATGTTAGCCATTTTTTCAGCCATTTTTACAAACAAATTTGCTATTTTCAGCTAGTTTTTTTCGTAAATCTGGCATTATTTTTTGTTCAAGACCTGGCAACACTGGTCGTCGTCCCTGTCTACGTCGCAGCGACATTTTAACGTCACGTTGCCGTCGGCGCTTACGTTTTCTCTGTTCAGCGCGCGCGGTGTTTTCTCTCACTCTCTCCGCGTGTGTGTGTGTGTGTGTTTGTGAGTGTGTGTCTCTCGCCTTGCGTGATTCTCTCATTTGGCTGTAGGTTTGCCGGCGACTCCATTTACTACTACTACGACGACGTCGAAAAAGACACTGAGGCCTCGCCAGGCACTCAGCACTCACTTTGCGTTTACGTCGTGGCCCATGAAGTTCGTTTAGCTCGCCACCGCACAAAATGTGAAAACTGATGAAAAAGAATAAAGGCAACAAGAAAAACAACAGCTACAATACACTGCACACATTCAGAGACACACAGAGGGAACGTTAAACACAACAACAATAATTTTTTAGGACAGAAAACAACAACAATTATGTGATATCTACAACAAACAACAAATTTTTTTTGCCCAACTGCTGACGTCACGCGTCACAAACGAAATTAGTAGTTGAAAACCTAAAGAAAGAAAGAAGCGAAGAAAAACGTAGTGCAGAAGAAGCAGCAGCAGCAGAGAATGAAATGAAAAAAATGTACATGAAAAACGCAAAAATATGAAACGTGTGTGATATTAAATGAGCGCGACGTCGGTGGCGGCAGCAGCAGCAGTTACAATAACAACAACAATAACAACAACAACAACAACAAGAGCAGCAACAACTACAAAACAGCAGCAACGACGTTGGCGGCAGCAGCGACGACGACGACGCTGGCGACGGCTGGCAGCGGCAGCGAGAGCGACGTGAGGCGTTCCGCTTTTCCTGGTGGCTTACTCTGCTGATATCAAACAAATTATAATAAGAAATTCCGACTTAGGTGGGTGCAATAAATATAATTAATAACATTTCACATTAAGTGTATCGAAATCAGTGGCTCGCAAACTGTGCAGAGGCATGTGCTTATGTACATAGGTGTGTGTGTGTGTGTGTGTGTGTGTGCCGTCAATTAATCATTTTTTCATATTTGCTTTGTGCTGGCTCTTCCTCCGCTTGCAAAACCCGTTAATAACCTTTAAATGCCTTTGTGTGTGTGTGTGTGTGTGTGTGTGAAGCCGCATTTAATTCATTTGTAAATAGGAAACTTCTAAAAGCTCCGCATCACCCACACCACACCATCGCCAACAGTCCAACTCCACCTGCTCCACACTCCACACGCGCCTGCTGTTAGCGTAGTACACGCGAAGGCGCTGTAAGGGGGACAGAGAGAGTGTGTGATAACACGGCGCGATTTTCTTTTAATGCGTCACACAGCAATTATGCTTCGCTGTGTGTGAGATTTTCCTGGTAGTACATAACTAATTGCTTCGCTTGCATTTTCATTCTATTGTAGCAAGAGTGATTTCCCCGAAGCTGAAGTAATCTAGCTGCTCAATAAGCGCTCGCCCGGCATTGAATTTCCCATTTTCCATAGCACCGACACCCACACCCAAAAAAAAGTTTGCCAACTCCTCCCCTCCCGTTGCCCAAAGAGAAAAAGTGTTTGCATATTCTGTTGGCGAAATTATATTTTGCGACGCATTTTTATTTTTTTGCCGTAGCGACGACCCGCTCTCTTTCGCCATTCGTCGTGCACCTCTGCCTCAGCTCTGCCGCCCACCAACTGGCAATTATTTTTGGCTTTTTGCACCTACAAAAAAGTGAAAAAGAAAAAGGCAGCAAACAGACTATGTGAAGCCTTAACAGGCCTCTGTTATTGCAAGTGAAAAAATGCACAAGAAGTGAATAAAAAAAAAGAAGGAACCTGGTTTTTATATTTTCATATAAAAAAGTCAATTTAGATTTGATAATACTAAAAATAAAGAAGACTAATTTAACTTAAGTAACGCAATGTTGCAACACGTCTTCACTACCAACTCAACTAAGAACTCAACTTTTATACAATATTTTAATTTTATTAATTGAATTGAATTTTTGTTTTATTATTTACTAAAAAAAAGTTGTTAAAAATAAACATAAAAGCCAAACAAATTAAAAAACTAAAAAGCTGTATTTTAAACATCGATAATATCGATGTTTATCTTCCAAAACATCGATGTTTTTCTTCCAAAACATCGAAATGAAAACATCGAAAACATCGATAGTCCCAAACCTCGATGTTTTTGCAGCACTAGTTCTAGCAGAAATAGCAAACATAATACTAATCAACGGGTCCTAGGAACTCCAATTTAAAATAAAAAGCAGCATTGCACCAACAGAGAAAAAAACACCAGTTTTGGTGCAGTTTTGTGCTTACTGTTGGCAACCGTGCGTGGCTCATGTCCATGTTGTTAGTCTACCTTTGCCTTTTAGTAATTTCCTTGCTGTTTCTTCTTGTTTATTTAAATCCATACGAGTAATTAAATTTGCTTTCGTTTTGGCACTGCTTTTTGTCTCTTAATTACTTAAAGCACATAAAACAACTAACTATGTATTTGCCGAATTTCCATATAGAAATACATATATATATGTATGTTAAACAAAACCCACACACATATGCCAAAGTGGAACTCGAGTTACAGAAACCGGCTGCGTCGTAATAAATATGCATTCCACACCATATACATAGCTCCCACATCCCACACTACTACAACACTGGCTTGGTTCGCTCGTGGAACGCAACTGTCGACGCCTGGTCTAACAGCTGTTAGCACAAGGCAAAAACAAACACAGTGAAGGCGGCCGGCATCCACTCTCCACTCTCCAGCCGCAATTGTGTGAAAGCAGCAGAGCCAGCATCCCACTCTCTCGCTGAAAAGCTCTCTCACACAGACACAGACGCACACATGCACGCTCGCACACTTGCACTTGACTGAGCAAGCGAGAGCTATACACAAAAATTCTTCTTTCCCGATTGCTGAATGGTTTTTTTATGGCAATTGTAGGATGTGCTAATACATATGTATGTACATATGTATGTACATACATAATGTATATACTTTAGTCTTTTTGTTGTTTTGTTTTTTCATTTTTATTTTGTTTTACGTCTGTGTTTGCTACTGCGCATGCAAAATGCTGTGCAAAAAGAAAGCGAAACTTACGTGCGCGCTGCAGTCGGCAGCAGCAGCAGCGCTGTTCGGCGCTGTTAATAAGCAGGGTTGCCACCTCATATGGATAAAATGCACCAGAAATGAGGGAATAAAGAATTCTCATGATTATACGATATATTTTATTGAAATAATTAAAGTAAGTTAAATAAATTAAAATATTTAGATTTAACCTGCAATGACGCATACGATCAGTCGGGCGCAGTCGACAGCCTCATAGATTGCAATAAACTTTTTAACAGACTTCACACAAAATCAACTGTCTAATTCTAATAAGAAAAATCAAAACACAATAAAAAAAAAAACACCACTGTGGCAAGCGTGAGTGTTAATCACCTGCGTGTATGTGTGAAACGTGTTTATACTTGTGGATAATTAATACATCATAAATTGTTGCTTTGAATAATTAACAGCACAGTCTGTCGTGTTAGAAGTTACTCAACAGCACCGTTACAGCCGCTGACTGACCATTAGTCATGGGTTAACAGTGGTGTGGAGCGGTGTGGAGTGGAGTGGGTGGTTGGGGGTTGGGCGCAGTCGAGCGCACTTCATTGCTATAATACCATTTTCTCGTGTTTTACTTTACTAATTCACAATAAGCAGTCACTCGAGTCACTATCAACAAAAAACAAACGAGAAGAAGCAGAGAAGAAACCTTCGTTCGCGTGCTTGAACCTCTCTGCGGCTTATTTACTCACCAAGTCGTACATAGACAAACACACACAACTGTTATACATACTTCTAGCTTTTTCCTCTTTATCAGTCAAATGCGCGGACGCCGCGCTGCGCTCTGCTGCGTCGATGTTGTCAGGTTGATTGAAGTAAAAAGCTGCGCAGCGCGTCAGGTTTTTTGTTGTTGTTTACCTTTTTTTGTTGTTCTCTCTGCGCTGTTTGCATAATGTTTTCTTATTTTCAAGTCACAGTTGCATTTCTTATTTATCTGTGGAGTTTGTTGTTATTAGTTAAACACATACACGCACACACACACACACGTGTATATAAGTTGATCAGTCACAGCTATGTTAACGCTTAACAGTGCACGCTGCACTTAACAGCAGCTGACTTCACAACTATGTTAACTCTTAACAGTGCATACTGCACTTAACAGCAGCTCATTTCACAACTATGCTAACTCTTAACAGTGCACGCTGCACTTAACAGCAGCTAACTTCACAACTATGTTAACTCTTAACAGTGCACACTGGACTTAACAGCAGCTAACTTCACAACTGTGAAAAAGTTCTGCTTAATGCGAGAGTTGCATAACATTCTTATGTTAAACGCTTCAACACGGTTGCCACAATTCACCCCAAAATGGTGTTTTTTCTAACAAACGAAATAGAATTTGATTTAATTTTAAATAATATAATATGTCTTTAAATTGGAATAAAATTTAAACAATTTATTTTGTGATTTCCAGTTACTATGAGCACAGAATTATTGATTTATTTCAAAGAAAATGTTAAAGAATGATTGGACAGAAAAAACAATGTGGCTTCAGTAGTACCTTACCTTATCAGTATTTTGTTGTAGTATTAACAATCGTTTTATTATCTATTAAACAAAAGTATTCTTTTAAATTATGAAATTAAATTTTGCCAGCACGTAACTAGCAATTCCCCTCGACCTAACAGTCATCCAATGGGTTATTTGTTTTTGATATTAATCTAACGGAATTAAGAGCGATAACAGCGCATTTAACAGTTATAACACGGTGTTTGATAACAGAGTAAAGTGTTAAAGTTAACATTTAAATTACTTTAGTCTGAAATATGGCTGAAATTCTGAAATTGGTTCTTCTTCTTAGTAAATGGATTATAGGCAGAAATGCATGATAGTTGTTGTTGCCTTTGTGGCGCTTCTCAGTTGTAATCTTATACGCTCGAGTGTAATTTTAGATGCATAAAAAACGAAGATACAACGACTCGACCGAGCACTACTTGTTATTGCAAATATTTCGTGTGCATTTAAATGAAGAAATTTTCGATAAGAAGGACCTACCTGGCAGGAGCTGCTACCCTTTTCGCTTAAATTTATGCATTATTTCTTGCTTTTTTTTTTGCAATGTTGCCCTCATAATTTGTGTGTATAGTATTTCCATGTCTTCGATTTGAATTACCTGCAACAACAACAACAACGCAAATAAACAGAATTCGCCGGCCTGTAAACAGATACCGTTTTTGGCACACAAGTAGAAAGAAAGCAGCAAAAAGTAAAACAAAATCACAGCGAAGCCGCAGCCTGGAGCAGAGAGGCTGTTAACTAGCAGCGCCTCTGCTCGCGTCGCTGCTGCTGCCGCTGCCGCTGCTGTTGCCTACCTGCGCGTCGCGGCGCTGCTTTTGTTCATTTCTTGCCAATTTCAGCAAATTCCACACGACGTGCCGTACATTTAGCTCGTTTAACGTTTCACTGTGCATACTATGTACACACACACACACACACACACACACACACACACACACACATGCATGTGTATTGTGTTTGTACACACAAACATATATACGCATATTTATTTGTTCATATTTATACGGTATATACACACTCGTAGCAAACGTTTGTCATTTACTTGCTCACTCTCAGCGCTATATGTATTTGTTGATGCAATTAACAGCTCGTAAACTTCCGATTCAAACAACAGCTGCTTAACAGCGTCTGTTAATTAACATTGCATGCAAAAATAAACACCATGTGGTGCGTTCCACTAGTTCCAAGCCACTGAAATCACTAGTTCCAGCTTCATATTTTGCTGTAGGTTTATGTAATTGGATTTAGGGCAAGGGATAATTAAAAAGTAAAATGTAAAAAAAAAATATAAAGTAAAGTAAAACTGGTTACTCCCATAACCCAAACCTCTTTTAAGCAGGCTTGCCCTTAAACAGTAGAAATTTGAATATTCTTATACTTTACTTAGCCGACACACTGGCCAGACAGGGTACCACGGTCCCCCTCCTACCAGATAGGAGTGGTATTGGGATACCCTTGGCCACTTGCAAACTCCTGGTAAAATACCATTACTACCGTGAAGCCAATAACAGATGGCAATACCCTAGACAACCATGCTCCATAGCCCTCCAAAGCTGGCCCATCCTCTGTCCAAAACGCTCCTCCGAGCTTTGCGGACTTGACAGAGCCTCCTGCTCTATAGTAACCAGAGCCTTAACCGGTCACTGGCTCGTTGGCTCCCATGCTGCTAGACTTCAGACCCCTTTCAACGACTTTCGCAGAAGCTGTCGTGGCGAAGAAGAGGAGGCAACAGTCCATCACCTCCTCTGCTCTTGTCCTGCCCTATGTAGAACCAGGTTTTCTCACCTGGGAGCCTACAATCTGACAGACCTGACGGACCTTGCTCCAATAAAGCTGAGGAATCTGAGACGGTTCATAAAAGCCTCAGGCTGGTTTTAAAGCGAAGTAGTTGGGAATTATCAAATCTGCCCATGCGGTACCACAATGGGCCTCTTTTGGCCTAAGTGAGCTGAGGTCTATTCCTCAGCTACCGCCTAACCTAACCTAACCTATACTTTACTTTCACTCTCTTAACAGGACACCCCTTATATGGTCCGGCGTTAGACTACCTCGTAATAGTGCAAGGTGTAGTGCCGTTTATAATGTTTATAATGGTTTCAGCGCTGCTTTGTCATAGTTCTAATACATATATGTATGTTCCACTCACAGAAAACTGGAGAATGACAATAGTCAACAGCCATACTACAGGGCCATTCGTACCTTGTGTGTGAGTGTGTATAAGTAAGCGGTAGTTAATTGTTTTTGCTTCGCTTTGCCAACGACATTTGGCCCTGTTTCAGCTTTCTTGTTGTTGTTGTTTTTTTACGCTTCTTTAAACTTTTTAATTTGCCAAAGAGTAGCAAAAGAATAACAACAACAACAACAACAACAACAACAACAACAAGCAAATGCCACAAGTCTGCGCTGTTGCTGTTTCTAATGAACGAACAAAGCCAATTCCAAGGCAGATGAAAGAGGAGACGACGTTGGCCAAAAGCGGTTAATACAGCATTAACTATAACGTTACTCTCTCATTCTTTACCTGTTGTGTTCTCGCCATTGCCTTTTGGCTTTTCCTTCGTTCAGTCTCAGTCTGCGTCTCAGTTCTCATTCTGCTGAGTATTGATTGTTTCAATACTTCTGCTTTTTTATGCTGAGTTTATTGACATTTGCGCTTGCGCGACGGCAACGGCAACGCCAACAGCGACGGCGGCAGCGACGCCAACGCTGACCACGACATAGACGTCGTCGGCAACAACAACAACAACAACAAACCACGAAATTGCTTTTATGTTAGAAATAATTTTGGCACAGCGTGAGAGAGTGGACTGTGTGAACGGAGAGAGCGGGGCAGCGAGAGAGAGAGAGAGCTTATGCATAATTCAAAATGGTGCCCTGGCCGCGCTTTATCAGCGTACGAGTATTTTGAGTGCTTTTCATTTGCAAGTTGCAAAATGTTAATGTAATGTTAATGCAGCAGCAGCAGCAGCAGCAGCAGCGTGTAAACATAAACACAGTAAAAGCGAAGAAAATGGGTCGCAAAACAATAACAAAATAAATGGCGCGAAAGTTTAATGTGCCAAATGCATAAGTAAATATGCCGCAGAAAGGAAGGGGGAAGGTGACAGAGGCGAATGGAATGTGCGTGCGATACACAGGAATCTATAAATAATTCGTTGGCATGCTAGTGTCTATTTATATACTATTATACTTATTCTTATTAACAGTAATATTAACATTTATTTGTATTTGTTTCTTTACTTGCAGATGTGAAGAATCCCTAGGTGCTAATTTAGTTGATAAGCGCAAACGAAAAGTACAATAAAACCCCTCACACACACGCGGGCAGCGGATTTCCAACTGGGTGGCAACGTTTTTAGCTCGCGCGCTTAAAAGTATGCTACAACGAAAATCAACTGGCAAGTGCTGCGCTGCCAGGCCAAAGTCGACGTAGCAAAAGCAACACAACTACACACACTCTCACACACACTCACACTCACACTACACATACACACACTGGAGCAAGAGGAAGAGGAGGGAGTAAGCGCAGAGCGACAACAACAACAACAACAACAGCAACAACTATTTTTATACAAACTGCAGGCAGCGCTCACGCGACTGCGAAATGTCGAAATATTTTATAACCACCTCCGCGCCCAACAGCAACACACAACGTCAACACCAGCAACAGCTCTATGGCAGCGGCAACAGCTCACAGGTGGTACGCAAGCTCAGCTATGGCCTCATGGGCAACAGCAGCAACAACAACAACAACAACAACAACAACAACATCATCAGCAACATCAACAACAACAATATTGTGATCAAGAGCGAAAAGCTGCTGGACATTGATTACGATAATGTCAACAGTGGCAGCAACAGTAACAGCAACAGCAGCAGCAACATCATTGCCACAGTGGGAGGCAGTGGCGTTGCTGCTCACCTGCAGGATCACGTGTACATAAGTCTGAGTAAAGGTGCTGGTGCGACAACGACAACAACGCCAGCAACAACACGAACGTCAGCAACTGCAACAAGCATAGCAGAGGCAGCTAGCATACACACGCTGCAACAACAGCAACAGCACCAGCAGCAGCAGCAGCAACAACAGCGTAATGGTTCTTCTGCTGGCAAAATGAACGATATCACGCAATACTACAAGGTGAGTGTTATCGATAACTAGACAAAAACAATGATAGGCATAACAGTGTTAATTATTATCTTATTTTTATATCAAATTTTAACTCAATTTTTAATTAAAAATAAATTTAAAAAAATAAACTAATTTTTTTAAAATTAAAATTATAATCTTTCATACATTCATCAAATCAAAATAAAACTGTTCTACCTGTAGGAGAACTGTTAATTAACATTGCTATGTAGAGTTTTACAGTGAGCGCTGTTAACTTGCAGTAAGTTAACAGGTCTAACCAATGGAACATTTTAAGCTGAAACAGAACACAAAATTCATGTTAATTAACATAAACACATTGCTATGTAGAGTCTTACACTGAGCGCTGTTAACTTGCAGTAAGTTAACAGACCCATACAATGGAACATTTTAAGCAGAAACAGAACACATATTTTGAATTGATATGTGTAAACTTTATATAGACACTCTTTGGATATACTTTAGCAGTGCTGTTACTTAACAGTGTCAAAGTTATCGCTGCTTTGTTAACAATGCTCTTATTCGCTGACCAAACTCACCACACACTCTGCTCTGTCACGAACTTACCACACTTGTCTCTCTCTCTCTCTTCGTTAGGTTAAACGCCGACCACATGCCACCCACGAGATTCATCCGAAGAAGCAGGCCAAGCAGAGCGTACAGCATCAAACCGTTACCTACAACAGCAGCAGCAAACAGCAGCAGCAGCAGCAACATCAGCAGCAGCAGCAGCAACAGTACGAGTTGGAGCACGACGAAGATGACGATGTAGAGACGAGCAAACCGGCCGGCAACGGTTCCTCACATTCGCAGTATGCGCGTGCCTCATCGCAGCAGCAGTCGGCGACACATTCGCAGCAGCAGCATCATCAGTCAGCAGCAGCCACAGCCTCAACTGGAGCAGGGGGAGCAGCTGCTGGCGGCGGTGGTGGTGGTGGTGGGGATCGCAATCGAGCGGACACCTCATTGGGCATATTGACCAAAAAGTTTGTGCATCTGCTGCAGGCATCGACGGACGGTGTTGTCGATCTGAATGACGCCTCGAATCGTTTGTGCGTGCAGAAGCGCCGCATCTATGACATTACGAATGTCCTGGAGGGCATCGGCATCTTGGAGAAGAAGTCCAAGAATAACATTCAATGGCGTGGCGGTCAGTCGTTCGTCTGCAGCGAGCGAACGCAGCACATTGAGGCGGAGAGCGAGCGATTGGAGCAGCACGAGAATGAACTCAACACGCTCATCGATCAGATGCGGGGCGAACTGGCCGAAATATCGCAGGAGGTGGACAATCTCGGCGGCATGGCCTACGTCACGCAGAACGATCTGCTCAACGTGGATCTCTTCAAAGATCAGATTGTGATTGTGATCAAGGCGCCGCCAGAAGCCAAACTTGTGGTGAGTACTTACTACTACTACTTCTGCAGTCGAGTAGCAGTAACAGTAACAGTTACAGTAACTATAACAGTAACAGTAACAGTGACAGTAAACGTAGCAGTAACAGTAACAGTAACAGTAACAGTAACAGTAACAGTAACAGTAACAGTGACAGTAAACGTAGCAGTAACAGTGACAGTAACAGTAACAGTAACAGTAAGAGTAACAGTAACAGTAACAGTAACAGTAACAGTAACAGTAACAGTAACAGTTACAATAACAGTTACAGCTTTAAGCTTAGGACATTTTCAAAAAACTCAGCAATAGTTTAAAGTCATTTCACTAAGCTTTAATGGCAGTTGTTATGGAATGAAGGCAAATAATGTTTTTACTATAAATAATACTATAAAATGTATAGTAAAGTAACAGCTATACAGTGAACTGGCAAAACGCTTTTATTTATGATTTGCAGAGCTTGAGTTTAGAACGAAAGAAAGCTTTCATCAGTGTCTGAGAGCAGCTTTAAGCAAAAGCTAAACCTGTAATCGCAAAAAGCTATAAGCGAAGGCTAACAGCAACTGTAAGCAGCGACCTACGTCAGTTTTAGGCAAATGAATAAAGTAATAGAATGTTAAGCTTTGGGTAAATGCAGCTTGCAGTAGCAAAAAGCTTTAAGCTGAGGCTAGATACAGCTTTAATACCTGTGACTGAGGCTAAACCTGCAGCAGTATAGGTTTTTCTTTTGACAGTTTTATGAAGAGAATCAAAAATATAAGAAAATTTAGATTATGTCTACAAGATTTGTAAGGTTTATGCTATATCCTTACCGCATCAGTATGTAGTTGTAGTAACTGATTAAAAATGAGAAACGAAACACTTTTAGTCGTAGTCGTCCCTATTCGTGCGACGTCAGACAATTGTGCTTCTTCTTTGCGTCTGCATGCCATTAAACATGGCGGCCTATTTTTAGACATTGCCTCGCAGACGGCGACAAGCGACGCACTGCAAAATGGAACATACCCCAGCTCCACCGCCACCCCCACCCCCACCATTCCTCGAGCAGCAGCAGCAGCATCTATCATTTTGATATCAAACAAATGAGAGAATAGAAGAAAAAGTATATAACTTTTTTTAGTGCTCGATTTGCTTATATTTTGAAATGAAAAGCAAAATGTTTTCCAATTGAAAATTCGCGCATTTTCCAAGTTGTGTGCGCTGTGCTGCTGGCCGATCTGTCTGTCTGTTGGCCACGCACTATTTATAAATATTTCGCTTAATGTTTCCGCTCGCCTTGAACTGTTTAATGAACTCACATTCACAGTCACACGGCACGCACGAGCGAAGCGGCCCAACTATGAAGGTTCTTTGCTGGCCACAGGAGTTAACAGTAATGTTAACAGAATAGTTTACATAAATGTTAAATAACTAGTTAGCAAGGAGTTAACAGAAATGTTAGATAGTTTACATAAATGTTAAATAACTAGTTAGCAAGGAGTTAACAGAAATGTTAGATAGTTTACATAAATGTTAAATAACTAGTTAGCAAGGGTCTGGCAACGCTGTCGCTGCACGGTTACCACTTGAATATACTATAAGAATGGATTCCTGGTAAAAAATAAGATCCAGTTTGATTCGAAACAACAATTGATAGTATACCTCTATAAAGCGAATTCTTCCTTAAGTAGACACTTTTCTATAACATATTTATTGTTTCACGTGCTTTTAACGGAACACGTAGTATTTTCGTTACAATCTATTTACATATTACAGTTCTGTTGAGGGTTTTTATAAGGAGAGATATTTATAGGTATAGGATTATTTAATACCACTCTTAAATGAAATGAAATAATAAAAGTTCCACAAAAGCATGTTAAGGTATCTGTTAAGTTGCAGCCACTGTTCTGTTACTGTTAAGCAACAGGCAAGCCACTGTTATGTTATTGTTAACAGGCAAGCCACTGTAAAAACGAGTCTAATTGCATTGCTTTCTTTCATTTTTCAGTTGCCCACAACAAAGGTGCCGCGTGAGATCTATGTGAAGGCAGAGAACAGCGAGGAGATCAACGTCTTTCTGTGCCAGGACAATTCACCGGAGAATTCGCCGATCGCCGCAGCGCAGGGTTCGTCTGGAGCATATGCGTCCGGTATGGGCAACAGCAGTGGTGTGCGTACGGCGACATCGACGCGACTGCATCATTTGACCAATCAGCGTCTCAATGATCCGCTCTTCAACAACATTGATGCCATGAGCACCAAGGGCTTGGGTAAGTGCTATCGATAACACTGCACTACTATCGATAAATGTTAATTGGTGCTCGAACTTTCAGGCCATCCACCATATCGCTTAGCAGCGCAACGTGACCTGACCAAGTCGATCGAGGAAGTGGCCAAGCAATCCCAGCCTGAATATAATAATATTTGTGATATTGGCAATGTCAAATATGAACTGACCTCGCCACAGCAACAGCAACAGCAGCACTCGACGCACTCGACGCACATGAACGACGATGATGATGAGGATGATGTCGATGCCGAGCTGAATCAGTTGGTGCCAACGATAACCAGTCCGGTGGTGCGTCAACATCATCATCAGCAACATCAACAGCAGCAGCAGCATCAGCAGCAGCAACAGCAGCAGAGTGCTATACAGCAGCTTTTTAGCAGTCTAACAGAATCCTCGCCCACGCCAACGACGCGGCGACGTGCCGCGGGCAACAACAATACAACTACGCTTAATAGTCATAACAGCAGCAGCAGCAACAGCAGCAATTCCCTGCCCCCCAGCAACAGTTACCAGCAGCAGCAACAGCAGCAGCAGCGACGAAGTGATGTGCCCATGTATAATTGTGCAATGGAAGGCGCTGCAACAGTGGCATACTCTGTTAACCCTAACAGTAACAGTAACAACACTAACAGCAACGCTAACATTAACAGCAACACTGGCAACGGCAACTCCTCCTCCGCCACCGGTTCCGGCTCCGGCTCCTCTGCGATGGGATCACTGCAAATGCAGTTTGCAGCAGTCGCTGGCATGGCGACAACACAATACGGAGATATCTCTGGCGCTGGCGCCAATGTTGATCAACAGCAGCAGCAGCAGCAGCACTATAACAGCAACAACAGCAACAATCATAAGCATACGACGTATCGCAATCTGCCGCCTGGCGTCACAGACTGCGACGGCGATAGCGATGGCAGCTCTGGTGCACTGCAGGGTCTCGATGCGCTCTTCAGTGACATCGATGCGGACTGTAAGTACTCTCTCTCTCTCTTCAACTAACAGTTACTCCTACCTTCACACACATACACATCAAGTGCCACACAAACACATGCACATGCATTACATCTCTGCCTCTGTAAATAACAGCAGCGTTCACATACTCATGTTAATGTCGAATGTCGAATGTTAAGCGCCACTTACAGTTTGAGCCGCACTTGTCAAGAACTTTCGCTGTGACCTGCGTGTGCTTGTCAAACCGCATCACAGTCTGAGTTCTTGCTGAGCGCGTGACTCCCATCAACCGGGAAATGCAAAAAGGAAATACAGGTAAAATGCGGTGTAAAATCAAAAGTAAAAAAAGAAAAACTAAGCTGTGTTATTCTTTCACTTTTTTCAAATTTTCGGCCCATTACCAACGAGAATCAGTTCAAAATTGAATCAAATTTTTTATTTTATTTATTTATTCAGTGAAATGTGTAACTTTTAATATAAATAAAATGTCATTTACTAACCAATAACAATCAATCATAGCTGTAACTCACCTTCTTCCACTTTTTCTCTACTCTTTTCATTGATATCACACTCATACACACACACACACACATACATTCGCATGCGTTCTCACTGCATTACGTTATATGTTTACGTGATTGTTTTATAGCAGACGTAAGCTCATTAACGTGGCGCTGTTATACAGTAACAGTAGCAGCTTGCTGTTAACTAATAATTACGACTTTGTGTTAACTACATATTTAACAGATTGCTGTTAACTGACTGACAGCCAAACTGGAATAACCGTTCTCCTGTTAAATTTGCCTTTTGGCGCTTACGTCTTTTCGCGGGAAGCAAATAAATACGAAAATATATTTTCTTTTTTTTATATTTATGTAAACAATGCTGTTCACACACACTATAACATGATGTAGTTCGGGGTAAATGGCAAATTAGCTGATTTATATCGTGGAATCAGAACAGTATTTAAATTTAGAAATATTTAAGTAAAACTGCGCTATTGACAGTTTGCTTTTACTATAAAGTCGCAACTTTCTCTTGGCTAACAGATGGCTGTTTACTGACTGACCTAACAGTAGACTGTTAACTAACTGACTTAACAGTTGGCTGTTAACTAACTGACTTTAAAGCTGGCTGTTTACTGACTGACTTAACAGTAGACAATTCACTAACTGACTTAACTGTAGACTGTTAACTAACTGACTTTACAGCTGGCTGTTTACTGACTGACCTAACAGTAGAATGTTAACTAACTGACTTAACAGTTGGCTGTTAACTAACTGACTTTACAGCTGGCTGTTTACTGACTGACTTAACAGTAGACAATTCACTAACTGACTTAACTGTAGACTGTTAACTAACTGACTTTACAGCTGGCTGTTTACTGACTGACTTAACAGTAGACTGTTAACTAACTGACTTAACAGCTGGCTGTTTACTGACTGGCGTAACAGTAGACTGTTAACTAACTGACTTAACAGTAGACTGTTAACTAACTGACTTAACAGCTGGCTGTTTACTGACTGGCTTAACAGTAGACTGTTAACTAACTGACTTTACAGCTGGCTGTTTACTGACTGACTTAACAGTAGACTGTTAAATAACTGACTTAACAGCTGGCTGTTTACTGACTGACTTAACAGCAGACTGTTAACTAACTGACTTTACAGCTGGCTGTTAACTGTAGAGTTGTCACTCGCGGTTAGGCAACATTTTGATGTAGTTCTTGTCTGTGTGTATGAAATGATCAATGTAAAGCGTTGCTAAATACTAACCAATACTAATAACTACTGATTTTTGTTTATTGTATATAACAGTTAACTGTACATATGTATATAGGAATTAACCCGCCGCCTGTTGTCGCCACGCGCAAACTCAAATTCATTTTGGAACTGAATTCTCGTGGGTCTGCAGTGCACTGACCACTGACCGTTGCAGAGGGCAATTGTTCATATTGAAATTGAAATTATGTAGCACCATGAGATTCAGCTCTGGCGTGAATTTCAAACATGCATCATCAAACAAACAGTAAAACAAAAGCAAAAACAATATCAAAATCAAATGAGAATATTTCAACAAATATCATCTTCATATCAATCGCATCTCTATCAACTGTTTATTTACTGTTACTATTATTAATATTACTATTTTGCTCGTTCTTTTGCAGACTTCAACAACGAGGCGTTTGTGTCGATCGATCCGCCGGATGATAATGATTATCCGTATGCGCTAAACGCCAACGAGGGCATCGATCGCCTCTTCGACTTTAGCTCCGATGCCTACGGGCCCTAAGAGGGAGGGGCCACAGAGACGGAGGGAGCCCTGAACCGATCCCGCGGGGATGGGGAGGGGGGTGTTTATAATTTTAAATTATATACAAGGAAATGAAGCAAGCAGCGCGCGCATATTATGTTAGAGATGATCTATTATTACTATTATTATATTATTATAATTATTAAATTTATTATCTATTATTATTACGATTCTATCGAAAGAGTAATTTCAACAAAAACAAAACAAAACCATGTAGAAAACTTAATGAAACTAAGTTGTGTGTAACATTTTAAGCATAAAACAAAGCCCTACAATTAAATTTATAATCCAAACCGTATTTTAAGTATAAAGAGAAAACGCAAAACAAAATCCACAAGAAATCAATCCACACACATTTTATAAGGAAATTTCAATTTTTAGCCTTAACGAAACACGAGCAGAAAGCAAACACGCTGCTAAACACTTAAAGCGAAACACAAGATGAAGTGATGGATGAGAAGAAGATTAAGAAAAGCCTCAAATACATATTACTAAACAAACAAATATTTTTGCGCCAGAACTGTCTGTAAATTAAAGCGAAAACCACAAAACATAATTTTTAATTAGTAAAACAAAATAGTTATAAAATTTAATATTATTATATACATATATAAATATATATATATGAGAATAAAAGAAAAACAAACAACTGTAAAATATATCGCTATTGAAATTCCAAACTGATAACAACAACTTAAGCTAAACGAAAACGAAAAAGGAAAAGAAGAACACACATTCTCTATCAATCTCTTCCCCACTCGACCAAGTTTCTCCCAGTTTAGTTAACCGTTAGGCACAACGCATGCACCTGCATCAGGTAATACTGTAAGAAGTAAGCAGTAGTCACTTATCAGTTATCTCTTATCACTTATCAGTTAACAGTTGGCAGTTGAACAGTAAAGTAAGCAAAGGAAATTCAATACACTTGTCACTCTGTGTCCTATCTGTATATTTTTAGTTTTTGCCCATTTAGTTTAGTCCTACGCCTAAGTATGCATAATTACTTATTTGTTATTGTTATTGAAAATGTAAACTAGAATGCCTAAAAGACCAACACCAACACCTACACCTACCACACCCCAGACTTTGACACACTCGGAGCAAACACAACTCAAAGCCAAATCAAATCATATTCAAACAATGCAACAAGTAAACTAAATAAATAACTAAATAAAGAAGAAACCCACAGGAGTACCCCAACTGAATCAACTGCAATTAGTTATTAAAATACAAAAAACAAAAACAAAACAAAACCTAATCGCCTAGACTTTAAACAAATTACAATTACAACAAAGAATCATACAACATGTATAAAGAAAAACGCTCTAGAAATGTACTTTTATTTTTAAAAAACAAATTTGTTAGGAATTTTTCTTTCGTTTCAAAACAACAAAAATCAACACAAAAAAACCAAATAAATATAAAAAAGAAGGAAAACATAAACTGAAAAACCGTCTTTCATTCAATTGACTATTGTTGGGGAAAATGATATACTATACATAATATATATGTATGTAGTATATTGGGTCCCATACGAATGTCTACATCAAATACAAAATACATACCATACACTTGTCAATCAACTAAATAGGTTCCATATTTTCGAAGTGGGCATTCCTGCATTTCAAACACTGATTTCTTTTCACAGTTATATATTATATTCCATGCCAAGTATCTAACAGTAAGGATACATTCCTTCTCTAGTGCATTTTCTTGAATATCATACAAATTCTCAAGGCCAAAAGATAATAAAAAACGAAAAAACTAAAAGTTTTTTCATTTAAAGTTCTACTTGAAGTATGTCAAACAAAGTAGATGTCCTGCTTTGAAAATTCAAAATATTTAGTAAAAATTTCTTAATTTATTTCAAATTAAAATTTGAGAAAAAAGATTTTTTTAACTCATACAAAAAAAGGAAATGTATGTAAATAAATCATAAAATCATAGTTTGAGTATGTTTTAATACATTATTAAAGAATTCTACAAATCGGATGATTAGTTTAGGAATTACTATTATTAAGGTATACCCACCTCGAAAATGTGGACCCTATTCAGTTGATTGGCATTGTATACATAAATATAATTAAAGTCGATTATGAATATTTAAATTTTTCAGCAATATTAGAGAAGATCGATTTGGTTCAAGGCAACATTTATCTGATGGTTAAGGTTATTGCACAGGACCACGAGCTGAGTCGATATATCTGTCAAGATTAATGCCTAGATTTCATAAAATATGAGAGCTTAAGACTCCAATTTTGATAAGTATGCAGACTGACATAGATACAATTTTAGACGCTACTTATAAAAAGACGAGGGCAATATATGTACTATTGCGAGTTTTGCTGAGTTTCGATCATTGCATCCGACTGTAGCCTTACATTATGTTATATCCAGTAATAGTTTTGATCCCATTCTGCAGAGTAAAAGTACAAACTAATACAAAGGATGAGCTGTAATCCACTTGAGTCCAAAGTACAATAAAAATTGTCTTTTGTTTTTAATGTTTTTATAATTTTTGTATATTAATTTAGTTTTTTATTATAGTCTCGCCATAATCGTAATTTTGTTACATAATAATAATATGTGTAGTTTTTTGTTTACTTCGCTTATATAAACAGGAAACAATTAATTAACTTAGAGCTGTTTACATTTACAATTAGCTTTAGTTAGAAATAATAAAAATATTGAAGCTTTATTTTTATTTTTTAGTTTGTTTTGTTTTGTTTTTAATTTATTTATTATATGATAGGGTTTCTTTTATATTTAGATGTATGTATGTATGCAGTATATGTATATATATTTATGTATGTACATGTACACTAAAGCAGCTAAGTGCGCCGAACATAGAGCCCAACTATTCAGAATATTTGTAATAATATCTATATAAGAAGTTGGCGTTGTTTGGCGTCGAACGGGGGCTGCCCGAATTTAAAATAAAAAAAATTAAATTTTTTTGTATTTTCATTTTTGTTTGTTGTTTTTTTTTTTCTTTTTTACAAATTTTAGGCATTTTGCAGTACGAAAGTAATGAAGAAAATTTAGTTAATTCAACTACTAAATATAAATATAAACATTTCGGCTGGTTTTCGCTGCATATATAGTAGAAATGTTGATTTCTTTTTCATTTTAGATTTACGTTAACTTATAATTCCGTTAGTTTTTGTTTTTACGTTTGTCTCGCATTAAGTTTACAATTGTTTTCGTTAGAATTTCTTTGCTTTCGTTTATGTACATAAAAACAAAAGGAACTATATTTTTCAGTCTTTTTAGTGTGTGTATGTGTGTGTGTGTGTGTGTGTGTGTAGCATACCTATTGTGTGTGTGTGTGTGTGTATAAGATTTCATTAAATTAATTTAATTATGTTAATTAATTCAATAGTTTTTTTTTCAATAGTTTTCATAGTATTTTGTTTTTATTTTTTACAACTAGGTTTTTTTGTATAATTCATTTAAATAGTTTTTTAAGTGTCCTTGTTTTATTTTGCAGCTAGTATAAATATAAAATAAAATAAGATACAAATGTGCTGTGCTGTTAAATCGTTAATTGTAATTGTTAATTACGAGTAATTCAATTATTTCTTCTGCTTCTTGTTTGGCGCACATTATTTGTTACAGTGTAAAGTTGCAATTGTATATAGCTGTATATATGTATGTATGTATATTTCTATAAAGAGCGAAGGCAAATATCGAATACTTTTGTTGTTGGTTTCTGTCTGGTTTCTGTTAATTAAATTATGTTGATTTATTACAAAATTCCATTTGTTGCAGTTGCATTTAGCTGAAGAGAATGTGTGTGTGTTGTGTATGTGTGTGTGTGGGAGTAATGCAGTTACTTTCTTTAGCAAGTCTTGAAATTCTTTCCACTCATCCCGTAAGTATGTCTATTCTATGTATGTATGTATGTATGTATGTATTTCTATTCGTCTATTGCTTTTTGCATGTAATTCGTAATGTTGTAGCTTGTAATTGTCTATGTGTTGCAGTTGCGGTTCTCTTGCTTCTCCTCCTCCTCACCTCCCCCTCCCTGCAAAACGCGTTCTCAGTACTTGTTCTATGTTGAGTTTATGGCAAATATCAGCGTGTATCTGTGTCTGTAAATGTATCTGCATCCGTGTTTGTCTATCATTACAATAAAATACACACGCACACTTAAACATGTGCTTGTCTGTATGTAAATGTATATATGCATATATGCATGTAAATTATGCAGCAGTTATTTAAGCTCTGTCAATTACGTAATTCGGAAGCTTGGCTTCAAACGAAATCAATTTCGATAAGGATAAATGAAACAAAATGAGAAACAAAACACAATTTACAGCTCTCTTCCTCTCTTCTGCATTTCCCTTTTGCTATGTGTGTGTGTGTGTGAGTGTGTGTGTATGTGTTTCTATTTAGCGTATAAATTACTCGCTCCTCTCTCAAACTTTTGCCAGTTGCCAAGCGCCATTTTCTCTGTTTACATTTTCTGTTCTCCTTTTGTGTTTTCTTCGTGCATAAAAAACGAGCAACACTTAAACATAAACGCACTAAAAGAAATTGCAAATAAAAATAAACAAAAATATATTACTACATTTTTTAGTTGAGTACATTTCTAGTTGTAGTTGCTGTTGTTTCTTTTAGTAATAGTAACTAACTAATTTAAAGAACATTTAACTCAAGTGAAGACATTTTGTTGATTTGTTTTGTTTATTTTATTGCTTATTGTTGTTTGTTTTCTCTTGTTTTGTTTGCTTTGTTTTCTTTCGCTTTCATTTCATATTTCATTTCGTTCCGTTCCGTTCTCTTGCTGCGTTTTGGTAGGTACTAAAATAATTAATTATAATTATATACGTAAAGTTAGGTTAGGTTCACACACACGCACGCACACACACACACACCTGCACACCCACTCACACCTGCCAATGCGTGCGCGTGTGTGTGTGTGCGTGAGTGTGGGTTGTTGTATATTGTATTTGTATGTCTATGTCTAGTTATAAACGGTACTTAGGTTGGTTGGTTGTTGGCTTTTGTACTTTTGTTATTTGCATTTAGGACTTGTTTTCGTTTTTGTTGTATGTGTTTTGTTTTCGGCTCTAGTAAATATTAAAAATTATAAAATGAAAAATACTTAACCAATACGAAAAAAATAACACACATAAATTAAGCTTAATATTACAATATGTGTATGTATACAGTATACAGTATATAGTATATTAATTGTTAGGAGGCTTGGCTGTGGGCAAAAGTTAAGCATGGTTCACAGGCTTAACAGCTGTTATTGCGCCCTAACAGAGGGCGAGAGTCCAGGCGCTGTTAAGAGCTCGGCTCAACTGTTAAACATGCGTGCGCTCGCTCTCGCCACTGCTACTGCTACTGCTAGGTGGCTCTCTCTTGCGCTGTGCTCTCTCTTTCGATCCCTTTAATGTTATTATAAATATAATATGTTCACTAATCGCTAACATGCACCTATGTGCCTGTGTGTATGTGTGTGTATTTACAAATTCTGTTTCACTGTATTTTGTGGTTCTCTTCCACAGCGCTTCTACGCTTCGCGTCCGATGAAACCATTGGGCGGCGGTGGGCGTGGCGTACTAGCCTGCCTCAGCCAATTCTCCTTGAGTATGTTGGACGTAGTGCCGGCAGTCGTTGGCAGCGCAGTCGCTACCGGCGTCGTCGCTGTCGGCGTCGCTGGTGTCTCGCCCTTGCGCGTCTGACTAACGCTGCGACTGCGCGGCGGCTGCTGCGCCGGCTTAATGCGCGCTCGCTGCTTCTGTCGACTGAGCGGCATGCGTTCCATTTTGATGTGTTCCGTGTGCTCGTCGTCGTCTTCGCTGCAAAATTTCAAATGGATATAAATTTTAAATGTTTAAATTTATAATAAAATGTTAATAATATACATTTTTCAATATTTTTTTCAATATTTTTTATCATTAAAATTTAATTAAAAATAAATAATAATTTTAAGGTTATGTTATACATTTTTTTTAATGTTAATATTTTTAACAGGTAATATTTTCCCTAACCAGATTAAATTTAAAAAATATAAAAATTACTTAAATTAATTTTAAATAAAAAAATTGTTTTACACTTAAGAAAATACACTTAAAAAAATAAGTAACGAAATGTTAGTTGTTTCTGCTGTTACTTACTCATCGTTTTCGTCGTCTTCTGAGCTGCTGGGCTCCATTTGGGCCGAGGGTGCCAGCATCGAGGCATAGTTAGGATTATCACTGGTAAAGACCTGACCCGACTGCGGCTCGCTCATCATCACATAATTGGGATTATCGCTAAGCAGGCTGAAGGGCGCCTGACCCGTGTCTGAGGCCGCCGCCGGTGGCTGCATCAGCTCATAGTTGGGATTCAGAGAGCTGGTGGTCAGCTGCTGCTGGGGCCAAGTGGCAATGGGATCTGAGCTGTTGACAGACTCATCGAGCAGCTTGTAATTGGGATTATCACTGATGATGGTGGTGCTGCCATTGCCACCACTGGCACTGGGCGTGGTGGCGGTGGGCGTGTAGAAGCGAGGTGTGCCTGCATAGCTGCCGGCACTGCCGCTGCCTCCGCTCTCAATGGTGCCGAGATTGTGTCCCATGCTGGCCATGGCCATGCCAGCGGGATAGCTGGTTAGATTCGTGTTGCTGCCACTGCTGGGGGCATTCGAGATGTTGCTCTTGTGGCTGACATTGCTGCCGCTGCGCTTGTGATTGAAGCGACTCAGCAGCCCGTAGCCGACGCGATTTCGTAACGTATCTGCGACGACACGTTTCAGACTGGGATGGCGGCTGCTGCTGGCGTTGGAACTGGCAGCCGATGCCGTCGATGGCTGCAGAGATGAGGAGGTGGTGCCACGTGTGCCAATACCCACGCCCACACCGTCACCACCACCACCCACGCCGCCAACTCCAGCGGCACCAATGACATCGTCCGGCATGGAACTGCTCATGCTGGGCAGGTTGCCAGCTCCACCACGCTTCGCCTTGGGCAGCAGATGCTGCTCCCCGCTGAGTCTGCCGCCGCCGCTATGCGGCAATTCGGCAAAATTCGGACTGGGATCGTACAGCTCATAGCCACGTTCCGCATCCGCCGTCGTGGCCACCTGGGCATCCGGCTGCACGTAGGCGGCATCCTCCATGTGGGAGCCACCTGCCGTGGGCAGCGTGGAAAGAGCATCCGGTGTGCTGCTCACTATGAAGCCGGAGTGCATGCTGAACGGCGAGTGGGTGGTGGCCTGATCATCGACCAGGGCAATGGGACTCTCGGCTGGCTGTTCCAGCGATGTGTTGTGCTCCATGTTGGACTTGTAGCCCTGATGGTATTCACCAACACGCAACGGTGTCGTTGCATCCTCACCGTCGGCATCTGCATCCATTTGGCCACCGACAAACACGTCCATCTGATTGGAGCGCTCCTTGCGCTCCTTTTCGCGATACTGCAGCCCGTGCTCCGTGTAGTAGAAGGCCACTTCCTTGTAGTGCGGATCAGACAGATGCTCCAGATACGCTATGATGTCGAGGAACGAGGGACGCGCTGTAGGCCGATGATGCCAGCACCGATGCATGAGACGATGCAGTACCTCGGGGCAATTATCGGGACGCTCCATGATGCCGCCATCGATGACATAGCGCAGCACCTGCTCATTGGACAACCCCTGATAGGGTTGTGAGGCCAGTGTGGCCATTTCCCAGAGCACCACGCCGTAGCTGAAGACATCACTCGAACTGGCATAGACGCCGTCCCTCAAGCTCTCCGGCGGCATCCATCTCACGGGCAACAGGCCCTTGGTGCCCTTGCGATAATAGTCCGTCTCATAGATGTCTCGCGTCATGCCAAAGTCACCAATTTTCACCGTTAAATCGGCGGCAACCATGCAATTCCTAGCCGCCAGATCACGATGCACAAACTTTTTGGCCGCCAGATAGGCCATGCCATCGGCTATCTCGATGGCCATCTGATAGATGCGACTATATGGCGGCGGTTGTGCTGCCCCTCCGGTATTGGTTAACCCAATCCGCTGCTGATAGCAGGCGAGCGCATCCTCACGCTCGTCCGGCCGATGGGCACGCAGATACGATTTGAGATCACCCTTCTTCATCAGCTCCATGACAACCAGGGCCGGCTGACCGCGCGAACAGACGCCCAGCAGTCGGACCACATGATAAGTATCGAATTCTTTCATAACGCTCGCCTCGCTGAGGAAATTGGTGCGCTCCCGATCCGTGGCATTCTCATTGACCGTTTTGATGGCACACGGCGTATCGTCGGCGTTGTTCAACGCCTTCAATATACCCTCGTACACCATGCCAAAGGAGCCCTGACCCAGTGGTCCCAGCTGTATGATGCGCTCACGCGGCACTTCCCAATCGTCGGGCACATATTGGAGACTGGCATAGAACGGATTCACCTCCGTGTTGATGACCAGATCCTGCGGGTGCTTCCTCTTGCGTATATACCAGATGTAGCTACCGCCAGAGGCCAGCAGGACGATCAGCAAAATTACCGATACTATCGTAGCTATCAGCACAGCCAGAGACATACCGGGTGGCTGCAAAGGAGAGATAATCCAGAATAAAACACATCCCAAATGAAATAGAGAATTCACTCCTCAGTCTACTCACCGGCACTTCCACATATTCATAGTCTGAATAATCACCCTCACCGGCCAGGGAGTTGGCTCGTATCCGGAAACTATATCGTCCTTCGTTGAGATTGTGCACCACATAGCCGGTCACGTTGTCGTACTCCTGGACGGTGATGCAACGCTTCTCCGCCACAGCATTCTGCTCCACCCTCTCATAGATGATCATGTACGAGACAATGGCTCCGTTCGGATTCTCGGGTGCCTGCCACTTCAGACGCACACTGCCACGTGTGCTATTGTGGGTACTCCCCTCCAGCTCTCCCTCCAGATGGTGTGCCTTGTCCACATGTACTGCAGGTCAATAATACATGAATAATATTAGCGATTGGTTCAAGGAGTAAAACATAACAAAAACAAACAAATGTTTATCATAATAAAGTATCAATTTATCGATATATCAATGTTAAAATTTATATACTAAGTATATATCTGAATTTATGAATAATTTTTCAGCAATTTCAGTTAAAAATCCTCACAGTTTTAAATATTTTCTCCTTTCATATAACAAAACTATCGATGAACCGTCGTGTATCGATAATTCTTAAATACGGATTTATCGATACATTTAATTTAGGAATATTGAATCCTTTCAGCGATATGTCATCGAAAAAACCTTATATGATACGCAGGACAGGGATCGTTTATCGATTATTCTTGAATATGGATTTATCGATACATTTAATTTAGGAATATTGAATCCTTTCAGCGATATGTCATCGAAAAAACCTTATATGATACGCAGGACAGGGATCGTTTATCGATAATTCTTAAATACGGATTTATCGATTAATTTAATTTAGGAATATTGAAACCTTTAAGCGATATGTAACCGGAAAAAACCTCATATGATACGCAGGACAGGGATCGTTTATCGATAATTCTTAAATACGGATTTATCGATTAATTTAATTTAGGAATTTTGAAACCTTTAAGCGATATGTCATGGGAAAAACAATCATCATATGATACGCAGGATAGGGTATCATAAAGAAAATATCGATATTTATTTCTAAGAATATAACATAGAGTATCAAATCGATAACAATCGATATTGAGTCTTTGATTGGTACAAATAACAGTTGAAAGTTGAAAAACAACAGTTGGAAAAACGGATAATTAAAGTACATCGTTATGTCGATATTCATAGTCGATGTATTGTTTATAAAGCGCATCAAATATCATAATTGTTTTTAGTAAAATATGGATTTCCAGCATTCCTTATTTAAAGCCAAATTATGACTTATCATTATATATCAACAGCATAATATATCGATATTATTACTATCGTTCATCACTTACGTTTCTTTAGTGTACGCTTATCCCATGGCTCATATTTGCCGCACAGCTCCATGGTATCGTTGATGCCCTCTCGTTCCCGGCAAGCGCGCACTGTGAGCGAATAGTGTGAGAAATGCTGCAAGTTCTTGAACAGAAACTCCGTTGTGGTGGCATTCACTTCTGCCGAGAAGACGCGATAGTATGTATTGCTGGCATCCATATGGGTAACATTCAGCCAGTTCTCCATTGAGTCCTTATCCGGCACATTGATCTTTTTGCCTGCATCCAGCGAAGTGTTCAGAGTCTCCGTTGAGCGTACATGTCGCATTAGCACACTCTCCATGTGCTGTCCCTCCGGCATCTCGATGTACCGCCGTCTACGACGTTGCAAGGTATTCGCGCTGCCCGCAGGGACATCCGTGTTATTGTTACTACCACTACGCTTGTTGGGCCTTGCCACATAGAGAAAGTTCTGTAGGGCATTCTCGAATTCGATTTCATCAAAGATCTTTTCCTCAACCGTGGTCTGATCGTAGGCGGGACGACCGCCTGCATCGCAATTGCAATCGGGTCCAGGCGCAACCTCCTTGACAGGCTTATCCGCTGGCGACGACGGTTCGTCATTCAGTTGACTATTGGGCAAGGCTAAAAGGGGGCAGGATTGTTTAATTTTGATAACGAAATAACACATTTCTCTCAGTGTAACTCACGATCTCGACAAAAGTTACGATGATGCGACTCGCTCGACTCCTGACGCGTGAGTTCCGCTCGTATCTGATACTTCAACAGTTTGCCATTGATATTCACAGGGGGTTTCCAGCTCAGCAACTACAGATATGAATAGAGCGTACATTAGACACGAAGTTCACCCTCCAATCTCAGTCAATCAGTCAATCATACTCACAATTTCAGAGCTGTCCGTCGAGCGGGCATTGATCCGCGTCACATAAGTGGGACGCGACGCCAGAGTGCGAAAGCGTTTGATATCGCTCTGGTAGTTGCGTTTCTCCGATGATATCGTCATGGTGCGCACATAGAATGCATAACTGGTATATGGCTTCAAATTGGATATATACGTCATATTCTCTTTACTCGGCTCCGTTACACTCCAGCTGCAAGCATAAAGCACAAATTAGCACAGCCCAATATTAAGCGATAAATTAATCGATACTTACTTATCGGAACATGGCTGAAAGTTATCCTTGGTCACATTCTGATGCGGATCCAGTGTATAATACAGTTGGTAACCGATGAACGAGCGCTCGTCATCGAAATCGACAATCGTGTTGTTTATCTCTATAGTGACGACAGTTTGACGCAGTTTATCGATCCTTACATTCAACCATCGCGTATTGCCTAAATACAAATTGAAAATTATATCATTAATATATTGTTTCATACACAGATAGTAACAATAGTAATTGATAACAATATGATAATTAATAATATTGCTAAAGCTAACTATCGATAGTATTGTGAACAATCAATAAGCATATTCCCTGTACTATTGTTAACAATCGTTAATAGAGGAAATTGTAGTACAGATATTAGAATTGATAGTTTATATCATGGACTTGATATTTGTTATGGTACAGCAAAGCTAGCTCTGCGATCTACCGATAGTATTGTTAAAAATCGATAACTGTATATAAGCATAAAATTGATATTAGCTTAAACAAATTAAACCTTCATCTGTGAACTAGCTAGTGTTAACAATCGTTAATAGAGGCAATTGTATTACAGATATTTTAACAATAGTTGTTAGCATATACATATGTAGGTCATATACTATATCGATAATCGACAATCGATAGTATTTTAACCATACTTAATGCTTGAAATGTCAAGGCTGGTTCTTTAAACTAGCGATTGTATCACTCATCATCGATAACAGACTAAACTCCATTCAAGATATTATAAATGATAGTTTTTAACCTACGCTATATCAAAGTTTATTCAGAAAACTATCGATGGTATTGCTAGCAATCGATTATAGAGGGAACTGTATTAAGAATATAACTAAAGATTTTAGAATGTACTTGATATAAAATATTACATATCAAGGCAGGTTTTTATTTTGCATATTATTGATGGTAGTCTAGTAGTGTTCATATCTTATACCAAGATACTATGTATCCTGCATCTTCTGTAATCTATCGATAACTATCGATTTGAACAATTGAAACTGTATGTTGTATAACATTTAATACTTATACGTACATATGCCCTTATCACCATTCGAATCTTCAGCGACCTCATTCTTATTGAATTTGACAGGTTTGCCAGGCAACATGGGACGCAGTTGCTCGATGGTCTCAATGCACAATTTCGGATTAAAGTGGAAGAAGATGCTGCCATTCATGATTTGCACCGTTTGATTTTCACCCCAAAGGCTCTCCAGATCCCGATTCTCCAGCACATACAGTGAGTAACGATTCTCGATCGTATTGTTGCCTCGTATCGTCTTCAGACTCTTGAAGAAGTCCAATGTGGTCAGGCCATAGGTCAAATGGACCTTAAGGAAATCATTGATGGTATGTATGGAGCCGAAGCCAGAGATCAAAGCATCCACAATATGTTCTATCAATAAAAGAATCGTCGTTAATATAATACACTAGTTGATAATTAACTTCTTTATCTTACGTCCTCCACGTTTGATGCTTATGGTGAGTCCTTTGCCCGTGATCACTGTGCAGCCGTGATACTCCTTGGCCCGCGCTGCCCCATCGATAACACCGCCCTCGCACTCCTTTTCGCAGGTGCCGTTGCACCTCTGGCAGGTTTTGTCCATCTGGATGTAGCCGTTGTCACAGCGAGTGGTGCATCTACCGTTGTAATGCACCAGAGGCACATTCTTGTTATTCTCGAACTTTTGGCCAATTTCCTCGCACATTTTCGCTGTAATGCAACGTTGTTCGTACTGAGAATAGAGCGAAGTATGCGAGATTAGAAGAAAGGTAAGAATTTTAGTTAAAGCTCAATGGAAGCTTACCAGAAAGTAACCCTGTTCGCAGTGATCCACACACTGGCCATGCTCATTGGATACATTGCGACAGGCAATGCAATCGCCGGGCTTGCCGTAAAGGTCCTTGGTGCAGCTGCCCAGGCAGGAGTCACTGCAGCACGTCTTCTCGTCGATGCAACTATAGGGGCATTCCTTGGGACATACTGAAAACAGAATGATGGGAAGCAGATGAATATAAGTTCATCGTAATTGAATCATGGGCACCTACTTATTTGACACGCTTTAGTGCTCCAGCAGTAGCGCTTGCTGTCAGTATGCAAGGTGCAGGGTGCCACATGGTTGCCATTCGATTTGCCAGCCTCCAGTCCGTCCTCTCCAATCTCATCGCCCGGACATCGAGCACATTCCATCTCATTGCGATTGAATTTGAATACCATATCCTTTTCAGTGGCATTTGGCGATAGGATCCTTGGCCAATTGACAGTCTTGACGAAGCAGAGAAATGGATTCTTTTCGATGCGAACGCCACCCTTATCGATTGCACGTAAATTCGATAGACCGATGTCCAGCAGATCACGATTCTGATAGATGGTCAGGGCGTAGCTTTCGAACAGTATATTGCCACGTATAACGTTCAGATTGGGAAAGACGTGTGATAGTGAGAACAGATTGGTCACACGGTACACCAATACATAGCCAGTGACTTCGGTTAGCAGCGGATATGTGCGGTTCAGTTTATCCGCATCATTGATGAGCGTCAACAGCAGAAAACCCTCGATGACTGTACAGTTTTCCAATAGATATAGGTTCGATATATTGTTGCGTATATCCATTGATTTGCAGGCTATAAGAAGAGACAGATTGACAAAGTGTTACATGAATATTTAAATTATTTTCTTAACGATAGCAATAAAGTGTTGTAATTCATTTATGATAACCACTTTTTATATGGAATGAATATTTATTTGTTTCTATTCATCTCTTATCAATTTATTCCAATTATTTATTTTTTAGACCCTGTACTTTAAAAAAGTACAAAAGGGTCTATTAAGATTGTGCAAGTCCGAAATGTATGTAACAGGCAGAAGGAGGCGTGGCAGACCCCATAAAGTATATATATTCTTGATCAGGACGACGAGCTGAGTCGATCTAGCCATGTCCGTCTGTCCGTCTGTCTGTCCGTCTGTCTGTCTGTCCGTATGAACACCTAGATCTCGGAAACTGTAAGAGCTAGAGACATCATATTTGGCAGTTAGATGCCCCTATAGCGCAAGCAGATCAAGTTTGTTTTAGATTTTTGATACCTCCCCCCCCTCCCCCAAAAACCGCGAAAAACTGCCACGCCTACAATTTTAAAGATACAAACTTGTGTTTTGGCATACGAAATTCTTATGATAATCTTTATCCGTGCTGTGAATTGTGGCTCAATCGGATAATAAACACCGGAGATATTCAAGATTCAATTCCCTGTACTAGGTAAGGGGGGAGCAGCGCGAGCGTATGTGTGGTTGCATGCGACTTTGCGCTATGTGTGCTTGTGTGAGTGTTAGCGTGTGTGTGTGCAAAGGAAAGTACAGGGTCTCCTACTGTCGGTTGCATCCGACTGTAGCTTTCCGAGTTTTTTAATTACTTGTTCCAATGTAATTTCAGGTTGATAACTTATTTAAGGTGTATTTATCTAGTTATTGATTAATTGATTATTATTAATAATAAATAATTGTTAGTTATTTAATTTATTAAAATATTTTAAGCGTATTTATTAATTTATTTAATTAACTGTTTAATATATTTCTCTATTTATTGATTAATTGATTATTATTAAAAATAAATAATTTATTAAAATATTTTAAGCGTATTTATTAATTTATTTAATTAACTATTTAATATATTTCTCTATTTATTGATTAATTGATTATCATTAATAATAAATAATTGTTAGTTATTTAATTTATTAAAATATTTTAAGCGTATTTATTAATTTATTTAATTAACTAATAGAATATTTTATATTTATTTCTTTTACTTTAAAATTATTAATTGATATATTTATAATTATTTATTTACTATTTGTTAGTAATTAAGATTTACATATGTATTCTTTTAATTTATCTAATTTTTTTTTATTTTGAATTTATGTTATTAATTATGTATGATTTATCATATTTATTAAAGGCACTTTGGTTTTACTTACGTATTATATTCTTATTAGCCAGCTTGAACCCACTGTCAATGTTAACGCTGACATCGGCGCCGCTCTTGTTGATGCTGTTACTGTTAATGTTAGCGCTAACAGCGCTGCGTCTGTTACGCGTTTCGCTCGTAAATGTCGCCAGTCTCTCCTCAAAGCTACCCATGCCGCCATTGGGGAGGGGTTGCAGTGCCAGAACCGTTGTTGTTGCCAATTGCAGCGTTAACAGTGCGATAACAGTAAAATACAAGCCACACCATTTACTATACTTCTGTTGATAATGTCGTCTTGAATGTTGTTGTTGTTCTTGTTCCTGCTGCTGATCCGTTTGTTGTCTTCGACGTCGTTTGAATAGGTTGCAGCATTGTTGCAGCAACTTTTGTTCTAAATTCACATTGAGCAGCAATAATTGCAGTATGCCCAAAAAGTTGCAACAATTACTGTAAGTGTTGCTATGATTCTGCTGTGGCTGTCGATGTCGCTGGTTGTTGTTGTTGTTGTGGTCGCTGTTGTTGTTGTTGTTGCAGTGGCAATTGGCTTTTACTTTTTGGTTATTGTCATTTGTACTATTACTACTACTTCTACTTCTACTACTGCTACTGTTATTACTGCTGCTGCTCGGACTACTACTGCTGCAGCAACATGCCATAGCCATGCTGGCAACATCTCTCTCACTGACGCTAGCAACATGTTGCTCATGTTGATGTTGCTGAGTGCACTCATGTTGCTGAGTCGACGCCAGATTGCTGGGGAATGTTGATGTCGTTGTTGCGTCGCTCTCGCTCTCGCTAAAACTGTCGCTGCATCTCCGCCTTCTGCTTTTTCTTCTCTTCTTTCTGCTCAGTTGCCTGCTGCTGCTGCTGCTGCCGCTGTTGGCTGCTGCGTCGGCGTCTACATAGGAACTACTACTACTACATTCTATGCAGTAAAATGACTCTAACGTTGGCAACACTTGCCGGCATATGACACAAGTGTTGCTAAACGTTGATGTTGCTGTTGATTCTGAAGCTGCTGCTGCTGCTGCTGCTGCTGCTGCTGCCGCTGCCGCTGCCGTCGTCGTCGTCGTGCTGCTTTTTGTTGTTGTTTTTCTTAGCCTTCTGACTGATGTGCCCAGATCAACTCTCGGCGTTTTTCCCAGTGTTGACCAGATCCAATCAAGATTCACTTCCGGCATGTTGTTGTTGTTGGGTTTTTCCTTCAAATAGTTTTGATAAAGTTTTTCACTTGTTGTTGCTTTTTAAGGGGGGGCTCCGGCCCACTAGGTAATCATTGCAACTGTTGCTCTTGCTCTCTTGCAATCTGTTTAGTATTTTTCTTGTCGCTTGGAATGATTGTGATTATCTTTGTTGTCGTCGTCGTTGTTGTTGTTATTATTCTTGTTGCAACTGTAATGAGAATGCAAAAAGTGCAAATTTGATTGTTAATTTTATGCTAAAATAACAACAATTACGTCTGGGCTCTATTAAGATAATTTTATGCGAAAAAGGGCGCCAGTACTCCGGCACAGCACACGTGTCCCGCGTCGCGTTAGCGTTAACGGCACGCTGCTTTATCGCTGCCGCTGCAGTTGAAGCTTGACGTCGACGTCGACGGCGACGCCAACCATGATCGGCGGCAATAAGAGTGCAGTTAAACTGTCATTACAGCCAATTACTGCATATGTTTTGCATAAATAACATATACAGTACAGGTTTAACAGCTGTTAATAACAGCTGTACTGTGGTACGTTTTGCAAAATCAAACGGCAAAAATGGCGAGATATAGATTTGTGAATTATCTAACGAAGATAATCGTATATAAACAATAATAATACTAATAATAATAATAATAATCAAAATACTGTAATTTAAAAAAAAACATTTTTGGAATGCTTTGGAATTTTTTAAAATTTTGTCAAAATTTTGTCGTGGTATTTATGCTGAAAATCAAAAGATTGTCAGCCATAATAACACTCCCCTTATATTTCTAGAGCAAACATTTCGTATTCACATAAATTTCATACGGATATCTCAATTACAGATATTCACCACCTGTTTGAGCGAAATGTGCCACTGTGCGCCGTTTACCGGATGCTGAATGTTAGTCAGCCTCATTCATTAACGCTCTCCTCACACTCTCTTTGTACTCTTTTAGGTTTATTTGCATAAAAGCTCACGCAAAAATCATATGCATGTGTGTGTGTGTGTGTGCAGCCTAACTGCTGCTTGGCTCTAACACTTCACACACACACACACATATACACACAGCAATTATTTTATGCGGCAAAAGAGACAAAACTAGGCAAAAAAGAATGAGAGAAATTATTTGTTGTTGTTGTTATTGTTGTTGCTGCTGCTGTCAACAGCATTGACGTTTGTTTGCATGACGCGCGTCCGTCACCGACGCCGCATTGACGACAGCGACGCCAGCTGCGCGGCGCAGCATGTGTAAAAGCGTAGTAAATAGTAAAAATGAAAATGAGGCAAAAAAAAGTGCGCATAGCGTATTTACAATTGCGTTGTAATTCATCAACTTGCCGCTGCCGCTATAATACAGGGTGTTGGCGTTTGTTATTGTTTTTTTTTTATTATTTGGGGCGTAAGAAAAACAAAATGCGGCTGCGTTGACAGCGGTATGAGCAGAGCAAAATTGAAAGTGAGAGAGAGAGAGAGAGAGAGAGCAGCCAGCTCCCGCTCTGAGCGCAAAACGTGGCGCCGAAACAGAGAGCATCAAGATGGAGGAGGCGGGGCACAGAATAAGAACAACAATAACCACCATAACCACCCGCCGTCTAAATGTTATTATTGTTATGCTTGTTGTTGTTGTTGCAGTAGTAAAAATGCTGCTGCGTAGTTAAAATGTACACACGCACACATACATACATATGTATGTATGTATGTACATATGTACTAGAGTTGGAATACTATCGATAGTGGACAGTACAATCGATAGTGCCGAAATTATGTTGGAATGTTCATTAAAATAAAATTTGGTCAAATTTACTTTCCTTAACTTAATCTAAATGTTTTAAATGTTTGTTTTTATTCAAATTTTAATATAAAAGATTATACAAAAATAATTATAATTCAACAATTTCTCTTTTTATACACCTGCCAACAAGTACTTACATATGTTTGGTAATTAAATTTCGATAAAAAAAACTATCGATGAGCAAAACATCGATAGTGCGAAATTCGATGATAGTATCGCAACTCTGGTACGCACAACCATACATATGTACACATGTATGTGTATATCTGTAAACATATGCACACGTATTTATGTACATAATTGACTCTTGTGGGCCTGTCCACTGGCCACATAACAAGTAAGCACAATGAAAACAATAACAAAATAATAATAATAATAATATTATCAAACGCCTGCCTCACACACACATACAGACATACACACATACATATGTACTTTGCGGCACTCTCGCGCTCTCAGCTAATGCTGCGGGGCCGCTTGTTTTATTATGCTTTATTATTTGCTGTTGTTGTTGTTCTTGTTGTTGCTTTTATTGCGCAGTAAAAATAATACACTAATAGCCAGTCGCCAGCCACAGTCGCGGTTTAAAGCCAACGGCGCCATAAATAATTAAAAAAGAACGAAAGAAACACAAATACAAAGCAAAAAAAATAACAAAACCCAGCACTGTCAACTAAAATAATTAAATTTGTTATAATGCATATTTAAAGCACATGCTAGAGCAACAACAACAATAACTGAATATTAAATGCCATGCCCATTGCCCACAGCCCACCAACAATGCACGTTCTTGGCCGCCATGACACCTGCCGCACACTCGCTCTCTCACGCTCTCACTCTCCCACTCTCACGCGCTCTTACAGTTTGAGCAGCACGACGACAGTGCGCATAAGCTGTTATGCTGGCTCCCAAACTGTACGCATAGTGGGGGCACACAGCGGTAGCCGTAGTGAGAGGCTGGACAGTACAGTGACTCTACAACTGCTTAACAACGTTGTTGCTGCTGCTAGTGGTGGCAGCTGACCCAATTTCTCAATTTTATGCTCTTTTTCAGTTTACTTTATATGTATGTACTACTATGAGGTAAAAAAGCGCAACATTTCCGTCTACACGCCGACAAGTAGCACACTAACACTAAGTACACACACACACACTCACACACACACGCTTATCAGGTGCACATGGAAAATTCACAATCGCTCACACTCGTTAAATTTGCTGTGTTGTTTTTTATTGTTTAATTTTGTTAAACTAGCCCTAGGCGCCAGCTCGTAAAAAATATAAACAACAACAGCAACAACAACAACAGATTGGCACGCTTAACTGTGCACGGGTTCCAAGGAAAATTATAGCAGAAATGCATTCGCTACGCACGCGCCTGACGTGACGTCGCTCGCGCCGGCGCTGCAGTCGCTCTGCTGACGTCAAAAGGGACTGATGACGCCAGCAGCGTTGTGTGCTGTTGGCTGGCGGCGCTGACGTCGACGCTTAACTGACTCATTATTGCCACTGGAGAGAAGAGGAAAAAGAGAACAGGAATGTGCGTAAAAATGCTAAACAACAACAACAATACAACGAAATAACGGCAACAATAACAAAAGGCCAAAACGAAGCGACGAAGCGACTGCGGCATCCAGTCAAAAGGCAACAACATTCCAATCCAGCACAAAGTTGCCAGACCAGTTAGGTTTTAGCAGCACTGCCAGCAGCAGCAACAACAATAACATGAAATCAAAGCGTAGCAATGCATGAAATATTTCTTATGCTCCAAATCCGCCACTGGGCAAGTTTTCTTGTTGTTGTCTATTTTTAATTTTTTGTTAATTTTATTGTCCACACGCAAAACCGAAAGCCCCAACAGACTATTAACATTTCTCTTACGCATTTTTTACAGTGTATTGATCAGCCAATAAAGAAGTAACGTTATTTATTACACAGACTGAAGTTGAGCTTACACTTGATATGCTCGGATGATCTAAGAACCATTAATAACAACAATTCGCCCTTCTCCATACTCATTCGATTTATTGATTTTACTTTTGCAAATAAACAAATGGTTTACACAGTTCGTAAAAGCAAATATTTTGCTGGAAATCGCATAAATATGCCAATCGCCAATCGCAGGCGCTTTTCCTGGAACTGTTTTGCTCTAGTTTTAGTAGTTTTCCACAAATACAAAAAATTGTCATACGATTTCCCCCCACGATAAATTGAGATTGGCAATTCACAGAATTTGTTTGTACATTTAAGCAAAATTCAGTGATAATAATAGTCAAAATTGTGAAGCAAAAGTACATTTCTAATTCCGAAATATTTCAAAAATATTCTGCAGAGTTTTATGTTGATGGAAAGAACTATGTAAGTGCTAATAAATCTAGATCTGTTTAGCTTGGATCCTAAGTGATCTTTTTTAAAGTAATTATAGATTGATATCCAAACGGAAGTTATTTATGAAGTTACCTATATAGTACATACATATTATATACTAGGGCTGCAAAACTTCGATGTTTTAATCATTTCCGATGTATCGATTTATTTTTTTAACATCCATGTATCGATTCTCTGCATAGTGAACTGCTAAAGCGCGAGTAGGTTCAGTTTCATTTCATTTTATTTTGTCCAATTTTATTATTATTTCCTTAAAATACATTTATATAAATATAAACAAAATATTAACCCTTTATTTTGTAATTAAAACAATAAATTTAGTACATTTTGTAACCATTTATGGATGAATTCAAAGATTGTAAATTTTGTCGATGTTTTTAACATCGAAGTTTAAATCATCGTGGTATCCAAAATCAATGTTTTTGCAGCTCTACATATTCTACAAATATCAATATCAGTTTTGAAGAAATTAAATTACATAAACATTTTTTTACTATTAATATTAAAATTCAATTCATATATGTTAATACAAAAAAAAAAAAAAAAAAAAAAAAATGGAGTAAATAAGTTAAGTTTTTCCTATTATATTATATTATTCTACTTTTTTTATTGAGTATCAAATGGTTTCCTTTTGATTTTTTATTTATTGTTTACTTAAAAATATTATTTTTATTTCAAAATTTAATTTGCATATATTTGCATACGAATTTAGTTTAATTTTTTAGTGTATTATTTACTTAAGTTTTTCTTCTTCAAATGGTGAGTAATTCATTGTCTTTTTAGACTGACCTTCTTTTAGCATGATCAACAGAATCAATTCTAAAATGCTGATGTGGGTGGGGCAGACTGCTGACTGCAGACTGCTGTGGCAGCAGTAGCCTAATCATTGTGACTATAATACTAGTTGGCATAAGGAACAACAACAAGTACTATAGTACATGCGGAGACAATAATAATAATTTCATAATAGTATTCAGGTGACGCCTGCAAAGCACACGGCAAATGGCAAATGTAGTCAGTCAGTCGAGTCAGTCACATGTAGTGTCTAATCTCTCTCGCTCACTAGTATATGAAATCGCCAAGTCACTTCAATTAGTGAGAAGGAGAAACTAGTTGCTCGCGCTCTCTCGCTCGCCGCTAGTTTTGCTCGACATTTTGTTTTGTAGTGGGCATACGACAACTCAAGTTAGTTCCAGATAAGCAACGTGACGCCTCACGCGAGATAAATCGACGAACGGAGCCCGAGATCGGGTAACGTGTGGGGGGTGGGGGGTGAGGGGTAACGGTAACGGAGAGGGCAATGGGCAATGATCAACGGGGTGCCGAGAACCGAATCAGGTGCTGTTGGGTATGGTACTGGTTCTGGGGGAAAGTAACACTCCACTGGAAATACCAAAACTAGTATACGATATGAAATCATGCACACTACATTCGAGCTGTAGATATTCTTTATTCTCTGATGTAGGTTTAATAGTGCTCGAAGAATTCTATAAATAATAAAATATAGAATATTCGCTATATTGGGGATTTTTTTTTAAATTCATTGAAAAATAAATTATATTCTATTAAGCCTCGTAAAATATATTATTTAAATAAGATATTACTAAAGTTTCCGCAATTTTAGAATAATATTTATTTAATTCACTTGCTAAAAAATGACGTGATTATCATTATTTCATAAACACAATAAAAAAAAAATAAATAAAGAAAAAAAAAAAAAACAATCGCAAAACTGATTATTACAACGATATTTCCGAAAAAGATGAGCTTAATTATATAATTCTAGTTAATTGCTACTATAATTACTGTATATCTAAATGCTACATATTGTAAATTAAATTTTTCATATCTTTTTCACAGTTTTCAAGCTTGACGGAAAGGTTTTTAAGTATTATTCTACATTAGAGGTACTTCCTTTTAATTAAAAAAAATACAATTTTATAATTGATGTTTTCTCTTTATTGTATCGCTGATAATTAGAGCCCCATTGAATTTATTATTTTTTATTAAATATAATTTTATTAACAATTATACAAAAAACCAAGTTTCTCTCGGTGTACTATGCAGTAATTTTATTACGATCAGTCCCAACACGCCTGATGTGGGGGGACTGACTAAGCTTCATCCGGCAGCTTGTCTGATAATTTCATCATTTACATAAATGACAAAAGGCGGGAGAGACGACAGATAGAAGGAAGCAAATAGATAAGAATGATGAAAATGCTCGAAATTCTCGAAATTTCACTCGAAAGTAAACAAGTCTTGAATGCGAGTACACTGTAAGTGCAGGTGGGCGGGAAGTCCCAAGCAAATTGATTACGCCACAGATCGTGCCACATGCTGAGCGAGCAGAGAGAGAGAGAGAGAGATAAGGCAAACTACTTGAACTATTAATAAAACTAGAACTATGTACTATGCCAGTTAATTTCTAACGTTATCGGCTCTAAATCGAAATTAAACTTATTTAGAATCAGGTGAAAACACAATAAATATTACTCAATGTATCAGTTTGTAAGCCTGCAAGTGCAAGTCTGATTGATTAAAGATCGCAGAGATAAGGCTAAATAGAAATTGGAAATATTTTCTAAGGAACTGCTGTAATTATCTACCGATAGTACTTAAATTTTCAACATAGTTCAACAGAGTACTGATATGTTTGGGTGTTAAATCTGTAATTTGCATTTTTAAAATTATGAATTTTAAAGGGATTCGATTGATTTAGAGGGAATGGGCTTCTATAGTGGGGAAAGAAGATTGATCTGCCAACCACATATCATATCTGTCTTATTTCCTGCTGATCAGAGTACATATACTATATACAAGCCTTCTCCTACTTTTATATTTTATTTAACCAACATAGACCAGTTAGTCATACCCGTAATCGTAATGCAAATTTTTTTGTCTTCTCATATTTCAAAAATCTCTTAAAATTAATAATGTTCATAATTCACATAATTGAATATTCAATTGATTGATTCAACAGTCTTTCTTCTAAAAATTAGGCGGTATCTATAGTGGGGAAAGAGGACTCATCTGCTGTCTACATATAAAATTTAATGTATCTCACTGTCTTATTTGCAGCTGAACAGAGTATATATACTATATACATACTAAAGTCAAGCCTCCTTTTACATTTTATAGGGTATTTAACCAACATAGACTAACTTGTCATACCCGTAATCATAATGCATATTTTATGTCTTCTCATATTTCAAAAATGTGTTAAAATTAATAATGTTCATAATTCACCTAATTGAATATTCCATTGATTGATTCAACAGTCTTTCTTCCAAAAATTAAATGTTTTATTGCCACATTTAGATTGGAAATGAAAAGCAGAAACCTGTAGAGTTATGTGTTCACCTTTTATGGACTACGTTTTACTCTTTTTACTGCTCCCGCTTCCACTAATTTTTATTAGCTTCTTGCACTGGAAACGTTTCTCTTTTTTGAACGCATTTTCAATGAGATTAACAATATGTTAGATACGATTTTTTTTTTTAACTTGACTTGGACTGGTGATTGGGCCTGTTGTTGGTTCGTTTGGTTTGTTTTGTTTGTTTGCACACGTTCATTCATAAGCTCGTAAAAAATTCAAAAACAAACATGAGGTCGAAATAGCTAAACTAAATAAATGTTGAAGAAATTCCACTACAATTTTCATTAACCCAGAAATAGGGGGAGACACAAAAAGAAGTCAGTCCAAATAACCGTTACGCTGGAGCTGGAATGCAACAATTTTATTTCACTTTTTTTTATGTACGTGTCATAAAACGTAGCGAAGCGCACCCAGGCAACCACTACACTATATAGGCCTAAAGACCTTTTTAGATCCAATACGATCCGATACGTTTCGAAAGAACTGTAAAAGGTGAAGGAGGAAAAAAAATGCCATTACAAGAAACACCTGCAAAAAGCATTATGAAATGCCATTGCGCGCCCCAAAAGAAATTAACTCCGGATACGTGAGAAGACATAACAGGTTGCAGAGCGGCACAGAAGAGAGCCCAAAGGGGCGGCCAGAGGCACTCTGTATGAGGCATACCACAGATCGCAAACAAACAACTATGAGCAAATCGGAAATTCCAATTTTGTGACGATTTTTTTATGGCATTCGTTAGCGTTAGTTAAGCTGAGTCAATGCCAGAAAATGCTAAAAACAATATTTTTATTTTTTTTTCATGGCAATTAAATCTACTAAAGATAGCAACAAAACGCACAACACACACATATTAAGTATATATATTCTAAATGTCTATAATATAAGTATATCTGGCAAGTTATTAATAAATATCTTTCAAGATAATTATTATTTCACTTTAAAAGCGTATTGACCTTAGTTACAATCTTCGACTAATCATTGAGTTTTAATGTATATTAAAATAGATCAACTATATTTTAAGGGGGAATTACTTTGACGTTTTCCATATAAATCTTTTTTTTTTTTTTTTTTTTTTTTTAAAGAGCGCTAACTTAAAAATAACTTAAAAACCCTAGGGATAATTTGACAATCCTCAAGCAATCAACCTTTCACACAATCTAAAAATTGCATAATAAACTATAGTTTATTTACAGAAATATTCCCATATCTACTCCTGCGTGGACAAGAAAATAAATCTCTTAATAATGCTAGAAATCTGCTGATAACATATTTATATTTATTTGCTATAAACAAATTGAAAAGAACGTGCGCAATCTGAAGTAGTTAGCCGGTGTAGAGATGTGACAGCTAGCATAAACTGTGACGCGACGTGACCAACGTGACGTGTCACAGTAACGACTTTGCGACTGTGACTTCGACTGCAGGGGGATTATAGTTAAGCGTGTTAGCGTGTCAAGGTTCTCATGGCCTAAGCCCAATGCTCAACCAATCACGATAACTGACAATAATTAATATAATAATAATAATTATGAGAATTGAGTGACTTAAGAGACTCTCACTACACACACTTACTGCTCATAGTATTCACAGTATACTGTTATTGCCGAGCATCATTTCATTTTACGTTTCGTTTACGCACATTCCGCTGAGGAGTTTATTAAATCAGTTGAGCGAGTGATGAAGGGAGAGTGGCAGTAGCCGGGCCTGATATTTTAAGTCTTATTGGACTTTTCATTGAGCGTGTTATCGACGCAAACATTGATACCCTACATATTGAAACGTGCTGCCCTTGTCGCAGTCACAATTAAAGCTGTCTATGCCACAGGCTTATGACTGTATCTCTCTCTCTATGAGTGTGTGAGAGAGTGTGTGTGGGTATGCTGAATGATAGCATATTGGTTGATTATCTGTTTTCAGCTCTTGACGTCAGTTATTTTCTTTTTTGAATCTCTCACATTCATTCAAAACGAAATCTTCATGGTGATAGATACCTTTTTCAATCATTCAAATACACTTATGCTCAGAGAGTTAGTACATCAGAATTAATTTTCTTTCAATCAAAATGACATACAGTTTTCCAACTACATTTAACTGAATTAGGTTTAGGTTAGGTTAGGCTAAGCGGTAGCTAAGGAGTGATCCTTAGCTCACTTATGTCAAAAGAGGTCCATTGTGATAGACCGGCTTGAAGCTTTAATGAACCGTCTCAGCTTCCTTGGCTTAATTAGCGCAAGGTCCGTCAGATCTGTTAGATGCTAGACTCCCAGGTAAAAGAACCCCTATGTCCTGGGACTCATATGAGGTGTATTTTGAACTGCTTGGCCATCTCGTGTAGAGATTTGCGGCAGGGTTTCGGGACTACAATAGTGCAATACTTTTTGTCCACAACTATTTCTAAAATATAAACTAAATACGATATTAAATTTCAACATGTACTGTCATGGGTTTCTTTAAAATTCAAGTAAATCTCTATAAAAAAAATTTGAAAAAAAAAATTCTTTACAAGTCGTATAATCGAGTTAAAGCCCTATATTGTTTACAGCCCTATCCAAAAGTTCCACTGAAGTATATCTAAATTTATCAAGAGCAGACCCAATACCCGACTTGGAACTACAACAGTAGTACTTTATTCCCCGACAGTGGGTACAAGCTTGTGTCATCTTTCTCTCTATAAACTTTCAATTATTGCAATTGCCAATTACTTGTCCAACTTGGCACTTCCTTTTCCGCATTGGAGCCACAAGGTGTCTAGACAATTAGAACCCCAAATAAATAAACATTGAAGACTACTGCGAATAGTAAATAGATGATGGTATCATATTAATGTGATATTAAAATGTAGCTTGTTGTTAATGTGAGTAAACTTCCTGTGCTCCCTCGATGGGAGGGGGAAATGACTCAACTTGCACTTTGATATCGATAAAGCATAAAAAAATACACTATATGGCGTACTCCTCAGTCAAATAATAATACCGAGTCATAAAAGAAATAAAAAAAAGTACTGCGATTTCGCACAATCTAGCGCCTGTTTTTATTTACTAACGACAAATAACATTGTTATTTTTTCGCATGAGTTCTACGGATACGGGTTACTGTACTACGACTGTGCTCAAATGTGATATTATTTATGAGTTATACTTAATTTATACTTCTGTGTTATTTCCTGTTTGCTTCTTTCAATGCCTGGAACTCTTATACTCTATGAATGCAGTTTTAATTTCTTCATCGGGACTAATATAATCGTTTATTTCACCCTGTACTTTAAAGCCACAAAGGGTCTATTAATTATACCTCAATTTACTCCCAAATAGCATTTTGCAACACATTAGCATTTTATCTGTAACTACTCCAAATTTTAGACTAATACGCCCAACAGTTGTCAAGATTTTCGTTTTTTAGTTAGAGCATCTGGTAGTCAATAAGTTTCATAGTTTGAGGTATGCTTTTCTGGGAACTGCCTCTACAAGTACGAAAAAAAACCAAAACCCGCAAATAACACACATTTTTTGTTAGATAACAGTAAAGTATTGCAAATTCTTTAGCGTACACTTGATTTGATTGACTTCACATTGCGTATAATTCTTGGTAGTAGCCATTTCCCCTAGGGCCTGAGTAATAGTAATATCAGCTATTGACTATTGATTTATTACATACAAATAATCTCGCATAAGAGTGCCAAATATTTGTCAACCCTTTTTTAACTAGAATTCTATCCAGTGCGTGTGCCAGAAAAACTGTTGTTCAAAAATGCGAGTAGCGAACCAGGAATGTTGTGAATGTGATTTCATGTGCTCATAAAAATTAGTTTAAGCAATTCATGAAAAATAATTTAGATTTCTGATAATATACAGACAGATATATGTATATATTATCAAAAAAAATATTATTTATAAGAAAAAAAAACCGATTGTATCTGAAAGGATAATGAGGTGTCACCTGCTGCCTGAAAAGCAGTTTAAGTAAATTTAGATAATAAAATTACTTTATTTATCTAAAAAAAAATGTAATAGTACTTTTTATTACTTTTACTACTTAATGTCCCCTGACATTTTTTCAGGCCAAGTTTATGTTTTTAATTCCCCCCCTCAAATTTATAAAAATGTTCTTAGCAAATACAGTTTTAGAGTCACTGGATTCCTTTTGTGCATGAATAATGCTTTAGATGCTTTAAATGTTTGGTGCAATTTGCAGCCCAATCGGATAATAAACACCGGAGATATTGGACAAACAATTTTCTGTACTAGTTAATTTTAGTTTTAACTTTTCACTTTAATATATTTTCATTTATTTCATATTTTTAGTGTTCTGTAATTTTGTTTTTCGACTGCATGAGTTGACTGTAAAATAAATAAATAAAAAAGATTATTAAGTATATGACAGCATCAAAAAGTTTGGAAATATATGATTATTTGCACATTTACGGAATATCCCTATTATTTACAGCATTTGCACTTATTTTTACAACTTCGACTGGACGCCAAGTACAATTTACGTCTAGAGTCTAGACACAACAACCAACCACAGCAATAACAACAACAACAACAACAACAACAATCACAACAACAATCTGGTCTTGAGGCCCGTTTGCGGATCTAAAAGCGGAAATAACGTAATATCAAAACAGTTTTTTTTTTCTTTTTGTTTGTTGAAGAAATATTTTTGAAATTGTCTGCGTGTGTTAATAGGTATGGCAAACATTTTTGTGGTTAGCTCTCTTAGTGTTGCCTATGAAACGTGTTAAATGCATACACACACACACGCATACACACAAAGATTTGAAAATTACTCAATGAATAAGACGGGTCAAGACCCGTTAGCTTTGAGAGAGAGTAATTGAGATTGGTGGAGTCATGGAGCGGACAATAGCCAGGGTTGCCACTTGAGAGTGTAAGATCAAAGAGAAGCAACATAATTCCTTGTTATTATTAATCAAATAATCAGTTAAACAACAATTCCAGAGCAACAGCAACCTTACACCAACAGAGTGAAAAAAACACCACTTTTGGCACAATTGTGCTCAGTGTGGCAACCAGGTGATAACACTGATCCGGCTCCATTTCCAATGCATGCATGCTGTCGCCCCCTGGCGTTCTCTGGCCCAACTGCTCGCTCTTCCAATCTCACGCTCTCCACATGCATGTATGCATGTAGATGTGTGTGTGTGTGTGTGCGTGTCGCGTGTGAATGAATGCAGCGTAGAAAAAAGCCTGAGCAAGTACGAGGCAGTCGCTTGTTGTTGTTGTTGTTACTGTGAATCAAGTGAATGAAATTTAGCGCGTATTTTGAATGACATTTTCAAGTGTTTTGTGCTGCACGTAATCTGTATGTGTGTAGAGTGTGTAGTATGTATGTATGTGGTATGTGCTTTTGGTATGCAAGTGCTTGAATAATTGTCATGGCACATAACAACTACAATAGCGACAACAAATGACCGGTAAACAATATTTGATTTGAAAACAAAAACAATGAATGCAAGCGCGACGAGCAAAATACCCTGCAAAATGTACTAGCTGAGTTTGAGCTAAAAACAGTTATAAGTATCTGCATAGTATGTATGTATGCTATATTCTATACATACATATATATGCATGTATGAAAGTGTAGAATTAAGAGAATGTACATGCACATCTAAGAATGTACATAAGTATGTATGTATATATCTAATAATGTATGTATGTATATATGTATATATGTATATATGTATATATGTATATATGTATATATGTATATATGTATATATGTATATATGTATATATGTATATATGTATGTATACATGTATACATGTACATATTTGTATATGTACATACCTACATATCTAAGAGTTAATAGTTCTCAGCATGTATGTACATATATGCATGTATGTATACCTAAGAATGTATACATTTGTGAATTTAGGACTAACTTCATAATGTCCTTAAAGATGTTGAATTGCATTCCCGGACATCAGATGATGTACATATGTATGCATGTACATCGATGTTTTCCTAGCTCTGTTATGTACATATGTATGTACGTATGCACTGTTATGTACATATGTATGTATGCACTGTTATGTATGTACATATGTATGTACGCGCATATGTTTTGTTTGCTCAGAGCAAAAATTCCAATGCGCTGATTTTGATAACAAAAATTGAGCTTTACTCAACGTGTGGAATGTGCTCTATATACATACATACATACACTCGAATGTACATACATACATACACTCGTATGTACACACACACACACACACGCAGACGCACGCATTCTTCCACTCTGTATTTGTTTATATATTTATTTTGGTTATTATTATTTATGATTAGATTTTTCTATAGTACATTTCACAATTGCTGGCTGTAAAAAAAGCGTAGAGAAGAAATAAGCGGTAAATACCAAATTAAGTGGAGCTATCGCTGCCGGCGTCAGCGGCAACGCCAGCGCAACCGTCGGCACTGTCCCTTATGTGTGCAATTGCACAAGCGGCTCGGGTGTATGTATGTATGTACATACATATGTATGTATGTATGTATGTTTGTGTGTATTGTTTATTTGATTTTGTGTTGCGAAGTTATCAATGAAATTGTAGTACACACACACACACACACACACCCATACACACAGTGAAGTGAGTGCGCGTTGTGTAAATTTGTAGTTATTGGGTTTCATTCACAATGGCCAGTTTAGGCATGGTTGTATGTATGCGTACATACATATGTACCTATGTATGTATGTAACCAATTGTGTAGCTATGTATGCACTTCATTCATTTATTTAACCTAGGGATGGGAATCGATATGGCATCGATATCAAGCAAGGCGATATATTACTTTCTAAAATTATGATATGCATATAATTCGATATTTATTTCGATATTTTTACATTATTTTTTACATACATGTTTTTTGTAAATTTCGTATAAAGTATATAAATTTTTTATATTTTTTCATATTTTTTGATATATTTTTATAATTTTTATTTTTATATATGTACTTTTATTTTTATATATGTACTTTTATTTTTTATATATTTTTATATTTTTTTTATATATTTTTATATTTTTTTTTATATTTTTATATGTTTTTTATATATTTTTATATTTTTTTTATATATTTTTATATTTTTTTTTATATATTTTTATATACATATTTGTTTTTTTTACATATTTTTATATAATTTTATATCTTTTTATATTTTTTTATATATTTCTATATTTTTTTATGTATTTTTATATATTTTTAAATATTTTTCATATATGTACTGTGCAAATTCAGTTGACATTTGAGTTAATTAATGAAAGTTTTCCCCTATATAAATATCGATAATGTCTAGCCGATACCCATGCCTAATTTACCCCCTCTCCCACTTCCACATGATTTATACTATATTTCCTTTCATCAGTGGATGAGTGTATTCTCCTCCTTCCTATTCCCATTCCCTTTCCCATTCCCATTTTCACTCGTATTACTTTTATTTATTTTTGTTTTTCTCTTCTTCTTCACATGTTTGTGGCTGATATGCATGTTTACGCATTTAGATAACCGCTTGACATTGTTGTTGTTTTATTTTTCTTGTTCTGCTCTTATCAGAACTTCGTTCACCCTTGATTGAGACAGACCCGTCCCTCTCTCTAGCTTTGGTCCAAACTACTACAGCTAATTGGCTAAAGCTCGGTCTTAAAGTGAGAGATACATTTTGTCTCTCTTGAAGAGAGATTGCATAGTCAAGCGAATGTATGAAAAGAGAGCTTTGCTTTTGATTCAGCTTGACTTTTTTGTGAATGAAAAAATGGCGATCATATTTTATAGTATATTTTATAGTTTACATTATAATCAGTAAAAGAAATATGCAAGCGTGTGGGAATTGCCCCCTTGCCTAAAACAGAAACTTTAATCTTGAATATCTCCGGTGTTTATTATCCGATTGAGCCACAATTCACAGCACTGATGAAGCTTACCTTAAGATCTTTGTATACTGAAGCACAAGTTTGTATCTTCATAATTGGTGGATTTTCGCTGTTTGCGGAGGAGGTATCAAAAATCGAACACAAACTTGATCTGCTTGCACTATAGGGGCATCTAACTGCCAAATATAATGCCTCTAGCTCTTATAGTTTACGAGATCTAGGTGTTTATACAGACGGACAGACGGACATCGCTATATTGACTCAGTTCGTTGTCCTGATCAAGAATATATATACTTTGTGGCGTCTGACACGTTTCCTACCGCCTGTTACATACATTTCAAAGCTAATAGACCCTTTTGTACTTTTTTAAAGTACAGGGTCTAAAAAAGAATCTTTTTTATGTTTTTGAAAGTGAGAAATATGTTTTATTTTAAGCTTGATATTATAATTGTGTTTTTAGTTTTTTAAGTAATATCAGCCCAAAAGGAACTTAGGCATATCTCTTTAAAGAATTTCTTATTAAACATTTATGCATGTGCTTAAATGTACATGCATATGTGTGAGCTATGTATGTATTAATGCAACTATGTATGTAAGTATGTTTGTGTCCACACACACTTTAAGCTCGTGTCGGCTGTCTGTCAAGATTGATCTAATGATTAAGCATCAATTTTCAGCTGGTGTCATGGGAGAATTTCAATTCTCTACGCTTATCAGCGAATAGCATATACATACACACATACATACATGGTATGTATATTCCATTTACATATACACATACATAAGTGGTGGAGAGGGAGAGGTGGATGGAGGGAGAGCAAGCATTAGCTTTCTGAGCCGTTTCGCTTGTCAAAATTTGACATTTGCTGTTGAACCGTACATAAAACAGGCGCCAGACTGTTTGCTATTGGTGGCGGCAGCGGAGGGGGTCACACGGCCCACACAGCCCACACAAATTGAGAGCAAGACAGTGGAAATGAGAGTGAGAGTATGAGAGAGAGCAAAAGTTGCTTCATTTGTTTTCTTGTTATGATTTATTAAACATTAAATTTGTTTTAATGAATTAATTTGATTTGATTTCGACAGCGTAACGGAAATACATACACACACACACACACACATACTAATACATGCGTGTAAGCGCCACTTGAGAGGCGCCACAGAGGCGCAATGCACAACGCAATTGTCTGATGTGTGGCGAGTGGACAGTGTGTGGGGGGGAGGGGGCAAGGGGTGTCGACTATACGGGGGGCATAAAGGCGAAAAATGCACAAAAGGCGCATAGAACAAATTACAACAACAACAAGTGCAGCAGCGGCAGCAAATAAGCAACTGCGGCGACAACAACAACAACAGCAAGAGCGAGCATAAAATAAAACGCAATACATTTTACAAGCGGCGGAAAAATACATAACAACAACAGCAACAACAGCAACAACAACCCGCAACACAACAGGCAAAGTTAAAATAGTTGTTAAGCTATTAAGTTCCGCTTAAATTGTTTTCACATTTGCCTTGTCCGCACACACAGACGCACACACATAAATGTACATACTCACACACACACACTCACACAAAGGCAAGCGCCAGCAGCAGCAACAATAACAAAGCAAATGTACGAGGCACAAAAGAACCTAATCAAGAGCCAAAACGCCGCAAATAAAGCAATAAACAAGACACAATATTGTTTTTTTTTTTGTTCTCCTTCTCCTTCTGCTTGTGCTTCTCCTTCTCTTTTTATTTTGTTTCGTTTCGTCCCGCCGCAAGACAAAAAGAAATAAGAGCAACAACAAGAGCAGCTTTGAAAGCTGTTGCCTCTCGCAGTGACAAAAACAAAAACAAAAGCAAACAAATGAAGCGCAGACAGACAGACGCAAGTTGAATGAACAGCAACAACAACAACAATGGCAACGGCAACAGCAGCAACAACAACAACAACCACACCTTCTAGCATGCGAGAGCCTGCCTGATTTGAGCTTAGCACAAAGACTAGCGCAAGCTTGCACTTTTTATTTCTATAAAATTTACTTGTATTTTAATATTTTGGCTTAATGCATTTTTTATTTTTATTTATTTCTCTTATTGGGTATGAATTTTTATTGTGTATTTTTTTTTCAATCTTTCCTATTTAATATTTTTATTTTATTTTATTTTTTAAAGTTATTTTTTTTGTTTATTTTATATTTATATTTAATTTATTTTAAATTTATATTTAATTTATTTTATATTTATTATTTTTATTATCATTTAAAATTTATTTCTTTTATATTTATAATTTATTTCTTTCATATTTACATATGTTTTATTTATTTTGTATTACTTAATTTATTTTTTATTGTTCGAATTCATAAAAATAGATGAATTAAAAGTTCAATAATTGATTAAATAAATGCTTCTATTTTTTTAATTTTGTATTCTTGTTTTTTACTCTATTTCATTTTAATTATTTTTGATTAATGATTATGATTTATCCTCTTAACTATTTTTTATTGGTCTTTGTTTTTTTTTTTTTTTTTTTTTTTTAAGATGATTTTAAAATGATATAAAATTATATGATGTATTATTATTTTTTTGTTTTTATTATTATAATTTTTACATTACTATTATTTTTTTTTTTTAAATATTATTATTACAACCATTTAAATAATGTCACATAGAACTGACACGTTGTCAGCATAGCTAGACTCAAGCAATATAAACTGTTACACTGAGAAGAATAAGAAGCTCAACTGTAACTATAGCACAGTATTTGTCTTTGTGTATTTATATTACAATTACAGAATGACATTTATGGTAATTTGTTTTTCAATCTGTGAATTACTCAAGACGTTGGAATAGAAATAAATTAGACAACAAACGGGTGACTGAGAAAATAATAATAACAACAACAATAGCTAAGACGTCGCATACACACACACACACACACACACATTTATATATATTTTACAATACGTAATAGTCGTTACAACAACAATATGTTTGTGGGTCTGGCTGTCTGTATGTTCGCATATAGTATATCTGGCCAACACAGCCCATAAAAATAGAAATAAAACGAGCACGAGCAAAAGCAAAAGCAACGACGACATCAAAATGCCAAAGAAGCAGCAGCAGTAGCAGAGAGGATGATACAGTGCAAAGCAGAAGGCAAAGAAAACTAAATTGTCAACAACAATGAGTGCAGTACACAACGAATATGTCACATACACTATACAAAAAACTAGCCACACACACACACACACACCCCATCTCTGCCTATAGACAGGAAAGCTGCTGAGCGTATGCTGCCGCACGCACTGTAATCACAACAACAACATCAATAATCCACCACTACAACAACATTTGTGGCAAGCCAACGCATGCAGCGCGTGTCCAAGTCCCAGATTTACAGTTGTTTCTACAAATCAGCTTAAAAAACCTTAAGCATATACGCAATATGATGACGCCGCTGTGTGCTGGTGTGACGACCAGTGCTGCCACCTTTTTATTGAGAAAAAAAAAACATTTTTGACAGAAAACGTTTTGGTAAAAAGAGTTTGGAGATTTAAGTCGAAATAAAAAAATTTATTAAGATTAAAAAAATAATAATAAATATAAATTTAAAAAAATAATAATAAATATAATTTTAAAAAAATAATAATAAATATAAATTTAAATAAATATATATTTATATAAATTATTTTAAATTAAAAAAAAAAATGAATTAAATATAAATTTTAAAAAATTAAATATAAAACTTAAATGCAAAAAAAAAAAATAATAATAATAAATAAATTTCAACAAAATTAAATAAACATAAATGTAAATTTACTAAATAAAAATTAGGTAAATACAAAATAAAACAACATTAATTTAATAAATAAATATTGTTTAACAATTATCATAATTTAATTTTTAGTTAAACTTTTTAAATTAAATGAAGAAATACAAAAATATTATTTTTTTTTTTCTAATTTTTTTTAAATTAAAAGTGTAATTGTTAATTGTTTAAAATAAAAATGTGCAAAATAAAAACAATTTATTTGTTATGCATTTGCAATTTGTTAAAAAAGAAATGTAAATTAATTTGTACATATTTATGCGATTATAAAATATAAATTAATTGAAAACATACAGATAACTTTTTTTAAGACCTGCGTTATCCATGAATTTTTAAAACAAATATACAAAAAAAAAAGAGATTTTTTCCCTTTTCTAGCCAGATTTGACGGGAAAACAGCGAAATTGGCAACACTACTTCCGACTACAACAGAAGTTAGCGCGTCTCTCCCCGCTCTGTCTAGCTAGAGCGCACGCACACTCACCCCCCTCGCGCTTCCTCTCAGTGCTCAGTGCTCAGTGCTTTACCCACCTCAAGAAAGAGTGCTTGAGCGAGGCTGAGCTATGGCTATGCGGCTTTGACAGTGGTGTGAGTGACTGGGTGTTGTTCTTGTTGTTTGGGTATAAAAATAAAACAAAAAGATCAGCAGACATTGCGAGACATCGATGTTGATGCTGACGTCGACGTCGACGTCGACGTCGCCGTTGGCGACAGCTGAGCCGCTAGATTTACATCGATCACACATTTTATGTCACATGAAGACGAGACGACAACAACAACAACAGCAACGACAATAATACAGTTTTGGCGAGACAGTTGGGTGACACAAACGAAGACAGTGCTAAAGCGACACAAGAGATACACAGACAGACAGACAGAGGGCTGCGAGGCCATTAGATGATCGCCGTCTAAATTTAAATGTCTGTGCGTTTAAGTTGCAAGGCAAAAATAAATCTACACAAGTGAAACGTAAACAACACCAGACAAACATAAAAAGAAATACAATTAAATTAACAAATTAAAAAAATAAAATAAAATAAAATAAGAGAAAATATTAATAAAATAATAATAATGACAACAAAAGAATATAATAGAAATAAATTAATATATAATTAAAAATATAAAAGAAAATATAATATAAGTCATTAAAAATAATAGATTTAATAAAATAAAATTTCTAACAGTAATAAAATTTCTAATAAAAAAAATGAAATAAAAAAAATGAAATAAAAAAAATCTTATGAAATAAATAACTACTTAAAATAAAATCAAAAAATCTAAAAAATTTCCTATAAATTTAAGTTTTTTACCAAAATAAAACAAAATCCAAAAAAATAAAAAATATTTATATTTATTTATTTATATTTTTTATTTATATTTATTTATATATATTTATTTATTTATTTTTATTTATTTATTTATATTTTTTATTTATATTTATTTATTTATATTCATTTATTTAGTAATATTTATTACAAATGCTAATTTCATATAACATTTAAATTTAAATACATACTCATATTTAAGTATCTTAATTTTTTATCTGATTTAATAATTCATCTAGTAAGCTTTTGAAACTAATTCGATTCTATCTACGATACGCACACACACTCAATCTACCCACACCTTCCCCTTTCCAGTGGAATGCACCGCTGTCTGCTGCAGACATCACCTGGCAACTAAAGTACATTTCTCCACATTTAATTTATTAATAAAATGCATTCTTGGTTAAAAATAACCGACAGCTACAGCAAATACTAACACCTCAACTAACACCCATACTATATACTACATACATATATGTATATATTTATTATGCATATGTATATTTAGTTCATCATGAGACAGAGTTGCTTCTTCTAGACGGCTAGTCTTGTGTCCGTCCGTCTGTCTGTCTGCCTGGGTTTTCTTAATTTGATTTTCGTGTGGCATCTCACGATCAATTTCATTCAAATGATTGTAATTAAAATCATTTTTTTCTCTTTACATACAGAACTGGGGCGTTCCTTAGGGGGCGGGCAGCTACTGTCGGTGGGGCCAGAGCCAATGCCGCCCACTCACGCGCCGGCAAAATATCAACAACAAAAACAACAAACAAATATTATGTTATACTGCAGAGTGTTAAGGCTATCAGATACCCTGTTTTAGCACAGAATACAATATTATCCCTATTAGATAAATATAGAGATGTAGTTTATATATATCTACCATATGTACAGTTGCATGTATCATAGATGTAGTTAAATTCAATAAAGACACAGATAGATCTAGTATAGATACAACCAGAAATACTACAGATGCACATATATAACATAGATACAAATATATCTTCAAAAGAAAAAGATACATTTATGTTGTATGTATGCTATGGATGCAGATAGATGCAGATAGACTGTCATAGAGACAGATAGATGTATTATAGATACTGATAGATCGACATATAGATACATCTATATGTATCTATTTATCTATCTATATGTATCTATTATAAATACATGCCGATGTGTGTGATTTATATCTATCTGCAGATACAGATAAATCTATTGCAGGTAGAGTTAGGTGTGCTATAGATACATGCAAACAAATAGATACATTCAAATATTGCACAAAAGTCCTAAAGATCTATACATCTTCAGATTCAGGCTGATTATACCCGATTTCCTCAAGTAAAGCAGCATTGAGACAGCATAGACAAAGGTTGCCAGACAGACAGTCGGGCCGGCGGAGGCCATTTGGCTAGAATAGACTAGGGGCAATGGGATGTTGTAAAGCGAAGGTGAAGTGTAGTGGGGGTGGCAGGAAGACGAGGGGCTGCATGGCAGCAACACTTTGGGTCGTCATCGAAAGCACATGAGTGTGGCGCTGCCGTACCCCACCCACACCCTCCTCTTGCCAGAAGTCTCGCGTCGAATCATGTGGGATAAAGTGAAATACGAAGTGAAATGCACATACGTTGCAATCGTCATCTGTTGTGCATTTAAAACTTATCATTGTATCTGTAGCTGTATCTGCATCTGCATCTGCATCTACATCTATAATTTGTTTTGTATCTGTTACAGTATTTCGCTGTGAGTTTTCCTTACGGTTGGTTATGGCCCATTTGGGGCACGTTGTCATTTAATTTAGCAGCAAAGCGTTGCACATTGCCAATTGCGTTGCACTTCAGTTGCAGATGTATCTGCAGCTGTGGTGAGCATTTTTTAAGTATCTATAACTGCATTTCAAATGAATACCACCTGGAAATTATCCTCGATAATTGTAGACTAAATAAAATATCAATAAATATCAGTAGTATGTAGAATCAACTCAAATCGACTCGGCAAGATTGCGGATAATCCCCATAAGAAGATAAAAATGCAGTCAACTGACTTTCCAAATGCCAAAGACTCTGTCTGCTATCATTATGCATAGTTTTCATTTGTATTTTTTCCAATGGGTGTCGACGGCACCGACAGCTAAAGCAACAGCAACAGCAACAGCAACAACGGCGACAACATTTAGCTGTGAAATGCAATAAACAACATTCCAATCTAACTCCTATGCACATTTGATCCCCTTTCTCTGCACCTTCCCTTCCGCTTACCCGCTGTATAAATGAATCGAGAAAAACACGACAAACAAACGGCAACAACAAAAGCGAAACGAAACAGTGCCAGTCATTATGCACATTATCATATAATCATGCACAGATCTCAACAATAGTCATTAGGTCAGTGGTAATTATTATATAGACGCATAAATACGGTTAGGTTGCTCAATCAACGAGTGCAGCTCATACAGCTCACAGCGAATGCAGTTGGAATTCCAATCAAAAACGGAATAAAAACCAACAAACAACAAACAAAGCCGCAACGCATCAAAGAGACAGATATTCGTAACACTGTTTCCCAACACTGATAACGAATGCAGTAAGAATAGTAACGATTGAATTTAGAGCGGAGAATCGAATACTATTTACCTCAGAAGAAAACTCACTTGGCACAAAATAATTGTATCATTCCTTAATAGTTGCATTACCATAAGTTCAAGAGTTTAACGAGTAGGTTAAAGGCATTAAACGATTGCGTTTTAACGAGTTAAAAGATGTAACGAGTCAATGTTTAGTAGTTTTGGCATTACAACGAGTTCAACTCGTTACTTGTAAGAAGTAAGTCAAAGTGCGTAACGATTGCATTGGAAAATGTTTATATGTAAATGTGACGAGTGACTAAGAATGTTTAGCTACTACATAAGAACGAGTACGATATTTTAACGAGTGAATGCTTGATAAGTTTAACATTGTAACGAGTCCATGTAACGATTGCATTAGAAACAGTTTAGAACTGTGACGACTCAATTAAAATGAAATACTACATTAGAACGATATTGTAACGAGTCTATGCTCAATAATTTTGGCATAACAACGAGTTGAACTCGTTACTTGTGAGGAGTAAGTCAAAGTGCTTAACAATTGCATTAGAAAATGTTTAGAAATGTGACGAGTCAGTTAGAATGAAATACTACATTAGAACGAGTTCAATATTCAGTGAGTCAGTGCTTAATAATTTTGGCGTTACAACGAGTGACGAGTCAGTTAAAATGTTCAGCGAATACACTAGAACGAATACGATATTTTAACGAGTCAATGCTTGATAAGTTTAACATTGCAACGAGTTCATGTAACGATTGCATTGGAAAGAATGAAGAGTCAATTATAATAAAATACTATATGAGAACGAGTAGAATAATTACAAGTGCTAAGAAAAGTTTGCTAAAATGCTGAAAGTATTATATTGTTGCAGATGTTCTTCTGGTTTCATTTTTGCATTTTAGCGAGTGCAATTTAAAGAGTTAAGGTTATCGAAATAACTAAGAGTAGATAGGCAAAAAAGCTATGTAAATTGAACATATTCCTACGACGAGAAACGAGTCTAGCGACGTATTAAACTTAAACACTTATTACGTTTAAACGCAACGAGTTATATTTTATGTAACTACAGCCTCTGCGTATGGCGTATGACTAAGCTCAGAATTTTCTAGCAATCTCCGGCAAAGTGGGACCACCTGAATATGCGAATATGCTTTACACAAACTTGTTCTTTTTATGTGCTCAAACTGAGTTTCGTCTTTGTTGTGTGTGTGTTGTGTGTGTGTGTGCGTGTGTGTGTAGGAGATTGCAAAAGATTTTATAGACCGTTGTGGACATTGTCAATGTCAATAGCAAGATCGCACGATTGCCGAGGGGCAGGGGCAGGGGGAGGGGCATTTTGTCAGGGATATGCGCATAACTCAAGTCTTGCTCTTGTTGCATATGCTTAACGGTGTTTCTCTTTCCTTTACTCTGTTGTTGTTGTTCTTTCATTTTTTATTTGGTTTACTTTATGTGGCACTTTTAGCATCTGTAGTCAGTCGACAAAGTGATTAATGAGTGTGTGCAAGAACGAGTCACAGTCGGAGTGGAGTCAACCAGACAGACTATCGACAAATCGCCTTCTATGGCGGTGTGTGTGCTATGTGTGTGGTGTGTGTGTGTGGACTTTTATGAGCAATTAAAAAACTATTTAAGACCACAAAAACACTGGCACTGGCAGTAAGCAGTAGCAATAACAGCTGCAAAAACGAATGAATACTATGACGTTTTATGGGCGACACGAGTGTTTAAGTGTGGGCCTAACATACTTCCCATCTGCCCTTACAGTTCGCTCTCTCTCTCTCTCACTCTGCTCTGCTCTGCGGCTGCGCATGCGCCGCGGAATGCGGAAATACTCGGTTTATTATGTTGTTGTTATGGTATTTTTTCTTTTCTTTTTTTAAGTCCAACACTCGTGGCACACATATGAGTACTAGTAGTTTAATTGCTTGCCATTGAGGTGAGGTCATACAGTGGGCAGTGGGGGGGAGGGGGTAGAGGATAGTAAAAGTGTCATTTGCTGCAACTTCTGTGCATGATATTATAATTTATGGCTCGCCTAATGAGTTTTTCTTGTTATAAAAACAATGAAAATGTTTAGAGAATAAAATGTCACATTTCACTTTGGCATTTTATAGTGCATTTCCCTATTTTACAACACTGTTTTATGTACTTAAAATGTCACATTTCACTTTGGCATTTTATAGTGCATTTCCCTATTTTACAACACTGTTTTATGTACTTAAAATGTCACATTTCACTTTAGCATTTTATAGTGCATTTCCCTATTTTACAACACTGTTTTATGTACTTAGTATGTAGGTATACTATGAAATAAACTGGTAGGTGCGAAAGCTTCTTTCATTTGTTGCACTATTATTTGCACAACAATTCATGGCATGTCATATGCAGCCGCATTACAACAACAACAACAACAACAAGAGCAACAACAACAGCAATTGACATAACTCACGCTGTCTGATCTCTGGCTCACTCACACAGACAGACACTGTAACTCTCACAGCTGCTGTCTAACTGTGTGCGTGTGTATGTGTGTGTGAGTCGACAAGTCAAGCCAGACTTGCTTGGCCTGTGCTACTCACTCACACGCATACACACACACACACACACACACACACATACACTGCGCTCCACCCTGGGCTTCGTTAAACTTGACGACGACGACGACAGCGACAGCGACTCATTCACACGCCGTTCACATAACTTAAAACGTGCTTTTTACATTACACAGCATCCACACACACACACAGCAGACGACGCGGGAGAGTGAGTGTAACTGTGTCTGTGTGTGTGTGTGAAGTGAGAGCATAAGGGCTGAGAGAGAGAGGCGGCGGCTGTTGTTTTTGTTGTTGCTGGCTGCTGCTTAATCTTTGCATTCTTGATTGCTGAGACAGCAGCTGCAGCAACAACAACAACAACTGCATTTAACGAAGGTCTATGGCTCGCTATGACCACGGTTGCCACTCAGTGCACTGTGAGCATAAGTGTAATAGAGACACTTGGTGTTTTTTATTGGAATTGGTTTATTTTCCTTATGTAATACGTATGGAACGTATGGGATTATTATTATAGAAAATAATTCTTGGTTTATTGATCTTTCCATAGTTAATTGGGGGATTTTTGCTAGCTCGAGGTCCAGATTACAGCATAAAAAATAAAAACTGAGTTTTTAATTTAGTATTTAGCCTTTAGCACAAATCCCCCAATAAATTATAGAAAATAAATAGAGCTATTTGCCAATTTTTATAACAAACATAAAAGGCTAGTACAGTCGAACTTCTCTATAAATAAATATAAAACTGTTTTTGATTTAGGTATATGCTTAAAACATATTTTGTTTTAAAATTGAGTAATTTATTTATAGCATTTCTGTTTAAGCAGTGACAACCCTAAAATCAGTTTTGAGCCGCTCAAGAAAACTTCTTCAGGTTCGAAAATCGGCTTAGAAATACAGTCGAACTTCTCTATAGTGAACTTCTATACAATGAAGCTCTCCCTATTATGAATTGATTCCAAACACACAACATTTTCGTTCCAATTTCATTTCAAAAAGTATAATTTCTGTATAATGAAGTTTATATATAATGAAGTGATTCATTATAGGGAAGTTCGACTGTAGTATAACATAATTAAAATAATGTAAATGTCTTGTCTAAAATAACGTTTTTAAACGTGCCTAATCCTAACATCATTTATTTTAAAATTTTTATTATTTTTTATTAGCATTTCATTTATTTTATAATTTGTATTTTTATTTATTTTATTTTATTTATTTTCATTTGACATTTAATTATTTATTTTAAAATTTTTATTTTTTATTATTTTATAACTTGTATTTATTTATTTTTTAATTTGTATTTCCATTTATTTCATTTTATTTACTTTCATTTGACAATTGAATTATTTAATTTAATTTATTTTTAGTATTTCAATTCACTTATTTTATAATTTTATTAAATTTGAGAACAAGATTCCTGAATTATTACATTTTAAATTAAATTTCAATCAATTTGGTTACATTTGGACGAACTTGGTCCTTTACTCAAACGTTTCTGCTGCTTTTTCCATTGGCAACCACGACTGTTGTTGTTGTTGTCGTTAACAAAAGAAGAAAAATGGAAAAGAGTGAGAGCTGAAAAATTTTACGGCATGTTATTGTAGTCGTAACGTAATCGTATCGCTTATATACATACATATGTATGTATGTATATGTAAATAGATGCGTACGGCGGGTCTGTAATTAATCATTCGTGGCGGTCGGTCGGCCGGTCGGTCTCAATATATTCTATTGCTTTCTGTTTTTCCAGTTTTTCCTTCCCCCATTTCGATATTTTACCCACCCCATTAGAGAGCGAGGCAAAGAAAGACCCGCAGCAGTTTGGTTTTTCGGTTTTCTTTTTTACATTTTATTATTATGAATTTGTGTTAATCGTTACATTATTTCGTCTCTGGCTTTGTTACATCATTGCCTTTACAAGCATAAAAAGCGACATTAATAGCCCAACATTGCCGCGCAGTCGGCAGCGCAGTCAGCGACAGCAGTCAGCCATCAATCACACGCACAAAACGGAAATAAATATAGGAAAAATGTGAGCAGAGCAAAATATTTGAAGGGAAAACCTAGACAGGGAGAGCGGTGGGAGCGGTAGGAGAGGGGGCTCACAGCACAGGGTCTAGGAGTGGGCGTCGTTGTTGTCTCTATGCAACGGAAGTGCGTCTAATTGAGCAACTGACAGAATGCGCGCGTCTGCGGCATGTGCTAACAACAACAGCAGCAGCAACAGCAGCAGCAACTTATCCCCAACTGCCACCTCTTCCCGTTCCCCTCTTCAGATGCGAAGAGGCGCATGCATTGTAAGAGACAAGTTGAGACACTTCGACTCGTCGAGCTCTCAATCAGAATGCCCAACAGCCAACTCTCTGACTGACAGCCAACACGTGCTATGGAAAATTATTGGAAATTCTATTGAAAAACCTCTGGAACAGTAGTAGTACATACCAGACATAGTTGCCTTTGAAATAGCACTAGATGTACAGTATCGTACATACTAATACTACTATTTTTTTCAATATACTACTATTATTGCCTAATATACGTATTAACACCTCATTTTGGATTGGTAGATTGGTTCCAGAAAACACCGTGTAAAAAAGACATAGATCGTATACAAGGAATTCCCTAAATTTGTGCTATTTACAATTTCTCAACCATTAAATTTGTGTGCATGCACAAAAAAGGAATTTCCCTAAATTTATAGGGCATACTCATAATTTATTAACTTTATTTTTGTTTTACATATTATTACAGATATTAAATAATTAAATAAAATAATCTCAATTTGATATTTGACATTGGACTAGTAGCTAGTATGTCCGCAAATTATTTCAAATTAAACACAATACTAACAATACTAACTAACGTAACTAACATACATACATAGTAGTATGTAACTAATTACATGTGCATGTTAATTATTTTCAATTTAGTTTTTTCATACATTATTACAGTGAAAACTCTCTTAGCGGACATGTTTCTAATCTCTTGTACGGCACATCTTTTCTACTACCTTTGTTTTAATGTACTTTTTCAAGTAACTTCGATCTGTTGTGAACACTCTCTTTGATAAATTGTTAACGAGACTCCTGAACGGAGGCAAATTTATATTATATTATTTTAAAAAAAAAAACATCTTTTAGGATTTCTTTTATATATTTTATTTTCAAATTTCTATTTTGTTTTCAATTTTAATATGTACTTTTTTTAAATTAAATTAAATTTTTTTATTTTCATTTTTTTTTTAAATTTATTTTTTTAATTTTTTTTTAAATTTTTTTTTAAATTTATTTTTTTAATTTTTTTTTAAATTTTTTTTTTAATTTATTTTTTTAATTTTTTTTTTAATTCTACATTTTTTTTTATTATCTTTATTTATGTATTAATTTCTTTAGCTTAGTTATTTTTTATCTTTATTTTTTTAATTTTAATTTTATTTTTAATTTCTTTTATTTTTAATTTCTTTTATTTCGACATTTCTTTTATTTATTTTATAATTTTTCTTTCAATTTTATTTCTGATTTCTTTATTTATTTCATTAATTTTATTTACTTATGTATTATTATGTATGTATGTATGTATATTATGTATGTATTAATTTCTTTAGGTTAACTATTTTTTTATTTTATATTTTAATTCATTTAAATAATATATTCACATCATATTTTTATCGCTCTTCAGTGTATAAGGATAACACGACGATTTCTTTCCATCACATTTCAATATAATATTTTACAATATCCATATTGGAGACGTTTTAGTGTTTTTGCAGAGATCATCTCCATCTGAACTGAATAATGTCGCCATTTAGATAAGAGAACTTGACACTTTACTTTAAGTTGCTTCAAAACTTGCATAAATTATGCCAAATCGTAATGGGAAATTATGCTAAAACTTGTGGCTGTTATAAAGCCAAGTATTTCGAGTGGCAGAAATGGAAGGAACAGCAGAAGTAGAGTAGAAAAACTTGGTAAATACCTAAAGGCGAATGAGTTAGTTACCAAGTATAGTATCTAAGCAATTTTAGTTGCATTAGCTGGCATTTCCGGGCTTTGGGGTCCCATAATACACTAATGTCTAATGGGTATGGCGACGGCGACGCCAGCTGAGATTGTTGCTATTGCAAATGTACGTATGTATGTGTGTATGTACGAATGTATGTGTGTATGTATGTACATATGTGCGGGTATGTATGATATCTAAATGTGCAGCAGCCAGAGCATTGCCTGCCACAAATCGCATGGCATGCCACATGCCACAAGCCGCATGCCAACAGACGTCTCAAGTGTGCTCCATACACACACACACACACACGCACACACTGAGAGACCAAGACCCAGCAGAATGAAGAAAAAAAATACCCAGACGGTGAGTATGCAATTGAATGACTGACGCGGTCGGTTTGCCTCTCTACACTCCCCCCAACCCACACACACACACACTCACTCACACACACTCCTTCCTCTGCTGCTGAGCTGTCTCCACACGTCAGTCTGTTGTGGCGTGTTGGTCGGAGGGCGTGAGGCAGGGGCATGCAGCTACTCTAGAAAGTTTTCTTGCTGCTGCTGGAGAGGCAGGCGTCGCATTGCCAAGTTATTATTATTGCAGTTGTTGTTGTTGCTGCTGTTGCGACAGACGCGCCATTTGTTACACATTATTTAGCCTGGGCGCTTCTACTTCTGCCCATTTCTTCGTCTCTTTTTTCCGGAATTTTCCTCAATATTTATTATAGCGCGAGTGCACTCTGGGAAAAACTGGGCCATGCGGAAATACCACTAAAAAAAGTAAAGTAAAGCTGTAAAATATTGAAGGAACAAACGGAAACAGATTCTCCGGACGACTCCTACACATTCTGCTCTAGCTCCGCTATGACACCCACTACAGCTCCTCCTCCTCCTCCTCCACCTTTCGTCCCCTATTCGCCACTGTCTGCTTCACTCTAGTTCTCCACCTACTCGGACGCTATTTAAACGTCCATGTTCACACGTCGCACATCGTCAATCTAAAGACATTCCAGACGTCTGTCTCATTTAATAGGTTTTCAAACTGATCAGACTAGTGTTATACCCTGTAATAACTTGCTATACCTCATAACGTCCATGTATCAATGCTTATCCGTCTGTCTAACTGGATGAACACATTGATCCCGCTAACTATAAGAGCTATAAACTTTAAATTTCACATTAATTTAGCTGTTTCCTAGACGCAGCTCAAGTTTATTTCACATTTTGAATATCTACGTCCATTTCTATAGAAATCTATAGCTCTTGTATTACAAATTTTCTATTTGCTATTGAATTCTTTTTCTTTTCGTTACAATTGCTTTAATATTTGTAGTTTTCTTTTTAATTAAAACTATATTTCAGGACAACTCTTTTATTTTGACATGCTTAGAGCTTATTGAACTTGACATATCTATGAAAACCAATTGCAAATTACTATAGTTATATGAGCTACACATGTCCAATTTAATAGAGCATACCAAACGAGATATTGCACTATTGATCTGATGCTTTAAAACGGCCATGGGCACATCAATATCGGTCCAATCTTATAACTGCTTCATAATTAATACCACTAACTTTGGTCTGATTGGGTTTTTCTGGGTTTTCCCCAATCCATGCAGCAAATGCTGGACCTCTCATTTGAATTTTTACTTTTCTTTTTGTTTCCATCCACAGATTAAGATTTATTCTCTTTTTTTTTAAATCTAATTCTTAAATTTAAATTTAATTAAATTGTTAATCTGTCGACTAAACATATTCGATGTTAAATAATAAAGAATAATAAATAAATATAAATAAAAAAAAGTACTCTGGGAGCAGGCTCTGCTCTTTCCGTTATTTCTCAAGTGCGGCAAAATGCTCGCAAAATCCAAAACCAAGCCTAATGTTGTATGTGTCTGTGTGGTAGTCACCTAACGATATTACTCCCGAGTTAAAATTTCGTGCCCTCCGTTGCTTTAAAATAAGAATCTCAGTATGGAGCGCCCTACCGAACCGCTGCTATACAAAATGTTTGCTTCTTAAGCAAATTTCCAAAGCAAATTTTAAGTTTGCTTCTTAAGCAAATGATCAATTGCATAATGCCATCCCAGTCAATATACCCCATTTGCACAGAGCCATGATTTACAGGTCATATGAAAAGATTGGAATGTCACACACAAATTTGGAGCATGCCGAAGAAGCCAAGTGAAAGAAGAAGAAGTGGACGAGAAGAGAGCAGCTGTCGCGCTGCTGCAGTAGAAACGAAGAGAGTGGGTATTGGAATGTGGAGATTGTGCAAGAAGAGACTTACCTATGCTGCGTTGTTGTAGTTGTAGTTGTAGTTGTTGTTGTTGTTGTTGTTGTTGTCTGCGATGATGTTGTTATGGATGATTTGGGAGCGAGCTCAGCAAATTTATCTTATTTATTGTATTGTTATAAATTTAAAACACGTTTCGATCTTCCTTTTATTTGTGTACACATACTATTTCTTATCATTCTCCCTTGCGTCGCTTGTTGTTGTTTCTTCTTGCACTTTCTTTCGCTTTCTTCGTTTCTTCGCTTCTTCGTTTCGTCGGGCGAAAGCGTAGATAACAACAAAGTGTCAATTGTAACAAAAACAAATTATAAATCGCTTTTCAGATGCTTTAAATGCGAAAAAAGAGAAAGAGCTATTAAAGCATGGAGCCGACATTAAAGCAAGCAAGAGAAAGGCGCCGAACAATGCTGCAGTCGTGAGCTACTTCGTTCTTCTAGTCCTTCTTCTGCTTCAATGCCTACGATCCACTTGGCTCTCTCATAGGAACTCACAAAATGCACTTTGTTGCGCTTTTCTTTTCTTTCCCTCTCTCCCTCTTTCTCCTTCTCTCTCTCTCTCTCTCTCTCTCTCTTTCTGCTCTTTCCCCCGTTTCTCCGAACTATTTGACTAGCAATTTTATTGATTTAGGTTATCATTTTTTCTTCTTTTATTTACGCTTGCGCTCTCTTTATTCCGCTATTTATCCAGCTCCCTCTCACATGCTTTTCATTCTTTCAGTTGGTTTTTCTTTTTCTTTTTGAAAATTTCCTTTTTCTTCTACTGGTCACATTTTTCACTTCTTGAGATGCAAACACAATAATTTCACATGATTTCAATGATGATGCATCTTTTGGATCTGTAAAGAGAGGGAGAAAGATGCAACGTTAGATATTTGTTCACTTTTTAGGGATATTCAATTAGAGTTCTTTGATATTATCATTCTTTTATTATCAATCTAATAGTTCAGATATTTAGGTTAGGTAGGGACTCGTCCCACACATAGACTTATTGTTCCCTACTTACCGCTTCAGATATGTATATTCAGATGAATAAAAACTAAATTAAAAACGATTAATAAAAAAAACAATAAAAAATATATGATTAAAAATTTATTTGAAAAATTTCGAAAAATTAAAAAAAAAACAAAAAATTAAAAAAAAAACAAAAAATTAAAAAAAAAATAAATAAAAAAAAACCTACTTGTCCCTACTTACCGCTTCAGATATATTTAAAAGTATAAAAACTAAATTAAAAACGATTAATATTAAAAAAAATACAAAATACAAAAAAAATTATTAACAATTTATTAAAAAAAAAAAATTATAAAAAAAAAGTTGTCAAAAAAATTATTTAATAAAAAAATAAAAAAGTTGATAATTAAATACGTTCAAATAAAAATAATTTTCGTACAGAATACAGCAATAACAAATAATAATAAAAATGAACATATTAAAAAAAATATAATTATAAATAAATTACAAATATTACGATTTTCTGTAATTTATAAATTACAAATATTACGATTTCTGTAATTTATTTAATAAAAAAAGTAAAATAAATTCATTTATTTATATGAAAAATCTACAAAATTCAGTTGACCACAAATTAAGAATAAAAATATTTAAAATTAAATTAAAATTAGATTAGAATTATATTATTAAATACAAATATTAAATCTCAACAAAAATGTTCAAAAAAAATTATTTTTTAGATGAATAATTTTTCAAGATATCAAACAACGACAACCGCATTACAACATTCACAACAATGTCCACGACTTTTTATGCATTTTTAAAAGGTTTAAATACGACTCGAAAAGAAAAGCAAAAACATGAAACAAAATAAAAAACTAAAATTGTTGTTTTGGCACTTAAATGCCACGCCTTGAGAAAAACTAGAGTAGCACTGACTGTTGCTGCTGCTGTTGCTATTTTTTAGCCGTAGCTGTAGCTGTGGCCGTGGCTGCCACGCCCCCTCGCGCAACCCCAAAAGAGTCATAAAACAAGACCAGACACAACAACGCCATAGACAAAGAAACAGCACGAAATAAAACCCAAGCGAAAAGGAATAAAAATTGTTTCATACAAAGAAAAAAGTCACGTGGAGTAGGTTGGCGGTGAAGTGAGGTGAGGTGGGGTGGGATGGGGGGACTGTAGTAGAGTGCGGCACGCGAAGCGCACAGCAGTGGCAGTGGCAGTGGGAGTGGCAAAAGCAATAAGCTCAAGCATATTTTGTCATATTATATTATAGAAATTTTTCGCTTATTAATCGCTGAATTTTGCGTTTTGTTTTCGCTCGTTCTTCCTCTTGTTTTGTGCTCTGCTTTTAATTGGCCCAGACATCGGCGTAATGTTTTAAATACCAGTTTTTTATTTGGCTTGCAATTTGCTGCGGTTCGTCTAAAATTTTATTTTGGTCAAGACAACAAATAAGCACAGACACAGGCAAAGAGACAGACAGACAGGCAGACGGGCAGACAGGCAGATGGAGGGACGGATGCGACAGACAGGCGCATCGAACCGAGGAGGCGTGTTGCGTTGCGCCAGCATTTAAAATGTGCTGCAGCAGCAAAAGTAACACACACACACATTTGCGTATGTATATGTGAACAGCATGTGCGATAAATAAATACTACGTTTATGCGGTGACTACACCTTACTTAATCTACAGTCACGCCTAAAAGTTCATTTCCATAATGCCTCACTTTATTTATAAATGCCACTTAATTTTAAAAAATTTATAATTCCGTTTTTATTAACTCTTTTAGCGTTTATTTAATTATAAATATCAGTTTATACTTGTATTTTATTATTATAATTTATATTCAATTATTTATATTTTATGTACACCATAATTTTTTTAATTTGAATTATTATTTGTATTAGATTTATTTATTTAAATTATTTATTAAATTTTTTTTTTTTATTTCAGTTTTCATAATTCATTAATTTTTTAATTTTATTATTGAATTGTATTTATTTTTATTCAATCATTTCTATTTTATATACATCATAATTTTTTTAATTTAAATTATTATTAGTAATTGATTTATTTATTTAAATTATATATCTATTTTTTTAACATTTTCTTTGCTTTTTTTTTTAATTTTGTAATTTTATTATTGAATTTTTTTTATTAATTTAATTGAAATAGCATTTTTACTTGCCTTTTATTATTATATTTATATTTCTTTAATTTTTATTCATTTCCATTAATTAATTAAATTATTTTAATTATATTTATAAGTACTTGATATAGTATGTATTTATTTTATTCAAGCACATTTATTATTTGTATATGATTTATTCACATCTTATTTATTTTTTTTATTCTACTATAAGAAAATTATATTCTGATTAGTAATTTCAATTTTTGTATTAATAATTGTTTTAAATTAATTTTTTTATTGTCGCGTTTTCATTGTGTTATAATATATTTATATACATATATTATTTATATACATATATTATTTATATACATATATTTATATATATATTTATATATATATATTTATATATGTATATATAATCTATAAGTGTAAAATAATGCGGTACACACTTTGCATCAGTATATCACATTCTCACACTCGTATTCGTATTGCAATCGGCGAGATGACATCGCGTTAACGGTCAGCGCATAAACGCCGCAAAAAATACGAGACATGCACAAAAAAGAATCATCAACAACAACAACAACAACTGCGACGATTGACGGCGGCACCGGCAGCAGCGCAGCGACAGCAGCAACCCTCGAGATGACGTTGACCCCGAAAAATAACGCGAAGCGTAATGTGTGAAACGGCAGACGAATGTGTATGAAAACAAACTGAAGTCTAATAACACACACACACACACACAAATAACTACCCAAATGAGAGCCGAGAGACATCAGAGAGAGTGAGAGCGGGTAGCGTCGGCGTCGGCGTCGGCGTCGGCGTCGGCGTCTGCGTTTTTAAGGATAGACGTGTAAAACGCAATGCGTATAAAAACATGCAGACGAAAGGACGACAGTTAGGCGGCGGCCAAGAGAGAGAATACAAAACAAGGCAAAGAGAGCAGACGTGAGAGAGCGCGCGCATGTGCACACACATTTGCGAGTGTGTGTGTGTATGTGTGTGTGCGTGTTGGGATAAGGGCGGAAGCTACGCATGCAACAGCAGTGCTGCAGTCAAAAACAAAAACAATAACAAAAAGCGCAACCACAACAACAAAGCGAAGGTAATAAAACAATAAAACTAAAACGCACACACACACACACACACAATATATTTCCAAAAAAAAGAAGAAGAAAAATCAAATAAAACACAATTTTTGCAGCGTGCAGCGACGTTGACTTCGACTGCAAAAAGCGCAACGCTTATGAATGAAGGCGCACGCCTGTCCTTAGCCAAGCATGTGTGTGTGTGTGAGTGTGTGTGTGTGTGTGTCAGAGAGCGACTGAGAGTCTGAGTCTCACTCTCTCGCGCGCGAGAGGGCAAAAATGGTGTCGTTGGCCCCGGTGTCTGTGCCTATGTCTGGGGCGCTGTGCTGCTGCTGCTGCTGCTTCTGTGTGTGTGTGTGCGAGTGTGTGTGTGTGTGTTGTAAAAATGTGGTACAGTGACTACCAAAAAATACTAGCAAGAGGCGCGCGTAGTAGTAGTAAAAAGGCCTAAAGCAGAACAGCAGCAGCAACAACAACAACTACACTAACAATAAGAGTGGGCATAAATGAACGAATGAATGTGTTTTTGAATGCAACTGAAGCCGGTGGTGGCAATAAAATGTACGAATGTACGAATGTACGTTTGTAAATAGTAGTAAAAACTAGTGTGTAGTAAAGAGTAGTAGTAGTAATAGTAATAGTAATACTTGTGGTCGTAGTAAGAGCAAGAGAATAGTAGCCACGTTAATATGTTTTGGTGGAATCTAGTGGAATCTACTGGAATAGTTCTAATATGAGTTTTTAGTTATGAATATTTAGTTAGATAAAAATGAATGCATAAAACAAATGTTTGAAAAATAAAATGGTTCCTTAAAAAAAAAAAAAGCACTAATAAACATTTCAATAATAAAAAAGTGTTTTTAAATAAAAATTTAATAAAAATGTCTATTTTAGAAGAAGAATCTTTTATGTGATGATAAAAATATTATAAACGATCTTATTAAAAATAAATAAAAATGAATGCATAAAACTAATGTTTAAAAAAATAAAATGGTTTCTTAAAAAAAAAACACTAATAAACATACCAATAAAAAAAGTATTTTTTAATACAAATTTACTACACATTTTTATTTTAGAAGAAGAATGTTTTATAAGTTGATAAAAATAATAGAAACGATCTTATTGTGTTTTCGCAGTCAAATTTACTTGGGAAAAACTTAACCGATTTACTCTTTTTTTTTTTAACATATACATATGAATTAAATATTAATAGTAACAAAAATAATAACAATTAAATTCCTTTAACAAATTAAATAATTAAAATATTTCTCTTTTGGAAAAAATAATAGAAACAAAACAACAAAAAAATATTGAATTAATTTTTTTTTTAATTGAAATAAATAAATGACTTTTTAATTGAAATAAATAAATCGCTTTTATTAATTGCCACAATTAACAGAATGATGTTTTATTTTCCTGTTTTTAAATAAATTCGTTTGTTGTTTATATTGGAACAGTCCCAATCAATCAAAAACAAATTAAAGCGTTTAATTCTTAACTTCAATTTTTTTAGTGTAATTTAAATTAACCTTAGTTCTTTCAATTATTTATTTTAAATTATAACGTATTGTAATTGTCAATTTTATTAAATATAAATATAGATAAATAACTGATAGAAAAGCTAGATTCCTTCTCAATAAAATTTGTTATTTTATATTTTAGTTATTTTTATTTTAATTATTTTTTTTGGATCTTTTTCCTTGCAATTATATTCTGCAAAACAATATAAAATAGAAATTATTTTAATAGAAATTTTAGTTGCAGTAATAACTTAATGAAAATACTGAAGTTAAATACTTAAATAATATTAATTTGTTTATTTTAATAAAAAACTTCTTTTGATTTATTTATTATTTATTTATCGTCAATACAATATTAGTAAGTATAAAATACCTTATATAATGTAACTAATACAAATGATTATATTGATTATTATAATATGTTTAGATGACTATGTTATGTTAGTAATTTTTAAATTTGTTTCCCCGTCTGTGTCTGTCTGTAGTATGTGCTACATTGTAGCACCAAAACGTAGTAGACCATTGCAGAAATGCTTAATGAACAGCCAGCAGACAGACAGGGGGTGGTGGGTGAGGGGGAGTGGGATGGTGGTGTGGTGTAGGTCTGCTCTAGACATTTTGCACATCAAACGAAGCCGCCTAATTAAAAAGCCATTAAAAAAATGTTAAAGCCAGCGCCTATGCACGCTAATCAAAACATAAATTTTGCAGAAAAAGCAGAGCAAAACGCGAAACAAACTAAAAAAAAAAAAAAAAGTGCCAAAAGCAAAGAACCAAAAACAAGGCGAAAATTAATTACCACAAAACAAAAAAAAAAAAAGAGACAGAAAAAACGGAGCAACAACTGCAGTTGGCGTTGTCAACGGTCGTTTGGGCACAGCATGGAATTGTGGCTAAAAATAAACTACACAGTGTGCAACAATGTTGCAAAAGCCAAACAAAGCGACAAACGATAAACACACAGACAGACACACACACACACACACACACACACACACACACTCTGACAGACAGACAGGCTGAAAGCTCTCTGTCTCGCTGTGTGCTCGCCGCGCATTGTTTGGGGAGGGCGCAGAGCGTCTAAAAGGAACAGCCGCAACAACAACGAAGAAGAAGAAGAAGAAGGCGAAGAAGAAGAAGCAGCAGCAACAGCAGCAGAGTGCCGCGACTGGCGCGTGAAACACGCAAAACGAGCAACAGCAACAGCAGCAGCAGCAAGTAGAAGAGCATAAAGCAAAATCAAAATCAAAGCCAAAGCAGAAACGACAACAACAAGAACAAGCAGCAGCAGCAGCAGCAGAAGAAGAGGAGCAACAACAACAACAACAGCAGCCTGCACACTAATCGCTAAATTTACGAGTACAGTTAAAATAAAATCATAAAAATGCCTTGACTCAATTGCTGTTCACTCAGTCTGCCTATTTGTGTGAGTGTGTGTGTGTATATATGCGTGTGTGTGTGTGTGTGTTTACTTTTGTTTTACATGACAAAGCAAACGTCAAAGGACCAAAGGCAACAGCAATGCAAAAAATTTCCAGCGAAAACTCTTTAAATAGTTTCCAATACACACACACACGCACACACACACATGCATGCGCTGCATATTCAGAGATGGGTCGGGGGTGGCACATGACATAAGCGATAGTTTTCAATTGAATGATAATTATTTCATTTAATAATATTACTTCTGTAGTTCCATCTAGCGAGTGGTGACCCTTACTCCCCTGTAAATACTCCCTTGTAAATATTCCCCATAATTGTAAAACCTCTTGTAAATACCCCCTCATAAAATTTATTTATTATCAATAGATCGATTGTAAATAAACAGAAAGAAAAAAAAAAACACTTCTGTAGTAAATATTGACTTAAATTTAAAAAAAAAAATACATTTTTTTTTTTTTGACATACAAATAAAATGATTTTATTCGTTATTTTTATGTTTCTGTTGTTTTAAATTAGTTTTAAGAATACATATTTTAAATATCAATAATTATATAACATAAACGGCTTTAAGATAGTTTTAATATTAAATAAAACATTTATTTATTGAAAAATTTCAGAAATTATTAAATGTGTGTTTTATTTAATTTATACAATTTTATATTAATTTATGTTTATATTTTAAGCTCACATTTACTCAAATTCAATTTATTTTAATTAAATATTTTTATCAATTACTTTTATTTATATTTTTAATTTTGACTTATACAAATAAATATTAAATTAGATAATTATTTATTTTTTTGACATAATTAATATTATTTTGCCCTATATAATTATTAATTTTGATTTTCGGTTATTTTATTTAATTTATTTTAATCATTTTATTTATGTTAATTTCTTTTTTATTTTTATTTATTTTTAACTTAATTTCTTTAATTATTTTGGTTTTCGTTTATTTTATTTAATTTATTTTAATCATTTTATTTATGTTGATTTCTTTTTATTCTTAAATTAATTTCTTTAATCATTTTAGTTTTCGGTTATTTTTTAATTTATTTTAATCACTTTATTTAAGTTCTTTTATTTTTAAATTAAATTTTAAATTAATTTCTTAAATCAATTCGGTTTTCGGTTATTTTATTTAATTTATTTTAATCATTTTATTTATGTTGAATTTTTTTTTTTTATTTTTAAATAAATTTCTTCAATCATTTTCCAAGTGTAATTATTCTCCAAGTATGAGCACAAAGTATACGTCTCTTGTGCTGTGGCATGTGTGGGCGGAGGGTGGGCTGAACTATGCCAGCTTGTTCCATTTCAATGGAGATGACAACAACAACAACAACAACAGCAACAGCAACAAGAACAACGATAACTGAGGACGTTGAAGCTAAAGTAAAGTGGCAGCAGCAGCCGCAGAAAAAATGTGTGGGGCGTCGTGTGTTTAAATATACGTTATTTTCTAAATGAAACGAGTGAAAATGTGGCAGGAGGCGGGTTGGGTGAGTGGGGATGGGGGATGGGATGAAGCACGAAAAGAATGAAGGAATGTAAACATTATGCCACTTTGTGCGGGTGACAAAAGCGAAGCAAAGAGGCGTGGAATGAGAGGAGGAAGCAGTCAACTCTCTATTGGCTGGCAAATAATGCAATAAACTCGGACTGCATTCCATATGTTACACATGTGACCTACATATCGTATGCAAATGCCAGGCGATATGTTATCGATAAGTTTCAGTGAATATAAAGCAAAATAGAAACTTAAACTAAACAGCTTTAACTTGATATAAAATCCGATTTTACTATAACAGTGTATCAGTATCAATTGTGTGGTTTGCATCGATATGGCAGGCTGTTATCATCATCATATGTTATCGATAACAGTTAATAATGTATGACAGTTCTGTTATCGTGTAAATTCACGTAATGCCTGTAGACTATAAGTCGATATTGCTGTTGAATAAAGTAATTTATATCCGCTTACCATGGGATGACTATTTGACTCTTCCTCATTTGACCCTTTACATTAGAGGCGTACGGTTTCGTTAACATGTGACTGGCAATTTAGCTCTCACAATCGATTATTTTTGTGTCTTTGCCATCTAAATTATGTACTTCATTTTGCAAATGATAAATACTTACAATGCTAAACAAACGTCTTACTATTATATTATAGAAATTTTCTTGTTATCAGGGGAATTTATCGGTTTATTTATCGATAAAATTATCACTCCTTCGGGGTAAATTGGTTCATTCATTTCGAATGCATTCCATATGTATATATAATATACTAAAGACATTTCCTTGTTATCAG